>OZ007572.1:35908761-36071159 GCA_963931925.1 Onchidella celtica
TATCATTACCATTCATTTCGACAGTTATTACTACAGCCACTACCATTGCCAACAAAACCACTAGTATCACTTATATTACAATTATGATACTGCACGCACAATGAAAACCTGAGTGCCCTACTTAATCTGTTAATAGCCAAATGAAAATATTACACTCAGCTCTCTTTACTGCATAAAGCTTACCAAATATCACTCTATACAAATGACGTAACCCCTATTTCTTTACTTTTAAGACCAGCCTTATTCTGTATGGCAACGTGTTCTACGGCACGGAGAAGGTTCTGGATGAACCCGAAATCTCACTGGTCAAGAGTCTGTTGAGGAGACAAACAGACGAACGTCTGATCATCAAAGACGGAATAAAAGAGAGAAAGATTGACCTCGATCTGATGTTTCCATGTCCCTGTGAGTAAACTATTCACTCCTGAGCATGACCATTTTGTCTTTCAGCTTTGCGGTTATCTGAACTGCTATCATTAGGGGATCATGATTTGCATTAGATGCTTAAATGAAACGAACGTTGATGTCTTCATTTGCATAGTTTCGGTGATGTTATTAAGCGATCGATCTTTGCATCCAGTATATCAAAATACGATGATTATTGATGTTTTCTCCTTAGTTATATGTGGGCGTCTGCTCTGATCGTCAACTAAGTCGCGTTTTGTCAAAATGGAATCATTCTTAACGAATTTAGGCATTGTATTCAAGAAAAAAAACAAAACATTTTATGCACAAAAAGAAGAAATACTTCAGTTTCGACCGCAATCACTTTGTAGGTCAGCGGCGGTTCTACTGTGAAACTAACAGGGCTTAAGCTTCAGTGTCCCTAATCCCGGAGGGAGCCTGAAGAAACGCTTTTTTAATGCACCTTGTTGGATGTTGCCCTACTGTTGCTGGTTGCGAAGGAGCCCCAAAACAGTTCAAGCTTCAGGGTCCAAAAACGTACGTCCGCCACTGTTAGAGGTGCAAAATAATGCTAAGGGCAGCAACGCCCCTAAAGCAAAAACGTCAAACCTGTCGGAAATCACTGATATCTTTTTTTTTTCTTTAAATCTATTTTAATTCCGCTGTTTTCCAAGGGGAGGAATCCAAAAATGTGTGGACTCCTGAAGATTTCAAGTCTTTAGTTCTAAACAAGCGAGATCTAGTTCTAGAGGAACATTCCGCCAACACCAGCTCTGTCAGAAGACGAGAAGTTCAGAAGGGAATACAGCCTCATAGGAAATCTATTCGAAGGAAGAAGGTAGGCATATTCAAACAGTTGTAGCTCACAAATTATGTTGACATATCAGTCAATCTTATTGTTTTTTCGTAGATAGTAGAAGTGAAATTGAAACAATATTATGTTATTTCGTAGCTAGTAGAAGTGAAATGGAAAACATTATGTTCTTTCGTAGATACTGGATGTGAAATGGAAAATATCATTACTTTCTTTCGTAGTGGTAGTGAACTGGAAAACATCATTATATTTGGTATTTATGCAGTATTGGACCCGTTTCAATTAGTGCTATAAATCAGTGTTTTTTGGTGGTTTTTCGGGTGCGCTAATTACAAATATCACCTTCAAAACCGTCGCAAACGTCGCGTTTACGAGATATTGGTACCTGTATTGTTTGTTTATTTTCGTACCAATTGGCGTACTAATACACCGGGTCTCATCAATGCGCTTGCGCCTGGGGGTCAACTTTTTAAATTCTGAGCGTGACTAAGGTAAGAAGAAATTTTTCTAAAATATGACGTAAAATAGAGATGGGGGTTCAAGGGGAAGGGGAGCCCTGGGCATAATAAATCAGTGTTTTTCCCATGTTTTTTGGCGTGATTAGGACGAATTTGACCTTTAAAATTTAGAAATGGGGGTTTTAGAGGGGCTTGGCCCCATATTTCCTTGCATTTAGCGACGTTTGCGGTGATTTTTATGGTCAAATTCGTTCAAATCACACCAGAAAACATGGGAAAAACACTGATTTATAGCACTAATTGAAACGGGTCCAATACTGCATAATTACCTTATATTTTTTCGTAGACTAGATTGTGGAGGTGAAATGGATAATATTAGTATGTTCTTTAGTAGACAGTAGAAGTGAAGTGGAAAACATTATTTTTTTCTTTCTGGACAGCAGAGGTGAAATGGAAACATTATTTACGTTCTTTTACAGACAGTAGAAGTGAAATGGAAAACCAATATCGTAGAAGAAACACAGGAAGACACGAAGCCAAACAGTAATGCAATCAACTCAGAGGAAGATAGTGCAGTGGTAAAAGACCAAACAGGTTTGAGTTTGACTTTTACGGCGTGTCGGCATGATAATGACCAGTTTGCACCCTTCACGGTCTATTCAAGTACTTTATTCATGTCTGGCAGTTAGAGCTTCATCAATTTAAATTTCACAAACAGAATTAAATAGTTCCATGACCAAACAGGTAGTATGAGTTTGTACACTGTATCAGACAAAAGACGTGTATTCTAAATAGACTGTTGTTATTGTTTGCCAATTAATTTTTGTTACACACAATCCTAATTCTGTGAAATCTAATTGAGAAAACTCGCTCTGAAAGTTATGAACTTCCTTCAATCAACCCTTGAGAAGGAAACGAGTTCTGATTAATAGCCAAGCTATTATAGTTTGCTTCTGGTTTAAGGAAAAAGTCAGAGTTTTAACGCCATAAGAACAGTGGTTCTCAACCTTTTTTTTTAGGCAATCACCCCCTAAGGTTCTTGATTTTCTTTCATAGTCCTCCCCCTCTCCCCTTCCCCCAATCCTTGCTTAAACCCAAACAAACACATTTTCACAAGAAGACAGACTGCACACAAAGTACGATGCTAATTTTTTTCAAAGGCTTATCAATGACAATAGGCGTGTTGATTATTCGTTATAAAACCGAGGGCATTATTTATCAAATGCACTTTCAAAAAAATGGGACTTTTCTGTGAATAAAATCTATTTACGGGTACTGTTGAACAAGTCCTGTATTTGCTGCCCTGTATTTGCCCCCAAATTGTCCTCCATTCATTATTTTGGTCACTCCCAAAAAATTCGCGACCCTTTCATCGTTTTCGCCCGCCCCTTTTTTTCGTTTTCGGCCCACTTAGAAATCAAAATCGCCTACGGGGAGTGAGGGCGCTATCACCCACGTTGAGGACCACACTACTAGAGCCATCCTTAATCCAGTTTATTTAACCTCACAGAAACGACAGACACAGAGGACAGTGCTACAAAAAATGTGGCCAACACGGCTTCACCATCAACACCTTCCTCAGATACCACAGCTACGGCGGATACAACAGTCGTTCCAGACACCTCGTCAACGACAGCATCTGTCAATACGGCAACGCCGTCATCAGAATCGACGACAACAGTGGGTGCATTGACAGTGTCGTCTCTCAGTAAGGAGGACTGGATGAAGGAAGCTACGGGCTTGGCTTCAAGATTCGTGGCAACCATGATGGCGATGGGGGTAGCAAAATACATCGCTACTCATGCTGAGTTTGGAACTGAGGGGTCACAGATTGTAACAACTGCAGAGGTATGAAGAGTGTGTGGACAATGCAGCAGAGCTCTTTCATACTTGAGGGTCATAACATCGCAACCTCCTCTCTTGTTTGTTCCGTCTCCATTTTCTGAAAAACCGGAGATCCTTTATTAGTATAATGTAGAGGCATAATAAACGTGCACTTTGACACTTGTTTAAAATGCTTTGTGGCACTTATCAAGCTGTTTCAGAGTTCCGATTTATTCTAACCTCTTAGCATAATACGTTTAAGGTCGAATTTCTCAGTTGTGCAAAAAGTGGAGTTGGAACATAAAAGAACTAGGGTCGAGATATGATATTGTACTAAACCGTTCATTCATTCATCTAACCCTCTATTCCTAACTTACCACTTCACTCATACAATCACTCACTGTTTCAGTAATTCAGTCATTCTCAACACAGTCCACTCATCACCAACCTATTCATTTACTTACCTACATGTCGGTTTAATCACTCGTTCCATACACCAATCCACGCGCTCTCTCGTATCCTTCCATCCTCCCACATTCACTCACTTACTTCAGTCCACTTACGCACTAACTTACTCTCCCACTTTCTCATTCCACCACGCATTCATTCATCATGAACTTTCCTGAACAGTCTAGTTCATGGTCACATATTCTTTTCTCGCTCCATCCATCCATTCATCCATCCATCCATCCATTCGTCCGTCCGTCCATCCATCCAGCTATCCATCCATCTACGTACCTATGCATCCACCCATCCATCCATCCATCCATCCATTTATCAATCCACCCATCCATTTATCAATCCACCCATCCATCCATCCCCAGGTGACAGCAGCGAGAGTGACAGCAGATGCTGCCCTGGCTGTTCACAACGGTGACCTGGATGGAGCAGCCAGAGCTGTTATTGATGCCGTCAAGGCCGTTCAGTCAGCGGCGACAGGAGCGGACACACCCGAAAGCAAAACGAAATCCAACTCGTCCACAAGCAAGTTATGTACCATTTTATGACGTGGCAATTTCAACCCGGCCCTCGATGCAGTATTTCAGTATTTCAGTAGACACCGCTGTTTCATATCATCCGACAATTGTATCGTCCACAACAATAGGAGTCAAGATATGAATTTGTCTATGAAATGCCTTTCATCAGAGGGACGCTTTCACTGCTTCAGAAAAGTAAAACTTTCCGCAGGTATTCTGATATATGAAGTTCCTGCTGTTATTAATAGATGATCTGAAACGAATCTCTTCATGATGTCAAGGGATTTAGAGAGCAGAATGTATGTGAAATTGTTTATTGTTTATGACGTGCACATCAGCCATTTACGGCATCGTTCACCATGCTGAATAATGTGCATGATCTCTCTACTATCGACAATGTCACAGACAATGTCATGTCTTGAAGTGAAACTACAAGACAGGAGACAGAACTACAAGACGGGAGACAGTGTCTAGCCTCGTGTTCGGAATCGGAGTGCCCTGGAAACTGTAAACCGTGTGTTCTTTCAACCCACAGTTTCATTGAGAACTTACTGAACTTCTATTCAGTAAAGTAATATGACCATTTTCAGGTTTCATCGAGGAGAAAGAAAGTCAATGATCACAAGCTGAGACTTTGCCTTGATTATCCCCCATGCATTTTGTTGTCCACGAGAACTAAGATGCCAAGATAATTAGACAAATAAGAAATTACTGCCTGGATTTACGTAACCATGCCGTTGTGCGCATTGTGCAAAATGAACCGCATTTCGGAGACTATTCAGACGGATGGACATTTTCATTGGAGGTACGTCAGGTCGAGTAACACCATCAGCTTTTTGACTTCTTTTGTGCAGTTTTTCCCTTGTGACTAATGGATAAGGCATCCAGATGTACCAGGTTTTCCACTGTGGCCAATGGATAAGGTATCCAAATGTACACCATCGTTATGCGGGACACGTTCATCATACTTTGTACCGAGCGGTCCTTATCATAACCAGCTCATCTCTACTAGTAGGGAAAATGACTTTTATGCCTGTATGAATTAAGACCAGGCATCGACAATTGCTCGAATCCAGACAGACCTTCCGAACTTAAGTTCTGAGATAAGCTAATACGGCTGGATTTGCGCTTGCATGTAGACTGTGAATTTCAATGACTTTCTGCATCTTTCCGTACATTCATATTCCAACAGTGAATTCGACCGGGTACAATTCTCAAAGATCTAGGGGTTAGAAATTACTTGGAAAATCGGTCTCCATGTGTGCCCTTCAAACTCTATTTAAAAACATTATTTCTCGATTTTCGTTTAGTATTATGGGTTGATTTTGTTCTCATAGATGAGTGACATTTAGTGAGTTTTTGAGGATTTCAACTCCAAGAGAGAATCTGATATGGTACAAGTCGTACAGATTTCATACTCATAAGACCAGTGTCTAGAATTTGCATGGGAAAAATTGTTCAAGTAATAAAATGCCTACCAATCTCTTGTATCTTTCAAACAAGAAAAACACTTATGTTTTTTTTTTTTTTTTTAAGCACTACTGTAATACATGGTATACAATAATAACACAGAACTACCGTATATTACATCTGCCATTGTCGTTGCGAACACCACAGCCGCTATCACCGCCACCACCACCATCATCATCATCATCATCATCATCGCCACTCAAGGGAGAGGTGTAATTCTTATGGTACTCCTCCCGACGCCGATCTCTGGACACATTTGTTCTGAGTGCAGGACAGTTATAACAACAGCAGTAGCAACAACAACAACAACAAGAACAACAGAAAGTACCAAAATAAATATTCTGTGATTAATTTCACTGTATTACTATAATGGGCTTTCATTTGAAGTGCAACCAAGACTGAGATAAACACTATTTTCTGAGCAGTCCAGAAATATTTCCATTCATATCCATTGGCGGAAAGATAGTTGGATTTCTTGTTGACATGTTGATCTCCAGAGCGCAAATTACACCATCAGGTCAAATCAGTACCTGAGTCTGATTTGGTCACACGGAAACATATTTATTTGTTTACATTTACTAGCTGAAGTACCGTTCGTAGAGCGGCGGTATTACAGGCACAACAAAATTTCTAATCCTAACTTTTCCATTCTACTCGATGAAAATAGGTCCTTTTCTTGCGGCTCAAAAAATAAATAAATAAGTAAAAAATCACGTAAATAAATAATGTAAAAGACTGAAATTTGTCCCTAAAAATGGATGTGTCCCCGTAACCTATCGTTAAAGATTGAGGCAGTAGGCCTACATAAAGTTTCACAATTTTTGGTCACGTAGTCATGACGTTGCAGTTGCTTACGTATTCCAGCTCCATTATAGTATGATCTGAGCATTTTATTCAAAGAAACCATTTTCTCCATGCTTAGAATAGATAATGAAGAATTATAATAAAATCTTCAGTTGCGACCGGAGTCACTTTTGGCCTAGGAAAGTCCCAATTTCCTGCTCGTTCCCTATGACTTAATTATCCGTATGAGAAAGTGGGTCACAAAAGTAAGTTTCACTGCCTGTAGCTTTTACCGCCGTTGTTATTACTGCAAATTTTACTTATTTCGTATTATGGACAGTACAACTAGGTTTTTATTAAATAGTCACAGTTGTTTTTATATTTAGAAATATGTTGTTCTTATTTAAAATATAGATATTATCACTGCCCGCGCTTGATTATATATTCTTTTGTAGATCATCCACAACGTACGCGAAAAGTGTTAAGACACAGACACACACAAACTCGCGCACACCCACACATACACACACCAATAACAACATCAACCAATGAAGCCACAGCAGGACTTAGTAAAAAGTTAACATATGACCAAAAATACATAGGGATTTGCGATTTTACAATTTTTTTTTTTTTTTAGTTTGTTATTATTATTATTATTTTGATTATTTGGAAACATTTTAAATTACCCCAAAGGTCGATTTTGTTTATTTAAACCCTCCTTTTTTCTTGTTTGTAACTGTGGTTACGTCTAGCCCACAAAGTTCCGTGTTTAGCTGTACAAGATTGAAATTTATCCTTTCCTAAACTCAAACTCAAAGATATAGCAGTTAGTATCTAACGATGTTTTTTTTTGTGTTGTTGTTGTTGTTTTTGTAATCTGAGTCTTTTCCATCTCCCTCATTAAACCTGGGGCAGTTGATTTAATGGTAGGCAAATCGATATCATTCACACCCATCGCTTTAATGAGTTTCACTTGTCACTAAATAACAGCCCGATGTGGCAGATAAAAAAATAATACTTCATTGAGTTCATGACTCAAAAATAGATCGATAGGAAAACTCAGTTTGAAAGTAAGAACTCATGTCCGATGTGCACCTTGGCTAGCAGTTGGCGAAATACAGTAATAATATATATACAATGAAACAACAGCAACAACAAAGACAACGAGAAAAGCAAACAGAAGAATGCAGAACAATATTTTAAATTATTATGTAATGATTGTGTGCTATTTTGAAAACGTTGACTTTCAGCGTTCGTAGCCAAACATTCGCTGCCATTAGATTAGGGAATTAAAAATTAATTTAACAGGAAAGATTCTCACTCAACCTCAGCACTAAAGTTTTGTGTTTGTGTATGCGTGTGTGTGTGTGTGTGTGCGCGAGTGTGTGTGTGTGCGCGTGCGTGGTTGTGAGTGTGTGTGTGTGTCCACAAATGGGACCTAAACGTTCTGTTCTTTGATTTGACCTAGCACTTCTTCCCCCCCTCCAGTCGAGCATACTATTATTCATAATGTGCAAACAAGAATTCCGAAAGGCTTAAACCAGCCTACAATAACCTGCCCTCCTATCATGCGAAATATTGCAACACACCTGTATAATCGATCTACCAGGATTTGTAGGCTAAGAAACAGCAGCCACTGTTAGCCTGAGTTAAAAAATGTGTTACCTTTTCTCAACCGAAGTCTCATACAGGCTTGCAAATAGTCCAAATTTCAGCCTGGGTTTAATTCCAAAATATTTATTCATTGGAAGGTTAAAACAGTTACTTCAAACGATAACAATTCAGGCATGCCAGAAAACCATTTCTCGACACGGACCTCAGCAATGGATCACATTTGGTTATGATGACAGCATAAATTTCAAGCCAACACAGCGTTCTCTTAGAATGACAAGGTTCTTATGTCCTTCCGTCAACTCTTGAGTAATTGATAATTGAAGTTCCATCTGCTCATAGCATTTAGAGATACGACTTTAAAAAAAAATCTTTACAAAATTACACACCGAATCCACTTGATACTTTGACAAATCAAGGAGGAGCCTGTGGAAGTAGTGTGTAGTATGCAATTCAGCTCAGCCAAAAAGTGGATATAGAACTTTGTCATTCTAAAGGGACAAGAGAGTTATTATTTTACAATTATTACATCCCAGGCAAGCCACGCAGTGCTATCCCACCGTCCACACCAATACATTCTCCAGTGATGAACCTAGCACCCTTGCCTGCGACAAACATGATAACCTCTGCTTGTTCCTCTGCAGTGCTGATTCGCCCATGCAAAGGATGCAGCTTGCCGCCCGCGTCCGCGAGGTTACCTAGCCCCGGAAGGTCTCGGCTTAGTCGAGTATCGACGACGGTTGGCTTGACCACATTCACTCGAATACCTGTGTTGAACAAATAAACTTATTATATAATACACGATCTCTATTTTAATCCCATTGGTTTCTCAGATTCAAAGCAACTTTTTTAGCATCTTAAAAAAAACAACAGCACACCCCCCCCCCCCCTTTGTAATTTGGAATATCGTACTGACATGTTATGATGTAAATATCCGTCAAACCTATTTTTTTTCACAACGGTCAGCGAGTAAGTGACCATTGGCCATCATTATGGTTTATTCCTATTACGCGCTTGTGGGACCCGTCCGACTTAGATCCCAGATATGTATTTCAAAGTTAAAAACAGATCTGACAGGCTCCAAGAGGTACGAGCGGGTGTTTTTTTTTTTTTTACATTTGAAATGTGTGGGTCTGACAGATTCCACGAGTTGGGAATCGGCAGTCCTTAGTAGTTCTTCTCTTTCTGAGAGTTTGGGGTCCCACGAGGTACGAATCAAACTATGGACTGTGGAGGTTACAATGGGGCTAGATTAACACCATCAAACTCAGCTCCCTGTGGCGGGAACAGTTGTGGGAGTGAGACAGTTTGATTGTTATGCACATGTATTAACCAACGCTAGTTTACTTTGAATCAAAATGCACCCATTATTCTCACGAATCCCATGTGCTCTTCGAAACCTATACGCGACGGCTGTGTCCAGAGAAAATCAGAAAGGAAAACAACAAAAAAATGCAATGTTTGATACAGTTCTCTTTAGTCTCTTCACATTGTTTCAGGATTAAATAACCCTACACGTCGCAGACGTATCTAATGCCAAAACCAAGCGACATTTTAGACATTTCATGACTTAAAAGTTTTACATAAAAAAGAAATGACAGCCAGAAGAAACGGAGTACTTATGAAACGTCATAACCCTCACTGGGTTTTTTCCTTTGGAAATGTATCTTGTTTGCATCCATGCGACGACATACTCTCATTCAATTTAAAGAGACTCACCTTTCGGTGCCAACTCCAGTGCCATAGACTTGGTGAGGTATTCAAGAGCCACTTTAGACATTACATAAACATTTATCCCCGGTGTTACTATAGATGTCAGCGTAGAGGAAATGTTGACGATATTTCCCTGTGTTTTTTCCAAAATAAGGGACGGCTTCCTTTATCAGAAACGTCGTGGATTTGACATTTGAGTCCATGATCTCGTCGAACCCCGAAGGAGTGACGTTTGAGGTGCCCCATTCGCTACCTAACATTGCATGATTACAAATGAGCACGTCAAGACGTCCAAATGTATCAATAGTTTTCTTCACAGTTTGTGCCCGTATTTCAGCATCTTTTAGATCACCACAGACGTAAATAAAGCCATCTTTTCTACCAGCAGCCACACTTCGACACTTGTCCATAACTTCCTCGAGCCTTGATTGGTCACGTCCACATAATGTGACACTTGCTCCATATTTGGCGAAAAGAATGGCGGTTGCTGCACCAATCCCAGAGCTGGATCCTGTCACAATGACAACTTTCCCTTCGAAATCTTTCTGCATTTTTCTATCTGGTATTGCGTTTGATCGGGCCAGTGTTTAAATGGAAAATGTAGCGAACGTTGTGAGTTTTGAACATTCATGTGCTGGGGCAATGAGGAATAATTAAATGAAGTGGACAGATGGGCTGATTTATCTCCACATCAGCTGACCACCTGGCGTGAACCATTTCACGTAAACAATATCTGCTTCCTCTGACAGCCACTAGCTTGAAATGCAAAGTAACTTGAACGCAAAATTGAAATTTGTACCATTTATTTACATGTATCAGTTGTACATGTATCATTTCGGAGGTGTGCTAAATCGGCCATCAAATATAAATACTGAGTCCATTGACCGCCTCCCTCAGACTCCTATTAATGCAGCTCTTGCCAAGCCATTCACAGCAAATGAGACCCGAACTGCCACAAATCAGATGTCCTTTAACAAATCACCAGGCGTGGATTCAATTCCTGCTGAGGTGTATGCCTTCGGTGGAGAAAAGCTTATTGAAAGGTTGACCGAGTTGTTCAATCATATGTTGAAAGCAGGGAAGCTGCCACAGGACTTCAAAGATGCTTCAATCATCCATCTGTACAAAAACAAAGGGGACAGCCAAGTCTGTGACAACCATCGGGGAATCTCTCTACTTTCAATTGCTGGCAAAATATTGGCAAGAATGCTTCTGAATCGCCTTCTTGATCACCTCTCGTCAAATGACTTGCTTCCCGAGAGCCAATGTGGCTTTCGTAAAGAGAGGGGAACGGCGGATATGATTTTTGCTGCCAGACAGATTCAGGAAAAATGCATGGAACAAAATAAAGCGCTGTATATCACATTTGTTGACCTCACAAAAGCATTTGACACAGTGTGTCGTGAAGGCCTCTGGAAAATCTTGGCGAAGTTTGGGTGTCCACCCGAATTCATCACAATAGTGCGCCAGTTTCATGATGGCATGCAAGCTGCAGTCAAAAGCAACGGCAGTGTTTCAGAGCCCTTTGCTGTCACAAATGGGGTAAAACAGGGTTGTGTCTTAGCCCCAACTCTGTTCAGCATCATGTTCTCTGCAATGCTACAAGAAGCCTTTAGCTCTCCTCCTCAAGGGGTAAGCATCAAGTACCGAACTGATGGCAGTCTATTCAACCTCAGGAGACTTCAGGCAAAAACCAAAACCAAAAGTACTCAAGTCTGTGACCTACTATTTGCTGATGATTGTGCACTTCTGGCACACGATGAGGATAGCATGCAAAACTGTGTTGATAAGTTCTCTAGTGCCTGTGACAACTTTGGCCTCACAATAAGCACAAAGAAGACGGAAGTGCTCCATCAGCCTAGTCCAGACGACAAGTATCCTGTGACCCCAAATATCAAAGTCCATGACAGTCTTCTGAAGGTGTCGGAGAACTTCACCTATCTTGGCAGTACACTGTCTTCCGCGGCTCGTGTTGATACTGAAATTCTCTCAAGAATCAGCAAAGCCAGCTCTGCATTTGGCAGGCTTCGAAAGAGAGTATGGGATGTCGCCGGCATTCGCACAGACACTAAGCTGAAAGTGTACAATGCTGTGGTCCTTCCCACCCTACTCTATGGGGCTGAAACCTGGACAGTGTACCAATCGCATGCCAGAAAGCTAAATCACTTTCATCTGGCCTGCCTTAGAAAGATCATAAGGATCAAATGGCAGGATAAAATTCCAGACACTGAGGTCCTCAATCGTGCCAAGGAATTGAGCATCTTCTGCCACCTGAAAAAAATTCAGCTACGTTGGGCAGGACATGTTGTCAGAATGCCCGACTCCAGACTCCCTAAGCAAATCTTCTTCTCTGAGCTCTCCAATGGAACGAGGAATGTTGGGGCCCCAAAGAGACGTTACAAAGACACTCTCAAGCAATCACTGAAGGCCTTTGCCATTGATGTGAGTGAGTGGGAAAAGCTCTCGCTTGATCGTGCAAATTGGAGGGCGGCCCTTACCAGAGGCAGCAAAGCATGGGAAGCTGACAGAGTCCAGCGGGCTATCAAAAAAAGAGAACGGCGCAAGAAAAGGCCCAGTGGTACTGAACCAACGGAGCACTCTTGTCATTTATGCGGAAGGGTCTGCAGGGCAAAAATAGGACTTATCAGTCACATGAGAAGCCATAAGTCATGAAAGAACAGTCTTTCCATTCTGTCCTCTGTGTCCTGTAGTTCTCTTTATTGTCCATGTGTTGAAATTCTCAACAATTTCTGTTCTTTATTCCTCTGGTGTTGTTAAGGTCATCATCATACCTGATGGACGAACTATTATTATTATTATCAGTTGTACCATGTTAAACATTTTGTAAAATCACTTGCTGATGTACTTTAATTAATTATCATTTACTAATGCAAGGATGTAAAAATTGACATTAAGATGCACATCCAGTTCCCGTTTTGCTTTTTTTTTGTGCTCAAGTTTGTAAAAAAAAACACCGTCAAATATACCCACAGGGGTGTCAATAATTAGAACTGATCAGTAAAATTGTTAATTATTGCTCCGCGATTGTGATTGTATGCAAGGAGTTTTAAGAACCTAGAAAACAGATAAATGATCTAACAATATTTCATAATAAATAGTCCTTATTTTAATAAAGAAGAGTATAACATGGAACAGCCAAACTTCACTATCACTGTAATTGTTTCCAGTGACTCTACGGTGTACGAGTTCGATTGGCCAGATTAGACTGGTGTAATGGGTTGTCTCAAAGTTCACACTCGTAAAAGCCCAGTGTAGAATACATGTATAAAGGGTATGTATGCCAATGTGTGACAAACGTGCTTCTCTGCTGCAGTACAAGCACGAGCTCGCAGCTTAGTAGACGCATTCATTTAATATTCTATTTGGATTCCATATAATTATTTCATATTCTATTTTTTTAATTGTTCGATCGTTTTATCCGTTCAATTTTCCCATTTTTTTTCTATTGTTTTTTTTTTTTCCTTGGTGAAGACTGTTGTAGAAATACCGACATTTTCTGTCTTCACTTTTAGTTTGCGTTTCGTTGTATCGTTTGGGTATTATTTCTTATGCGAGGCTCTGCTACATACAATTTTTTTCTTTTTTGCCAGTTTTTTACTTTGCTTTAAGCCTTACTGCGACCCCACACTTTTTCTGTGCTTTTTCCAATGTATAAAGTATGTTGTCCATGAACAGACTCCTGTCTGATCTGATCAGTTCATGTCTGTTACATGTATCCTCCTTAACATTCAGACATGAGCAAATGATATGCTGTCAAACAAAGAACGCCAAGCGCAACAGGAATATGTCCATCGTTAGAAAAAAAAGTTTTAGCAGATATTCCAATACATTCAAATGGCCTGTTGTCTATGCCGTGACTGGTAGCTTCTCCACTGCATCTTTCGCCATACCGGGCAATGAACATAATATTCTCTCCGTTGTCGAGAATGCCAAACTGACGTGCACCCTGGGACATCTATTTCATCTAACTTTGTCTTCTAGACAAGCAGCAAGGACAAAATGTTTCCTGAAACACTTTCCGAAACTTGTGATTGAAATAGACGTATATAAAGAAATTACAGGCACTGTTAATGTCTATCAAAGAACCTCGGACGTAATCATATACTATGAAGGTTATGTACCCATAGTTGTCATTATCCCATAAAATGGGAAGGTATTGAATCAAATAGCTCACTCTGGTCAGGCAAAAGACAGCACAAACCATCAATAGAGTTTTCGTTGTGCGAGACGTAGATCTTTGCTTCTGAGCAGATACGATCTTCAGTCGCTTCCTCGTTGTCAGCTTCACCTTGATAGCAATGGCCAATGATCCAAACACCACGAGACATAAAGGAATCAAATGACTGAAATAGTTAATTGTTGTAGTGTAAAAATGATTAACATCAAAAACGTCAGACTTCCAAACTGGAGACCACGTGTCACAGCCGATATAAGTATCGTAATAAGGGTCGTATTCATGGTACCAGGTCAAAACAAATAACATAAAAACCTGCCACGGCAGCCAAAATAACCAAGCTAAGGCCACTGCCAGCCAGGCCCTCCGTGGGGTGACAATTTGCGCGAACTTGAGTGGGAAATATACGGCCAAACAGCGCTCTAGAGTTATAATAACTG
This sequence comes from Onchidella celtica, assembly GCA_963931925.1. Lineage (NCBI taxonomy): Eukaryota > Metazoa > Mollusca > Gastropoda > Systellommatophora > Onchidiidae > Onchidella > Onchidella celtica. The sequence goes on from OZ007572.1 coordinate 35,923,452, forward strand.
TTAGCGTAGTGGACACTCTAGCTCCATAATCGGCTATATCATACAAGACAAGATCAAATACCCAAACCACCATAAATGGTATATATGGAAGCTCCCATAAAAGGTATTCATCCGGCACTTTCCCCGAAGCAAAAAGCAAATACTGTGCTACGTCCAAACTCCTCACCAAACAACAGGTGTCAGCCACGGCTAAGCCCAGAAGAAATGTGTTAGAGGGCTTTTGAACTCCACTTTTGTATACGACAACGAAGCTGATGACATTTCCAATGATGCCAGGGAAAGAAATGATTGGCCTCACGACATACGTGTTGTACCACCTGGCAATGCGGAATGTTGCACCTATTCGACCTACTAAATGCGAAAGCGGTTCTTTACATTTTGCGACGACACTACCATTTTGACGAATTTCATCACAGAATTTACCACCGCTTATGTTGCTGTTGTGGCATAATGTGTCGTTGTCACTGCCATCTAAACGATGAAGATGAAATGTTGTTTCATTAAAATCCCCCATATCATCACCTGCCTTGCCAATGCTGTTATTGTCCAAGCTACTCTGCACTGGAATCGTACTATTTTCCGTAAACACGAACTGTTTCCATGTTTTGCCTCCTTGTACTGCAATCACACTTGAGACTAACAAGCAGGACAACACAAGTCCTAGAACCATTCTGTAAAGTAAATTAAACCAGCTTCAATCATGCAAGATCCTCAAATTTCTGGTCGTGTTACTAAGGATTGAATGAAGTTATTTTTTTCTCATTTTCTGTGCCATGTAAACCAAGACACATTATTTATTTTTACAAATTTAATTATAGGACACTGAACAAACATTGTCCTACTAAATTGAACGCATTGCATTCCAAATGCAAACTGCAAAGAAAAAAATGACTTGTTGATCGACTTCAATTAACTATAATTTACTGCTGCAAATATGTAAATATTGACAATGGAAAGCAAATCCAATTTTTTTTTTTTTTGTGCAAGTTTATAAAGAACACACACGTCAAATATACCCACGGGGATGTCGATAATTAGAACCGTTCAGTAAAAGTGTTAATTGTTGTTCAGAGATTGTGAAGGAGGAACCCAGAAAATAGTAACACAGAAAACAAAAAAATACATGATCTAATTTATAATTTTTCATACTCAAAATTACCTTATTTTAATAGAGAAGAGTCAGTCGTGGCAACAACAAACATAATAAGGCATCGACTTCTACAGATCGAAAGTACGTTATAGAGGAAAATTTTATTTATGAAATATAATCGAGCATTTTACGGTATTAGCTAAGGTGAGAATAGGTATTTCACAATTATTAAAAAACAAACATACATAAAATGATTTAAACACTCGGAAGAGCGAGACTTCGTGAGATCTTTAAAGGAAGAGAAACCCCAGTTGACATGTGTTTCGACCCTTAACTTCCTTCCACACTCATGCGGGGCCAGTCTCTCCGGTGTTACTTGCATTCGAACCTTTAGATCTTTGTTATTCGCGGGTCATTCATCTCTTCTGCTGTTCCCTAACGCCAAGACAGTGCAAAGTGTTCCATTAGTATTGTCTGAACTCGCTGTTCCGCCCTTTAAATTCAGTTTATTTGTTCCTACACTCGTATGCGACTCAGTTTTAGGAACAAGAGTGAGTTGCAGATGGAGAGAACACGACTTTCTGTAAAGTGCCTAGGGCAAATTGTTTGGATTGGGCGCTATATAAATGATCTTCATTATTAATTTTTGACGTGTTGAGATCTTATTCATCGAGTTTCGCTGCCCTGGGCATTAATAAGTCTTTTTCTTGTGCTTACCTTTTGTTTTGTTTTGTTTTTTCTTTTGTCCTTTTCATCTGGCTTTCTCTTTTTCTTTCTCCTTATTGATGTTGTTGATAACGTAATTACTGATCTGACCAGGTGAATCTCTTATCATATCACATACAGACCTTAATATGTCTCAGGTATTTTGTTTGCATTACTTTTAAATTTGCTAGAACATCCCATGCCCTACCATACCACAGGTTGTTGGTGGGCGCTTCTGGTAGGGTCTTCATCTGTATTGTCTTTCTGCTATATTCTGTCTATTGTCTGGCTTCTTCCTAGTACCGGTACAATATAATGCAGACGTGCTTCCTTTAAACCCAGACTCAATTTTTTTTTTCTTCTGATTTCATCGCTTTTGATTGGTGGGCGATTCTGCTGGTCGGATCTCCTTCTCTTCTATCATTCTGCTACAGCCGGTCTTTTGTCTTGCTTCTTCTTAGCACAATGTGGCCTTTTCTAGTCCATGTGCTTTCTTCAAACCCCAACCCAATAGCCGACCACACAGATCCAGTGTGTGATTTCTTGTGTAATCAACTCAGTCTTTGCAGTCTGGATTTTATTTAGTTTATCTTCTGTTAGTGCTTCTTTGTGTATTTAAATTATGCATATTTTCTATTGTAGATCCCGCTGCATATATCTGTTTGTTGTTGTTTTTTCTAAACTACTCTGCTCACTTTATAAAAGATTTTGTGTTTGCCATCGCAAATATTATAGCTGTGTTTTAATACGTAGCTGAAGGAATTCGTTTATTTGCTCTTGTAATGAAGCAGTCATTTAGGAAAACGTGGATAAAACACGAAGAACAAGCAGAACAAGGATGTAAATTATTACCTTTGGTATGTGACTTCTACTGTTTCACTTCGCTTACAACTCTATTTTTTTATACATAAACTTAGGCGCTATTTTATTACTGCTACAACTATTTCCAAAAATGTCTACAGTGTTCAAGCAAATACAATGGCATTCTTCCCCTCGTCAGGCCACCCAAAAAGCCATTAAATTCATTATGTGTAATTTTGCCCCTTGCTGGACCAACATGGAAGATAAAAAGTATCTTTGAGAATTGCTCGAAATTTTTGGTTGAAGATGACGTAAATGAAAAAATTGCAGGCACTGTTTACATTCACCAAGTTACTACGAATATGTCCGTAAACAACTATAGGCAGTTCCCATTGAGGATCTCTGGACGAAAGCACTGGTAGGTACTGAATTATAAAGCTGAATCGAGTCACACAGTAGACAAGACAAACCATCAGAAGAGTCTTCGTTGTTCGGGAAGAAGATTTCTGTTTCTGGGCGGACGCTATCCTGTGCCGTCTTCGTGTTGTTAATTTTACCTGGATGGCAATGGCCAGAGATCCAATGACTACCAGACAAAAAGGAACTGTATGGCTAAAGTGATTAATAACAGTTGTGTAAAAATGATGGATGTCAAAAGTATTGGAATCCGAATCCCATATTGAAGTAAGTGAGTCCCAGCCGATGTATGTATCGTAGAAAGGATCATATGCATGATAAGATCTCCAAGTGAAACAACAGAGAAAAACATGCCAAGGCAACCAGAATAATGTGGCACAAGCCAGGGTTATCCACGCCCTCTTTGTGGTCACAATTTGACTCAATTTTAATGGCAAGTACACGGCCAAAATACGTTCTATGGTGATGACGACCGTTAACGTAGTGGACATTCTACCGCCGTAGTCTGAGATAGCAAATATGGCCACGTCAGAAATCCAGGTGATTTTAAAAGGTATGTAGGGAAGTTCCCATATCACGTATTTATCGGGTACTTTTCCGGGTGCATACAACAAGAACTGTGCAAAGTCAAGACTCTTTGTTAAACAGCAAATATCAGCAACAGCCAAGCCTAGAAGAAAGATATTGGATGGCTTATTAAGACCAGTCTTGATAACAACGATGAAACTGATAATATTTCCGACGATACCTGTGATGCCAATGATGGGGTGTACAATATGCAATTCATACCACCTGGCAAGGCGATAGAGTTCCTTTCTTTGACCTATTTTGTGCGACAATGGAGATTCGGATCCTTCATCAGGAGGACTTGTCTGACGCCCGACTTCACATTGATCTCTTGTATCATTCGTTGATCTAAATCGCGGTTTGGAGACACTCACGAAGTTTGGAATGCATGAATCGTACATCGAAGCATTCAGCGAAAACTTGGAAATAAAATCATTTTGTATATTATCATGGGCTGAATGATGTCGAGGCCTGTCAAAGTGAGAACGGTTTTGCCAAGGTGACGACAGATTATCATTTCTGACAGAACTGGGGTGGTCCATCAGGACTTCCGTGTTCCCTGTTGTCAGATGGAAAGTTAAGATGCCAAACCACAAGGCAAGCATTATTCTGTGAAACAAATTACATAATATTGTAATTGATTCCAGTCGGAATTACGAAAGCAGGTACATGTATTAATACAACTCAATGGATTTTTGAAGATCGTAGACCATTATTTATGCGTTTGGACTGTCAGATCCTTACAACATGTATATTTCGTTTCATTAGAAAAGAACAACCACATATGATTGATCGCCAAGAGCAATTTGTAACTAGAATAAATTCAGACTGGAAGCGACATATTAAGGCTTGATTCAATGTCTTACACGCGTTTGTAAATTCAAATCCTTACATTTCATTCAGTAAATAAACAAGAAAGAAAGAAAAAAGGGGAAGGGGAGAAAAATGGAGGCATTAGTCACTGATCTTTAAAGGCGGTCTTTAGATGACAATATTTCAGATTTCTAAGCATCTTGTTCACTCCTGGTGTCCTCTTTCAGCTACTGCATCATCCTGCTGTCGTGGTGGTGATAATTCAAAAGAAATACTATGACCAAAAGTAATAAAATTCAAAAGAAACAAAGAAAACGAAAGCAGAGAAATATGAGGCCTCCGGCTTTAATCTTTCAACAGCAAAACTGAGCACAATATAAATAGCATAGGAGTATTGTGTTAACTCTAAACACTTTAAAAATTAATAAACTTATTAGCACTTCCTTGACAGCTCAGCTGATCTTTCCTTTGCTTCCCCTGCCCATCTGGTCTCTAAATGACTGTTCCTGTATACGGCTTTGTAATGCGTCTACGGTGCCCTAACAACGGTTCCGGTGGAAATTGTTAATTACGAATGAGTGGGATTTGTTCATGTGCAGTCGTATTTAACTCATTTAAGCATTTTTCTCCTCGTGATGAAGACCATTTTGTACACTAATAGAAAAGATACAACCAAAGCCATAGCTTCGACTGAAATCACACCCAGCCGTTTCATGTGTTTCCATCGCGCGGCCCTTGCAACTTTATCACTCGCTCAAGCAAAAGGGTCACTCATAGACTACGACGCTATACAAAAATCTGGTAACATGGTGAACACGATCCAACGACCGGAATGCATGCTGCTGGGGGGGGGGGGGAGGCGGCCCTCAATACTGTACTGCTCGGCCCCTAAATAGAGTACGGGAGTCAAGGGTCAAACTATTTGTTCGACGGGAATTTTTTTTCTTCCTCTGAAGATATCTTGTAGTGTCTCCTCCCCCCCACCCCTCCATGAATTTCAGTTCTGTTTGTGGATCTGTTCCGGCACTGAGTTTAACGTTTTTGAATGGTTGGCATCCAGCGGGACAAAAACATTTCTTTGAGAATAGTTCGAAAACGCTGGTTGAATGCAATGTAAATATAGAAATTGCAGGCACTGTTGATGTCAAGAAGACCGTCTCGCACATACCCATACACCACGGTTACCATTGGCCATCTGGGGTCGTCAAAATCTAGGATTGGAATATACTGAATGATAAAGCTTCCTCGAGTTATACAATACACCAAGCAGATCATCAGAAGGGTTTTTGTAGTTCGGGAGGAAGATTTTTTTTTAGTGTTAGAAGAGACGATTTTTCTACGATTTCGTTGAGTTATACAGATTTTAACAGCTATGGCTATGCATCCAACGGTGACTAGAACAAATGGTACCGTGTGGCTCAAGTGGTTGATGGTGGTCTCGTAGAAGTACGTAACGTCAAAGGTATCAGGAGTTCTGTACTTTGACCAAGTGTCCCATCCAATATATGTATCGTAGTATGAATCGTACTCATGATAGAATGTCCACCACAACAACATATAGATATGCCATGGTAACCAGAATATTGTAGTACAGAGCAAAACTACCCACGCTCGTCTGGGTGTTACAATTAGGGAAAATCTGAGAGGGAAATAAACAGCCACGAAACGTTCTATGGTAATAACGACAGTTAATGCTGCAGACATTCGTCCTCCATACGCAGACAGAGCGTATAAAAATACGTCAAAACCCCACATAACAACAAAAGGGATGTACGGCATCTCCCATAAGAAATATTCATCAGGGATTTTGCCCGGACCATGTAATAAATACTGAGCTGCGCCAAGGACGAAAGACAGACAACAAGCATCGGCTATTGCGAGACCGAAAAGAAAGATATTGGAGGGTTTCTTTAATCCACTCTTGACCACCACAATACAACTGATGATATTTCCTAATATGCCCGACAAACAGATGATTGGCGTGACAATATGTTGAAAATACCATCTGGCAATACGATCCAATTCATTTATTCTTCCAATCTCGTGTGCCAGTGGCTCCAAAGATGTTTCGTTTGAATTTTCTGAATTTGGATCATACAGCAATGAAGAATTGTTGCCATTCGAGCCGATATGTTTCTCACGAATCTCTTTATAAAGCACAGTACTCGAATGAATTTCTGGACTTGTTAGCTTGTTTGAGGACTGGTTTTGTGTAGGTGTCAGAAATAGGTCTTGATCGTTCCAGAAAGACTCCCCAGTCGAGTTATTGACGGAGCTTATAGTGGTTTCCACAAGGCTTTTGGCACAGGCACAAGGGATGATAAAAAAGTACAGCCAGCCTACAAATCGTGGCATTCTGGAAGAGAAAGGATAAAAAGTCCCAGGTCTTTTCGTTTGATAATTAGCTCTATACGTGTCTTGCACTGCGGTTGGTCTGTGTAAATATCTGTTGGGCAGTACCTCAAAATACTTGCCGTTTTCATTGATTATTCCCCCACTTTTGGTGATAACTATGACCGTGACCAACAGAGCGACAACAAATGTAGCATTTTATTTTGTCTGGCACGGAAAAAATTGAAACGAACGTCATAAGATAAGTCAAGCAGGAAAAAACGTCAAATGAAAAGAAGTCCATTTTTTAAAAAACATACAAACTGAAAAACTTCCATCCAAGAGACTAACTGACCAGACGCTCCTGTGATCACCAGCACATAGACGCCCCTAAAGTCACGTCTTTGAGAAACACTCTTTTTTCCGCTTTACGTTTTTTTTTTCCGATTACCGTCGAAATATTGGTCAACGATTTTCTTTGAACATTCCCGAAATCGTTACTGTATCCAGGAAGACGACATAAAATGTGGCATTTTAATTCAACTGGTGGAGAAAGACATTGCTGTCGTAGATACAGGAGCACCTTTTTTACATGTACTCAGGCTACATTCTGAAGACAAGATAGTTGGAGCCACCCCGTATGGCAGGAAAATCAAGACGTCCGCATTGGTCATGTGTGATTTTTAACTTGGGAGATATGTATCAAGTCGTTTTGCTGTGTATTTGGTCTTCAACATTCTCATATCCTAACATTAAGTCGGTTGCAGCGCCTATTATTTCTCCATACCTAATCAACATGATTATAGCCTTTTACGTAATTGCTTGTAACTCGAAAATCATTTTGCACTGTCATGATCTTATTCTGAGTAATCTAATCGAAGCAAGACTTAACAAAAGAACGGAAAAGATATCCTGATGTTTCCATTATAATTTTGTCTACTTGCATGATAATTGTCTATTCTGTTCTTTGTTCTGTTCCGTTGTCATTGTTCAGATCAAAAGTACCCTGGGAGTCATTACAAATCAGTCGAACATCTGCTATCACCTGACAATGGAATCTACGATCGCCGAGTCATTTGACTGGTGGCTTTAACGATTTTAATATCTTTATGTGAACATTTTTCAAAAGCACCAGGCAATGTTGGCTTCTCCGATAGTTTCTCAAAGTTTCATACCATTACAGTTACATGTCACGTAATCACCGGGAGAATCCGAGCAACTCCTTTGAAAAGGTTAATCTAGACCATGCCTAACTCCAAGACCAACAACTTGCATAGAGATCAGAGAGTGAATTACCGCATGCAGATTATCTTGGGACCATAAGGATATCTTTCTCGTTCTTTCAGAACATCCTGAATTAAGTGGCAGGAGCCGAAGGGTAGAAACGACATTTTCAACAGCTGGTTGTTGTTTTTTTTGTTCATTATGATTTTTCAGTATCTCCCCTCTATGTGCACAAAATGTTCTTCATGATAAAAAATCTTAATGAGTTAACTATGACTCCATATAATTACCGATTCGACCAGACGGTTCGCAAATGAACAAAGACCACTTGTGTCGGCTCTCTCTTAGTTTTTCACTATCAAAAGGAGGGGACACTGTGTTGAGGTTGTCTATACTGACTGCTACGTATCTTATGTTTGCAAAATAAGGTTTTAAAAAAGGGGGGTGGCAGGTTTAAATATCGCAGATTGAGGGGCGGTGGCGTAGCGCTTTTGAGATACTGGAAAACAGAATTCCCCCATCTGTTGAACAGTTTGATTAAAATTATGAACTTGGCGAACTGCAGTGTATAGCTGACCGCTGTCTCTTTTCTCCGTTGTGATCTTTACTATTTTATAATGAGAGAAAGAAGAGGAGAGTTGTTTTTTTTTTTGTTTTTTTTTCTGACACGCCTAATTTGCTTTTGATTTCATATTATGCATGTTTAACACTGATAGCTCAATAAGGGGGTGCCAAATTGTATGTTCAGAAAGATGTTAACAAAAGTGTGCCATAAGGTTAACGATAACTTCCTGTTTAAAAATAACTTACGTAGGAAGTCCATTTGCCCAATGAAATTTAAAAAAAAAAAAAAATAAATAAAGGTGAGAGATAATTAATATTGAACAAAGAAATTGAAAGGCAGTTTAAAAGGTAAAAGACAGTTTCAAAGCAAATAAATCTATTTCTGTATGAGTATGTTGCTTAGATGTAGGCGTATAAACTATTAAATTTCATTGCGTTGGTTAGATATCGCCACCACCCTTAATGAACAGATGCTCTTGTTTATATCCGGACTGACACATAAACCAGACAAAATCAGGTTGATATAAGAAATCTGAATAGATCTATGTGGATGAGGGATGACCATGAAATTCTGCATCCTGTTTTGACTTTCTGCTCGCTGGAGCAGCGCCGCTTGATTCTGAATAGGCCTATCCGGGAGTGACATTCCATTCTTTACACTTAGTGCAATGGTCACATCTATGAGTGGTCGTAGAGCCAATGAGGTTGTTGCGCTCTTTCCTGATAAACCCATACAGACACATACTAGATTTAGGAGGGCAAACATGGAAACAGGACGAATAAAAGAAATCGAATAGAGGATCACCTTTCCGTCAGTCGTACTACGAAGCAGCAACAAAAGTAATTTTCGATATTCTTGTATATATATCTTCGTCGAGGACAAAGTCCAGCGTCGTGTCCCTGCAGTTAAAATTGGTGTAATTTCAAGAAAGATAGCTAGGAGGCTTAAACACACGTGTGTACTTAAAATGACATCACAAGTATTGCAAAGGCTCTTTTATCCTGGAAACGGAAACTGGTATTTCTCGGCATTTGTTGATTGATTTTGTTTCGTGAGTTAATTTCATTTCATTTGTTTGACACAACAAATGAATCCAGATTATTGGCAAACAGTTCACGGCAGACAAAGGTCAAACCATAGCAATTTTATTCGTAATAATTGTACTTGATTTGATTACACTTTTAATTAAGCAATTGAAAAGTGTACTCAAGATAGCCAATTAAAACACTTCGTTATATATTGATCGCTGCAGTATTTAGATCGTTTACAAGTGCAAAACTAGCACTGGAGAGAGTAAATTAATTGCAGAGTAAACAAATGTGTGAAAGTCTAACATTTACGTCTCCTGTCAACAACGGTGATAAATGCTGAGCAATTACTGCAGTGCTGTAAACTCGTCGAGCTTTTCTGTTCCTCCTACTCCCCCCCCCCCCACCCCCTCCTAGCTCTCCGCGGTCATCATCGATACATGTTCGGAAAACGACCATCCTAGATAAGAAATTAAAGGAAGTTTAATTTTTTTTTTTGTTTCTTATGGCCAATTGGGTTTGTTCTGCAGTATGAATTTTTCAGAATGAGTGGAACCTAATGCGCCATAAGCATCAGACTCAAAACTTGGATTTGGCCAGTTGGCTTTAAAACCTTTTTTGTTTCCAAACTGTCCACAATAATCCTTCTGGAGTCAAATTTTTGTTGTATTTTGCCCTTTTGGCCACGGAAATGAAAACATGAGTATTTCGGCTCCGCAACAATCGGATCGGGATGTAGATCTAACCAATGCTGGGTAAGGTGAAAGAACTATGTTCAAGCACTAAAATTAATACCACCCCCCCCCCCCCCCCGAAAAAAAAATAAACCCCAAAGGGTGATTGATATTCTATAACAGTCATAGAGAAGTGGATGTATCAGAGAGTGTATAACCATGAAACAAACTGCACTACCCATATCCAATTTGTGTTCTTCTATTGGAGAGAGGCCCGACCTTTTGTCTACTGTAGTTAAAATTCATGTACAATACAGTGAGTGACACATTTTCGCCACGCACACTTAATGGCCGCGGGCCACACAATTGTTAATAATTTTGTCTTTTTCTCTACACCAATTAATCAAGTCGCAGCCTCGGTGCGTTGGAAAGGGTAGATGGTCGTGGGGTTCCAATTAGTCAAAATCTAAGGAATGACAATTAAATTAAATATAAGTGCAAAGATGAGTGCAATGAAATTATGTCTGCAGGAAAATAAACGATTAATATAATATACAAAAAAAAAAAAAAAATGAAGGGAGATCATTTGAACAATATTGTTCCGTATAGATTATGTGCAGAAATCTGTTTGTATACACTTGAAAAAACACGTTTTAAAGAAGTGATCTGTTTGATCTGGATAAATTTGCCACGTGGGATAATGTCTCGATAGGTAACTCTAGTGCAAATACTTCTGGCAAATACACGTGGCAGTTGTGTATAAAACAAACAAGAAATGAGAGTAAATTCATGAAGTAGTCTGGAGTGAGAAACAAGTTCAGTCGACCTTGAGTCCTTGGTCAGAATTGGGATTTTTATTTACAAGAACAGCAGGGTTTGAGTTCGAATTTGGGTTAAACGTAGTGCCTACAAAATAACAGTAACATGGCGCCTTTCACCCCCTTTTTTTTTTTACATTTGTCTATCTTGTTGCACCTTGATTTTCAGAACTAGATCAATTAAAATTTCATGAATAAAAATCTAACAACAAAAGGCCCGTATAAAAATACTTGTATTTGTAGGCTACATATTTTTAAAATTGTTTTGTACGGGTATAGAATGAATTTTGTAAATAAGTTAAAAATCGTAATTAATTTGTAGATTTCAGGGTCCTGCCTACAGGTCCGCAAGAAAACTAGGGCTCATTTAGAACCGATCGGAAGTTATTCCACTGGTCTTATTTGTATAGGATGCAGCTGGCATAATCTCTGTTGCTTAAGCAAACCTATCATCCCATCCGTCGCATTTTAGTATATACTTTTTATGACAGTACCGATCTTACATGTCGCTCACCCCTTGGCAGGTTTCAGTTTCATTGACATTTCTTTCAGTTACTTAGTCTACCCCAGCCAACAACCCTAGGGAAATCCGACGCGTAAGATTGACGTCGCTTGTTCATAGGAATGACACCGTTCTACGTATATTCGCTGGTTATGACATCGCACAGACGCCATACTGATATAGGGAACCTGTCCCCACTGTAATCCTACAAATCCCACGGAAATCTACGTCGGATTGACATTAGTTAGTAGACGCTGGTTGGGACATGGCCAAACTAGACTTTAATCAGGAAAGTGCAACGGTCAGGGTTCTTCAAAACTATTCTTCGTTTAGTTCATCGCTCTACAAATATAAAACAAAACAAACAAACAAGACATTGACTTTTCATACCAGTAATAATAAATGAAGACGTTCATCTCAGGTGGGAATTAGAAAGTGTTCAAAGGGCTGAAAGTGGTCCGAAACCACTCGCCAGGCCAGAACTTAGCTGAAAACTTGATTATTTCACGGTGACACATGAATATAGAGCTGCAATCAGCCCTGAGAAGGACTTGAATTTTTGTATTTGGAGAAACACAGGTCGGCACCATAACGGTCATATTGTCCTAGGATGAAACAAGACGATAGACAGAATATAACACAATGATCGGACAGAAGGAGACCTTACCAGAAGTGCCCACCAACCACCCGCCCCCGAAGAGGACAATATTCACAACTACGGATGTTACACGACCTTAGTTCTTGCTTAATAATAATAATAATAATAATAATGGATGGCATTTATATAGCGCATATCCATTGCCATTAGAAATGCTCTATGCGCTTTACAGAAGCTCTCTCACTCGCTCTTTCTTTCCCTCACCCTCTCTCTCTCTCACTCTCTCTATCTCAGTGAGCTTAGAGCAAATTGTAACCTTAACAAGCAAGAACTAAGGTCGCGTAAAGTCCATAAATGTGAATATTGTTCTATCTCCATATTTTGAAAAACTTGAGATCTTTTAGTTTGTAGAAGATATATATATATATATATATATATAACAAATACACACTCTGACATTGCTCACTTATCACGCTCTTTCACAGTTCCCATCTATTCTAGCTCCTTATCATAAAAAGTAAAGCCTCAAACGTTTAACGTTGAATTTCTCAGTTGTGCAAAAAGTGGAGATCGAACAAACAAGACCTGAAGTGGCGGTTACTAAAAACAACAACAATAGCAAACACTTTACACTGACCGACATAACAAAGAAGAAATGAAAAACGCTGCAGTGTCATCATATAAATCTTTGTATTGTAAGTTAATATGTAAAAATTAAAATGTAGCCGAACAATATTGAAGGAGTAATGGTAGTACAGTACATTGTATATGTAACACACTCACATATAAACACAATCTCGATTTCAACAACGACAGCAATGATATTTATGAAAGAAAGACCACGATGATAATGATGATGATGGCAACAACCAAAAACATTAACAGTCGCAGACATTACACAATGCGAGTAGGAAGGGCGGGGAGAGGAAGGATTGCAAATTTGGCAGTATTAGAATCCAAATGAAGCCGTGACATTTAGCACAATGCTAGAAAGACAATGCTAATTCATAAGATATTTACAAATTCCAACAAATAATATTATTGACCGACTTTTCTCTTACTGCTCAAAGCGTAAAATCCAAATCTTTCAGAATAGTTAAAAAATTTCACATGCTCTTCACTATGAATACAACAAATCAATAGTCAAACAAAAACCAATGTCCATAGTACATATGGTACATTATTTGTTTATTATATTTATTTATTTCATACATGTATAGAATATGAAGACATTTCTAAACCCAAGTCATTATTCACGGGAAAAAAAAAGGTGGGGTGGAAGGGTACCAAAATGTCTGATATAACCAGCATAGACCATAATTTATATCATACAAATAAACACAAAAAAGCAATGGAATGCAGCTGATGCACTGTCTTAGTACAGCGACTTACATTCCGACTTTAACGCGAGCCTCATTCTGAAATTGGTCTTCAATCCCATGGAAGATTGGAATGTCATTTCAATACTGGTTTTTCACGTGGGGGATTTAAGAATCTTTGGCATCTACAACACTGCTCACCACTTTCTATTCTCTTGTCTGATAGAGAAATATCGACAATCAAACAGTGTCTACAATATTCATTTTTTGTTCTTTTTTAGTGTTTACGACTTTTCGTGAACATCCACAACTGCTGAAAAGTAAATTTTGACCTTGGTTAGCTCTTCATTTTTAAATTTTTTTTTTAACAAAACTTGAAAATTTTGTTTTTTTGTGTTCAATTGTTTCATTCTGATTTTGGGCGACAGTGTACAGTATAAAAATAATGAAAGAGTTTTGCAGAAGATGATCTGAGTTTTCCAGTATGAATGATGCTCTGATAAATCTTATTCCAAATCTGATGCTTGGATGTCATGGAATGAAAGCTTTATCATGAATAAATCAAATAATCACAAAAAATGGTTTATTCTCTGATGAATATCAGGGTCGAAGGCTGTGCAATAGCTCTCGAACTTGTGAATGCTAAAGTTGTATAATCAAAGTCTGGCCTCCCAACTGCTTTAACTAGCTTTATTTTCCTAACTAACAATATCTTTAAAACTATTACTAAAAAAAAAGCCATTTTCATTCGGGTGGTCAAACTAAATATTTTCCTACTTACGAGTCTGACTCCACCACTAAACATACAATGCAAGAAACATTCATTTTATTACTTGAAAATTTCACAATGAGCATTTCATTTTGGTAAGCTGAAGTTCCAAAATAATAATTACTTCTTCAAAATATGCTCTCACATTACATAAACTGTTTAAATTGAAAATCTGGAAGTTGCTACATGTCTACCTTTGTTAGAACTTAACATCTGAAATTTTTTGTAGCAATGGAATTAGTTTGAACTGATATATGTAGAGGTAAGAAAGAAATTCGGTCTAAAAAGGTGAATTTCAGGGGCAAAGATACGGCATAAACTTAGAGAACATTTTCTGAACAGCAGCAGCTTAACTCTGATATGATCTCTCCCTACATATAACTACATTGAAAAAGACACAACATTTTGCGGCAATACATGAAATTAGCGCTGATACTGCAAAACCACCAGTCCAGTACATCGCAGGAAGACAACCATCAATGGGGCAAAATTATTATTTTACAGTAACATTTCACACATAAATAGCTTGGAATGTAAGAAAATTGCACAAAGGCAAGAATAACTGCAAGCAGAAATAGACACACTGAATATATTTATGAATAATAATATCAAACTTTCAAATTCTAAAATGTTTGAAATTTTCTGTAAATATTATGGTGACTCAGTTGTCGTTTTTATCATGTTTCCCTGGTATTCCCCTTGTGTTCTTTTGATATTTTCCAACCAGGCATTTTAAACAAACAAAAGAAAGAAATGAAATTTACTAATTCACTGTCAATTTCTGCTTGTATACCAATAACTATACACTGCAACATACTTTGGGAATTTCCAATAAAAGCATAGATCTATGACCACTACACAGAATAAAAAGTCCTGGGGAATGTCATTAACGATGCCACTCCAGCCATGCTGACTGACCAATTTCCATTAGTAAATAGTTTTGAGTTGCCAGAAGTTACAACGCCCATTAAATGCGATTCTCTGGCCCAGTCATTGTCACTAAGTGAACGGCTGTCACCTCTGAACCCTGTGGCTCCCTCAGATATTCAGGTGTCTGTAAACAGACCATCCTGTCACACAAGACTGACAAGAATTTGGCCATTGGCCACACAAAGAGTTTTATGTCCTAACATAACATCAAAAGGACAGCACTGACATGGGAATACCATGTCTTTCTTCTCATTTTAATCATCAAAAGAAAATTTGTCATTCCTGATTAAATAACCATATCAAAGCTAAAATGACAATAACAAAAAAAATAAAATAAAATAAAAAGAGAAAGAAAGAAAAAATTACAAACATGAGAAATAATTTCCAACATTTATTTCATTACAAATACTGGAAAGTTACTTTTAATATTCTATAAAACAAGCATGG
Source organism: Onchidella celtica (assembly GCA_963931925.1). Taxonomy (NCBI): domain Eukaryota; kingdom Metazoa; phylum Mollusca; class Gastropoda; order Systellommatophora; family Onchidiidae; genus Onchidella; species Onchidella celtica. The sequence continues at coordinate 35,939,050 of OZ007572.1, forward strand.
TCTACTAATACATGTACCGTATAGCTTTTGTATTATAAAAACGGCTAGAGACCTGAGATCACACCAGATATAACAAAACCCAAATACAATTCAGAAACACCCCTAACTAAACATTCTACAGCCTACTCTCTCTAACTAATTGTATGTTTATAAAATGTCTAGCACTATTAAATAACAAAACGAAAGGAAAAGATAAGAATGAGAAAATTCAGTAGAAGGACCACAAGTACGTCAAGGACAACGAACCAGACTAAGACAAAGGCCTAAAAAAGAAAATATAATGGAAAAAAAATGCAAAATAAATACGCCGATTACACTACAAGGTACGAACAAGAACAGAGTCTGAAAAAAAAGAACGTATTTACAGACAGGTAAGAGAGGGACAAGAGAAACGTCTTCCTAAAACAACGAGGAAGATATCGACGCTACAACTAAACAATATTACAGGTCCCTACAGAACTGGTCACTGTGATGAACGAGGTTCCAAAGTTTACCACACCTTTTTAAAAGGATAAACTAAGTTCAACACAGCAAACCCGCGCCACCGCCCGTATAATCAATTACAACGAAAACAGCAAAAACAGGGAAACAGACAGATGAAAAGACAGCCCTTAATCCAGGGTACAAAATTTTAGACTTTTACTTAACTTTCAGCCTTATGAGTTTAAGTCCTCGACCTAATCGGAGCTCTGGCTGCTTGTCTCCTCAGGCTGCACGCACACACACTGTCTCTCTGAAAGTTAAGTACACATTAATACATATTCATCAAAATACATGCATCAATACATATTATTATTTATAAATATACATAAATCATATCATGAAATGTCCATTCATCCAACGAACAAGACAGCACAAATACCTACTAACTAACTACAACTAAATATTACGAAAATGGACGAGTCACAATGGACGAGCCCCCAATGTCACAACGGACGAGCCCCCAATGTCACAAATCCCAGACTGGGAGATGTAATAAGTATGACAGGACAACAATCACGAACAACAAGTTTAACACTTAACAGAACAACCCATCAGACTCACACATTTATTAAACATAATTATACATATAATAGCGCAATTACATACATTATATTATTGAAATGCACTGCCGTACAACGGCCTTATTCTCACACACACTCTCCCTCGGATCCACAATCCGGTAGTTACTCCTAAAGGCACTTCGGCCTCAGCCTCTCCCCTCAGGGTCTTAATAGCACATTAATAATTTACTGGCACCGCAGTCTCTCAATATCCCCTCCCTATTGTCATACACCTTAGCACTCCCCTAGCACCTCAGCAGGGCACTAACACATTATTATTTCCATAGCCATCAACATGGCAACAACATAGTATCAGTTCACTAGCCTATCAACATGGCAACAACATCGTATCAGTTCACTAGCCTATCAACATGGCAACAATATCGTATCTCATTCACTCTCATATCTACGTCCCTGTCCGTGGCCTGACTGCCACGACTTTATGTGCCTCTACTGTCCGGTACTAACAGCCTCACTTCTGGCCTATGTGTGGCCTCCGGCCCTATGCTGGCCTATCACTTGTGCTCATCGAGGTGGCTCTTCGGCCCGCCCCCGACACCAGTCATAACTGGAAAGACTCTCACTAGTCTTCTCGACTGCTTCCCTTTATGTCCGCCCGATGGGCTTTTATTCACAGGTCCGATCCGTAGGACCTTCTAACTTGCAGTGATAGTAATCCAGCGCTTTCGCCTCATTCAGACTTCCACACCACTCATACACGCACGCTTTTCCCACTTGTCTGCATGAGTTATTTTTACTCTTCCCCTTTCACGTCTTTTCCTATCCGTCTGTCGTGAGCTCTTCTTATTCTACACCCGCTCTGTAGCAATCCCCTTAATTGCACTCACTCCACTCGTGACAATAACACTACAATGAAATAAAAACAGTAATGCTAATGGTGAGAGATTTCCATAAAATACAAAAGCAAGGAAAATATTTGACAGATGTTGATACTCAAATGCAATTTGATAACACAATAAAAACTTTAAAAAGAACACTAAGGAATAACTTACACTAACTACGTGGATATCAAATGGACAAGTTCAATTATACATGTAATTAAAATATGACACCGTGGTAATTTGGGTTTTGTAATTATTCTTTTTTTTTCTCAGCAGCTTAACACAAATCTGTATCACATTATAAATATTTGACCGATCGCAACTCACAACAAAATAAATCACAAAGGTAAAAACAGGAATATGATTATTCTCACAGATTCTTCAAGAAAAATGAAGCAAAATCATATTGATATGATCGCTCACACTTCCTATTTGTCATAGAATGATATATAAGACATGTGTCTAAATGTACTGGTCACAATAAAAGCAGATGTTTAGTTGGTAAGAAGAATGGGAAATGATTTGCTCACCATGAGCCACATACACATTCTGACAATGTATCATGAAACTGAGACATGCCATGTCATTATGCAAGTCAAGAAAAACAAACCAGAAATTCTACTAACGTCTATCCAAATTTGATATTTTGATGATGCTCGAATCACATGTTCAGCAACTTAAGATGCATTACCTGACCTAATATTAAGCAAATAAGCACAATAGACATTACTGACAAAACACTTTTGATGTCAGTTTGTACAACAACAACCAACATAATCAGTTGTTGTTTTTTTTGTTCTCCTTTTAAGTTTACAAAGAGCACATATGGCAGTATTATTTCCGGCTGGCAAAACAATTTCATAAACTAAAAAAACCTAATTTCAAACACAAAAAAACTTTAGGAGATCTAAGAATAAGAATGTGGAAAAATTCTCATCCATGATATGATATGTCGTGAATAAAGTACCAAATGATCATTGCCTTTAGCTTGCCATTGATGAAGCCTTAGACGCCAGGAAAATGTACAATCCCAACTACGAAGAAGCCTATACAGTCAGAAATAGGAAAAAGAAGCAAACACGTAGAAGTCAAAATTAGTCCGCACCAGTACTTTCAATATTTTTATCATCACAAATTCAGCAGAGGTGATCTTAAACATTTTTTTGGACACAAATGTAGACAATAAAAATGGTCAAAATTGCTCTGTGAATAAAAAAATTCAAATTCCCCAAAATGCAGTTCTCAAACATTTTCTTCTAGCAGCTCAGAAATGCTCAAAACAATAACGAATGAAAACGCCACAGCATAGAGTATACTGTCTTACTTCTTGAGGCTGTAAAACCATATTATGCAATCTCTATGTTGTTAGCTAAAAAAAAGAGTATCGCTTTGAACATCACCGTTCAATCAGCTCTCCACTTTCAAGTGCAAAAAATGATTTTAAAAAAAGATGCCACTTTTTTATCCATGCTTTCACGCTGATTTGAAATTTACATTTCAAGGAACACAACAAACTGATGAAGCTAACAAAAATAAAGACACCTTTATCATCAACTATGCCACATGAACTTGAGGTACCAATGGGATAAGATCTTTTCCACGCAAAAAAAAATCTATACAAGCATGCAAAATCAACAAGAAAAGAGCAAGTTATTTCTCTTTGGCATTTTCTTTTAAAATAAAAAATGAGGTTAATATGTGAACTTACATAAGTGTCTTAAACCAGTTTCCCTACAAAGAAAATGAAAGAAACATGATATAAAATGCATTTTTCACCACTGCCAATCATTCAAAACTTCACAAAAGCAATTCATTATTTCCAACACAAACACAGACTACCAGCGGTTTTCTGCTTCAATTCAGTTATAATTCACCTCTTCAATGACTGGCCTTGCCAGCATACTTCATTCATCTCTGTCTAGGAAGAAATTTCCTATCTAATGAACCTGTTTAAACTTTTTGAGTAAAAGAGGGGTCTAACTGCATTTCTGGTTGGAACGTGCAAATGCAAAGGTCAGTGATCCATCTGAATGAAAGACCTCAAACCATTTTTGTTGGAAACTGGGTGACATTCATCTCTGTCTGGGGAAGAAAATCCTATCTAATAAACATGTTTAAACCCATTGGCTAAAAGAAGGGAACTCATTGGCTAAAAGAAGGGACTAACTCCATTTTCCTTGGAAGGTGCAAATTCTAAAAGCAGTGATTATTCTAAAAAAAAAAAAGACCTCAAACCATTTTCATTGGAAACTTGCATACCCTTTTGAGCCTGTATAGGAGTTTTACGTCACCTCTGCATATAATGGCCACTTACCTTTCACGGTCTATTTGGGTATTTAACTTATGTCTGGTGTTCAGGACCTTTCAATCTTCAGCGGAATTAGGGCTTAACTCCCTCAAGACAATTCATTACTTGGTGTCTTTTCTCTCAGCTACCAATTCAAGAGGAGTTAGACCAGTTTAATTCATGGTATACAAATTTACAGTGTTTTGTGTATTTTCTGTGTGTATCAGGCCAAACCCTTTCCCTTTCCTCCCAATTACCTTCATCATAAATGAGTTATTCAGAATAGGCCAGGCTAGTTAATTAGGCATGTAACAGTAAATCATTGTGAACAATTAAGGAGAGCTAAAAAAGAAAAGCAGTTAAATATAACCTGCAGCCCACCCTGTATGAAAATATGGAAAATAAAACAACTTTCTCTTAGCTTGAACAGGAGAAGTCATGAGTATATGATAATTTGTGGCACAGAAAGTACAAACTGTTTAATAAACATGAAAATGAATATTTTGCTAATCATATCCTGATCATTCTCTTATACAAACTGAGGTTTTAACCCTGAGAGTGCACTATTCAGCATACGACAGGGCAAAACATGTAGCAATGAACGGGGTTAAATATATTTTAAATTCTATTTTCCCTTAGCTCAAACAGGAAAGATCGTGAGTATAATAAACCTCACCTGAAACACAAAGGTACAAAATATCAGACGATGACAGAAACAAATATTTTCCTACTCATGTCATCATAATTCTATTAAAATAAACAGATTGTTCATATAATATATTTTAAATCTCATTTTCCCTTTGCTTAAACAGAAAGGTCATAGTTATACCTGAAATACAAAGGGACAAAATATTTGACAAACATATGAAAATATATATCCTACTTACATCAAAATTGTTCTGTTAAATTGAAAAGAGATTTTAATTACATTTTAAATGCTACACATGTTTTTTTTTGAGTGTGTGTACTGCCCATCTGAAGCAGCCTGCAATAAGTCAATAAAGAATTTGCACACAAATTACATAAGTGCCAATGTAAGTTTCACAAGAAAAAAAAATAACAACACAAAAACAGCAACAACAACTGGCGGTCATAAAATAATTCAAAATGGTTTCCCTCGTGGCAGTATTATCAAGTATGGCGTTTGAATGGTTTCATGAAATCAGTACATATTGCATGTTTGTGGTTACATCATACACTGTATCAAAAGTGGTCTCTTTAACATCCAAACTAGCTTGACATTCATTATTGTAACAAAAAAAGACAAAGCCGTTACTGCGGTACATAAACTAACTTGTACTTCCTTCCACACTGAGCTATACATCTTGTCTTAGTCTCTATGAAATTTATTATTGCCCAAAATAAAAAAAAGAAGAAGGAGAAATCAGAAAATGAAAAAAAAAAAATAGAAAAAAAAAAGAACAGCAGTAAAATTATTCCTACTCATATTTGGTATTTTCACAGTAAAACTTCTGATGCCAATTGCAACAGCCAATACACAAACACATAACAATAAGGGATGTTGTTAGGGCACTGCAGACTATTTGTATTTGTATTTTGTATACTTCTTTAATCCCATTGGGGAAATTTGCCTTAGTGCCATTACAGCCTAGTTACAAGTGGAGTAGACATATTGTCGCCACAGTGCAGCACCGCTCGTTGGGCTGGGTTTTTTTGGGGGGGGGGGGGGGAGGGAATGGTAGGAATGAATTTAATTTTGCCTGGGCAAGGGCCTGTTTGGCCTGCTCTTTTTGATTTCCAACTGCCAATGTATCTTTAAAGTACACACGGGCCCTCCAAGTTTTTCATTTTTATCCAAGAAGACTAGGTGCTCGATCCTACCTACCATAAGATCAGGGACAGGAAAATATGAAAAAAATCCCAAAAATTCCAACATGCCTGCACCAGCTGGGATTTGAACCTGGTACCTTTGGCATGAGAGGCGAGCACCTTGCCTCTAGACCACAGCGTCCCACAATTACTAAGCCCAACAGAAAGAGTTGAATTGTGTTCTTTTCTCAGCTTTACAGCTTACCATGTAAAATAATACGGCTCCCCCTAACAACAGGCAAAGAAAACAGCTAAAACAATATCACTATGTACTGATATAATAACAGTAGAACACAGCCCAAAAAAGGAGTGAAAAAAGTCTGAAAACCCTTGAACTCTTATCTTAACTCATTCCCTAAGGTAACTTTTGTGGGTATGGAGGGGAACTCTCAACACCATCCAGTCTGAAATTTAGACACAGTTCAAAGACGTTTTTTCCGTCACTCAGTATAAACACAAATCACAATGTATTAGACATTAACCCTCGTTTGTATAAGAGAATGATCAGGAGTGTACTCGTCCACGTAACGCCCCGTGCGGGGATAGCCAGCGGTCAGTCAGCCCATCGTTCGCGTGTTGCTGATAACCTCGGCGGTCGGGTCAATCGGGTCGTTGTGAACACGTGTATGGCGTATACTTCAGGATGCAATAACAACAATAGTGGTGGATAAATCGTAAGGGACCCCTATGATATTTGGATAAAGTATTTGTGATGACAAACAGTAGGTTTTATTGTGAAATGGAAGGCCCAAATCAAGAATTTTCTGCATTTACATGCCGTTTAACACACGTTTTATCATTTTCCCAAGACCTCTGCGCTTTTTCTGTCCCCAAGTCAGGCCATTCAGGTGAACAAATTATTTTTTTAAGCTATTCGCTTCATTTACTAACCACATGTATCGTGACATTGCCTTCTCCCTCCTCTACTATGTAAAGATTCCACGTACTATGATGTTAGTTTTAGCAAGAGATTTGATTTCCAGTTCCAGGTCGTAGAGCACAGTCATACATGTACTGAAAAGTGGTTTAACCAAAGGAACACAATATCTCTCTAATTACCACATCAAATAAAGACAACGACCAACAACAAAGACGGTCATTTTCTCCCAGTTTTCCCTGATGAAAAACTTACTGACAGACGCCCTTATGCAGCATGCCCTAATATTACATCCGAATTCATAATTACAGACGTAGAACGGCGTCTCAAATACGCACATGGCCCCTTTCTTCTCATTTCACATGCAGACGACAACCAGCATCAAAGTAAAAGTTTCCCCAAGATTTTCCCCAGTTCGAACTTCAGACCGTCAGTACTATTACACGAGTATGACGAATAGTTGCGAATAGTTGCATCCTAATAAACGTAATCGGACGATACCATTTTGTTAGATATAGTAGGGGTGACAGGATAGATAAACAAGCGAAAATAGTGTGGAAAAAAAAACGTGAAAAAAAAACAAAAACAAACGACAGCCTTGGCAACCGAATACACAAAGCGCGAGGCGCACCGTTGCTATACAAAAATGTGGCCTCCCGCAGGACCCGCGGTTAAGCGTGTCGGACAAAATATTGGCCTCCCGTGTCTCGCGTGTTGCGCGGGGAGGCCAATATAGTGGCCTCCCGCAGGACTAGGGTTAAGATAGAGGAAAATCAATGAACCAGGATGGGATTCAGTATTTTGAGAAGTTGGCTTGTGTTAGTGTTGGAAAATTGGTGTCCACACGAGCCGAATATTCGGCTTACCGTAGCAAATGAGTTAATCATGGGGCTCATTAGTGTAAGCCTGCATACACACATATACGTGCAAGCATCTGCTTTTCTGTGTAAGTACATGAGCCCTGCAAACGGATATTCTGGAGTATTTGGTAATAACTATTTACTGGCATTTCATTGGTCCTCTCTATGCTCTTTGTACCACAAATATCAACTAAAAGATAAAAAAGAAATAACATAAAACAATGCATCAATAGATTAAATGTTCAAGCTAGCCAACATACGAGAATTTAACCGACAATATGGTTTGGAACTCAAAACAACAATATAAAACTGTGGAGTCCACTTTTATTAACCTTTTCACATCACCCTGAACAATGCCTCAGCACTCCACTGTACTACCAATCGATACACTGCACACTACAGTTGAATGACTCTGCCCAATCTTCCATGCTGCATCTCTTAAACTTTTGCAAAGTTTCGCATTACACACAGTACAAGGTTATATTATTTTTTGTGGATTTTCAAACTTACCTCAAAATCAAGCATCCACGGGGAATAATTACTATGAAATAAGCAGGTTGAGATGGAAGATGAAATGCGTAAGCTGTGCCATGTGAAAAGGTTAACATGAGTAGTGCATTTCAAGTTCTTCCTAAACATAAAATGAAAAACAGATCATTGAACATAACAATGCAGTACAAGAGAAAACCATACCTTTTAAAACAAACCGTCTAAAACAACTATAAAAAATTTCACTCAATGGAAATGATCTCTATATATAAGAAGAATACAGCAACAATGTGAGATATGCATATAAATGGCACCTAATATCTATCAGATAAGAGTACAGACAATCTCATTCGATGAAGACATGTTTTCACTGCAGTCTATACAACTATGCCACCTCCAAGATCAGTGAACATCATATATATTGCTGTGTTTTGAATTCACATCATCCAAAGATGAAACCCCATATATTCAGCTAGGTGGAATTAAAGAATGGCTTTTCCAAACTGATCAGTGAATTTTCAGAGTCCCAAAACTGAAAACAAATCTGCAGAAACTTTCCTTTGTCTGCCTTTCTACGAGTCACTGAAATTAATGAACTTGAATGCTTTTCTAATTAAACTGACAATTTTTTTATTACCACAACTATAATGTATTTTTGCTCTTTTTTCTTCGTCTTTCAGATGTTAAAGTATTTCAATTTATTTAACTTTCTACACAACAAACTGCAAAACAATGCAAGTTTGAATTTCAGTCAATAAATGTGAAGATATTGCATTCTGACTTGTAACTGTTATTCATGACTTAATATGGAACGGAAGGATCAACCTAAGTAGCCAATTCAGATTCATCTGTTCATTTCAGCAAATTCTTTCATAAACTGTTTCAGTTTCATGAGTTGTTTAGCTTGATGAAAGTGCTCACTTTCTTTCACTTTCACTGTTTTCAAATTCATTGCTTGTTTCTAACATAGGGCTCTGCGAAGTACAAATCATTTATATTTTTTTTTGTTTTGTTTTGCTTAATTTTAACTTCATAGAAAAAGACTTGTCTCATGATTCAATTTTTCCATCAACTGAAGGAAATGGCTCTAAACAACCTGTGCAAAAAACACATATTGCACACCTGATTATAAATAAAATGCTACACTACTGGAGATTTCTTCTCTCATCATTTTCTTGAAGTTAGTTCATTATAGCAGGGATCACAAACACGTGCAGGCTTCTTCACTGTGGGGACTTGAGCTGTTTTGGCAGAGCAGTCATTGCAGAAAATAAGACCACAGTTACGACAATGGTGCTGAAAAAAATGTAAAAGAATAATTTAATATAAGCTTGTAGGAACTATACTAAAAACAAACTTGCTGGTGAGCAGGCACACACTGCCTTATCCAAAACTTCTAAGGGTTAATACATTACTTCAGTGCATTCAACCTGCATGAGATTTATGGAACAGATCAAAGAATTTGTAAATGAAATGCTAATACATGCACTATCTACTTCCTACTATTAATATCATTAATGTGATAACCCAGAAATGAGTTCTTTTCCAATAATCTACTGGACAGGCAACTCTTAAAACATATTATAATATCTGTCCATCAATGACACAGTATTTAATCAACACTTAATGATCAAACTCAACCCTTATTTCTGAAGAATCCAGGGCAAGTTATCTTTGTCTTGTCTGACCCATAATACTTTTACTGATGTTCTACTAAGTCTCTTCTGGTTCTATGTATAGCTGGTATGCAGACCATGGGTGAAAGATAGCCGCAGTAAATCCTGCATGGGCAGAATTTTAAATGCAGTTCTCATGCCCCACCTATGCTTCATCTACTTGTTGCCAGCAGTATTGAAGTACTGATTTCAAAGACCCAAAGTATCCTTTACAGTGCCTCTCAGTACTTAAACCCAAAAACGGAGCCTCACAACTGACTGACTGGCGCACAACATTTATTGTTTGCATTTCATGTTATAATGTGCGCAAGCATGTTGTATGTTTAAGATTATGAACCAAATAATACCAGTACAAACATGTCTATGTTGGGTGGACAATTTTTGTTTTTGTGGACAACTCCTTCGAGAAAAGTAGTTCAATTTCACTACCACCCTTTGTTCAGACTGTCATTTCTGAGTGAAATCAGAGCATATGTATGTATGACAGCAATCACTTCTGCCAAATTGTGAAACTAGGTCACTCTAATCACAAGAATTGGAAGGGACCATCTACCCAAAAGCAAATGTGCTGATCTACTTACTACGCTTATTCATATTTTTTGGGTTGACTGAAACTATTTAGAGCCATCTTTAAGCTCTCTCTGCCCATGGAAAGGTTCAAATTGACATTGTTTACTGGAGTGACCTACTTTCCGCTCCATGCTAATAGCAGTTTCACAGGGCCTCCCATGTCTCACAGTGCAAATCGATCAATAGAAATTTCTCTCTATATACATAATCTCTGGTGCAATGTGTTGTAAGGGGTCATACAAACAGTGGGTGTTTCTGTAAACTGGAGAATATTTCCAGGATAAAACTGGCCATTGGTCTTCCAGCAAATACATACCTTTCTCAGTGTGACAGAGAATGTCTTTCCACAATATGTGCACTCTGTGACCTCACTGTCATCTGCCCATTTGCGACCCTGAACTTTAGTGGTGGTAATCTAATAACAAAAACATAATTATTGCACACACACAAAAAAAAAGTTGCAAGCATCTCATCAAAGATTTATTACAGTTGTAAAGCCATGAGTTTATTACAGAAGGTGTTGCAGTAATTGACAAAAATTGGAGGAAAGAAAAAGAAACGGTAAAATACAAAAAACTAACTTAATTCTGATTGTCAGGTTATGTTTTTGTTACAAACAAAGAGTGAGACAATGAATGAAAAGCAAGACGAAAAAAAAAAAAAAAAAAACTCCAGCAAAATATTGAAAGTAAAATGAAAGAGAAAAGGGGGACATCCAAATGGAATTAAGTGAAGAAATGTTTAAAAAAATATTTTAAAACAGACGAAGAATACGAATGGATTCTTGAAGAAAAAGAAAACAGAAAATTGAATGGACAGTAAAATGAAAGACAGAAAGAGAAAAAGATTTTAGAAAAGAGAGAAAGCAAGACTAAAAGAAAGAAAGAAAGAAGAGAAAAGTTAAAAAGGAAGAAAGAGACAAAAAGAAAGAAAAAAAGACAGAAAGAAAGAAAAAAAGACAGAAAGAAAGGAAAATGTTCTCATTCTAGTCATATCTGTCTCACCTGCAATGTTTGATTCTCTCTGCCCAGTTCCTGCAGTGCAGCCTGTGTGTCTTCCAGCTTCCGTCTCTGCTCTGCCACTTTCTCCCTCAGCTTCTCACATTCTTTCTCACTGGTGACACACCTGTAATGAGGTACAAATTACAATCGAAACTGAGAATCTCTTTCTTGAACACAGCTTCTTACTAGATTGACACTGATCACTGACTCCTGACTGAATAAGTTCAGTGACACTTGATAAGCCAACTAACTGCTACATGTTTGAGGTTGTTATTATTATGACATGACCTCAGAAGACTTAAATAAGATGAATTATGTGAGGCAAAGTTTTCCACTGTGATGTTATTTCAGTCTTATTTCTTGCAGACAGACAGACAAACGGATGGATAGATTGATGGACTGACAGACAGGGGTAAATAGACAGACAGTCAGACAGGCAGGCAGCTGGATGGATGGATGGATGAATGACTGGCTGATGCACGGACAGACAGACAGACTGACAGACAGACAGATAAGATACAGAGAAAAGGGTTGTCTGTGCTGTAGTCACCACTATGCTTTTAGACTGGTGGAATAATGATAAATTTATTCAAGTTCAGTATAGTATTTTGCAATGTAATAATTCCGTCACTGCAAACTTCATTTCTTTTTTCCCTGTATCATTAGCAGTATGGTCATGATCCTTCAGAGATTTACAAAGCATTTCCCATCCCATTGACACACAACAAATTTTTTTGTTGTTCAGTTTGGTTTCTGTTCCATTCATTCTTCTATCATATTAACCCCTTCACTGCCTGTAGCCCGTACAATGCACGGGCCTATCCCATCACTCAATATGCCTGTAGCACATACGGCGTACGGGACTAATGTGTTCGTGTCATAGTCCCCTACGTCGTACGGGCTACAGGCATATTGAGTGATGGGATAGGCCCGTGTGTTGTACGGGCTACAGGCAGTGAAAGGGGTTAAGTGCGTCCTCGAGGATAGGCAAATTTGTACGGATAGTCATTTTTATGCAAAATCTTCCTGGCATATCAGTGTATAATATAGCTGGCAATGAAGGGGTTAAATAACAATTATATTAATGTTACCATAGAAACTAATAAAGAAAGCATTTATGAGCCACAACATGAAAATATTCAAGCAAAGCAAAGCATTTTTTTTGTTTCTGTTTTGCTACATACAATAGAAATACTAAAAGTATTTGGCAAAATAAAGAAACAAAGGATAAAATCAGTGGAGAAAGAATACAACACCTTAATCCTTTCACTGCCACAGTCCCACAGCTCAAGCTCTGCACCTCTTTATCTTCAGAGAATATTTTGAATTTCTGACAGTTTGGTATGTGAGGAGCAAATCCCAGCAGTATACATGTCATAAAAATGCAATTAAGTTATAACTTCAGTAAAGTCTGGGACAGTCAAATGCTGGCAACAGGATGGAAGTCATGTACAGTATGGCAGTGATAGGGTTAAGCTTCAGATGTCTACAAAAATGATTATATGAATGACAAAGGTTATATAATTTTACCTTTCCACTAAAACTCTCCTTTCATCGTTGTTATTTTCTAGCTTGGCTTCCAATTCTGAAACAAAACAACATGATTTCTTCTATAAAGTTATGTAAAATTCATTGGGATTCATTGACAGGATGGGATAAATCACCTCTTGATATAATTATGGTTTAACCATATTATGATATTGACTAAAGCCAATTAGCGGCTGAATAAATCCCAGAGACAAGTTACTTTCACAAACACATGTAGACACACACAATTTTCTTTTTTGTCCCAATATTTTGCAGGCAGTTATCAGTCAAGGGGGAGGGGGGGTGGGGGGGATGAAACAAGCATTTACAATATTAGTTGGCCCATACGCTCTGAGAGCATTCAGATGTGATATTTTAAGTTGATATTTGACCACCAATGAGTAAAGAGAGGCGAAGAACGAATTTCCGATAACACTTCAATTTTATCAACAAAAATGCATCTCTTCTTTCGTGGCTCAAGAAATGGTGAATAAATGATCATCATCAGTTGCCCTGTCTGGAACAGACATTGGCAATCATGGCTCTCCACTCGGATCTGTCTTCAGCCAACCTCAAGAAGGAGTTGTTGTGACGTTTGTTTGTTGTCCATGAATTAAGACTTTCAGTGAAAGTTTTTCTCAGTCTACCCCTGTTTTTCCTGCCTTCGATCTTCCCTGTGACTGCTAGATGTTCGAGGCTCCTGAGGCAACAATTGCACCCTAGAAATTTCAGTTGCCTCTGTCTTATTGTTTTAATTAATGATCTTTTCAGATTAGAGTCTCTCAAGACTGTGATATTCTCAATATTCTTCCAATAAACCACATTTCTGCTGCTTCTAGTTTCCTCTCTATTTCTTTGTTCGGAAATATATCAATGACCACTAAAATCAAGAGTCTCGAAAACATATGTGTGGTCAGTGCCTTTATACAGATGTAAATGTTGGACAATGAACAAAGAATAAATGATACTAAAGATTGAATTTTGTCCAAAATGGAGGTGTCCATGTAACTTATCATCAAAAATTGAAGCAGTATACCAAGTTTCATAATTTTTGATTGAGTAGTTACAAAGTTCTAAGTGCATACATGTTCACCTGCTAGCTCCAATATAGTAAGATTATATAATTCAGAACACTGATATCATGGAATTAAATATGTGACTCATGGCTCATTCTGGCAGATGTTGACAGCTTCAGCAGTGTCACTGACCTAATTTCTCCCCTTTCAGTTGATCAGTAATCCGGGTGAGTTCCTCCACTTTCTCCTCAGCTGTTGTCAGATCTGATCTAACAGTGGTCAAGTTCTCACTCAACAGGGAAGTCTGCATCTCAGACCTGGCATCACCTTCTTCTTTCTCCTTTTGCAGGGCATCATATGCTGATTGTTGGGCAGCCTGATGGACATTTCAAAACAGTTATGCAATAGGCAACAATTAAACCGAATTTGACTAAAACGAAATTAGTGCTAAACAGAAGGAAAACAGGAATCCCCGATTTTTTTCCTCTTTATCTTTGTTACCAAACTAGCATGAAACCAAAATAACTCTATTGTAAAACCAAAAAGAAAACTGCTGATTTGCATTATGATTTGCTATCAGCTGAGTCAAGTTAACGTTAACACTTTTGTGTTGGATACCCTGGAATGTTCCCCAAGTGTGTACTGCATTGAAAAAGACAAACAAAAACATGTGATATTTAACACCAGAGATATATAGATTTCTCGCAACATCTATGGAATTTCAGGCCATTTACTCACAAGTTTGTCCTGCAAGACCGAGTTATCATGGCGTAAAATCTTCTGCACTTCATCAGCCTCCTGTTTGATTTTTTCCATTCCCTCAGCCCGCTGTTTGGATTCTAGCTGCAGTTTCTCCAGCCCTGATTGGACCTCCATTTTCTGCTGAATCAGCAGATCCTTGGCAGCAGTCAAGGTTGAAACTTCCTGTAATGGAAAACATTAGATTACAATGAACAGATCTGTTCTGAGATATCTGAAATATACATTTGGAATTTACTGGGTGAACTTTTTCTCTATCATACAAAAAAAAGACAACAACAACAAAAAACTGAATATCTCCATGCTATTGGCCAGAGAGCCCTTTATATGGATTTTCAAAAAAAAAAGTAAATGAGCACTTCATTAACTCTCTTTACACAGATCACGCAACAGTTGCGTGACGGTCCGTTTCCGCTGTGGACGGATCACGCACCCCTTACGTGATCAACTTTTTCAATCGATATCGCCTATGCTATGCATGCAAGTCCTGCATGATACGTCTGTAACGCATGTAGAGCCATTCGTTTCGTTTCGTACCAAGTTTGTTGGAAGTAGGAGTTTTGGATCTATGATTAACCAATAACTAAAAATATTGAGTTGGCTATTGTAAACAGAATATCGTCCCCTAAACGCAAGAGAAAAAAGATCAATATTTTAAAAGTTTTTGATGATAATTTTTCAGATTTAATCTGAGTGATGATCTAGGCCCTGAGTACATGCCTCAGGCGCACTCAATTTCCAAAATTTCCCAGAAACCAAAAATTGACATGATTTTCAAAAATTTATAAAATCAAAACCATAATAGACAAAACATTGAAATTTTTACAGCATGTTGTGCTTTAGTTGAACTTATTTGAGTTCAAATTTCATTACAATATCTTAATTAGGTGAGTTTTTATCAATTTTTAAAATACCCCAAAGAACCCCAGTCTCCAGCGCAGGTTGGCCAAAAAAAAACCCAGTCTCAAGTGAGTTAAATGTAACAAACCTATGACTGCAATACATAATTTTAACAAAAAACATAAATCTGCACAGCCAAAATTTCAGACACAAAGCCATTTACAGCAAATTTATGGGAATTGTAACTAAAAAAAAAAAAATTAAACGATATTATGATGGCAATAAGGTTATTGTGATACAATCCACTCATAAAACAAAAGTTTTAAACTGAAGGAACTGATGGTACATGGTCTAAACTAGAGGTCATGGTGGTAACATAATTGCTTAGGTCAAGTTTTCACATTTTTAAAGTAATGTCCCACATAAAAAAAGGATGTTTTGTTTCATTTCCTGAAAATCCCAATCCTGTCTTCAAAAATCCAAATTTTGAGAAGAAAGCACTTTTGCAAAAATCATATATATACAATTTGCAAAGCAAAGATGTCTTTTCACATTTTCTGAAAAGGTTATAAAAATGACTTATCTGAATGTGTTATGGCTGTGACAATGAATTCCCTAAACTTCATACACAGAAAATTCTGTAATTGCTGAAGTACCTTCTTCCTCTCTTCCTGTTCTGTTTCCAGCGCTTTTTTCAGTTTTTCAGCATCTTTCATGTACCCATCTCTTCCTGCCGAGGCATCTTGTAGGGATTTCTTTAAATCTGCTACCTCTGCCACCAAAGCAGTCTGAAAATGGTATGAAGTTGACAGTTATAAGTCATGTTCAATGACAAATCATCCAAAGCCCATATGGTATCAAAAACATCCTATAAGTGTATCAAGTATTCTTTCTGTAGCTCAGCCACTCTTTTCTCCGAGAACATACTGAATGTCAATAGTAACTCCAAAGAGTCCATTCATTTCCAGTGGTGAAGCTATGTGATATCTCAAGTATAAGAAATTACTTTTGTGGACTGCAATTTGTGACTGACAGTGACATGTTCTTGGACACTTCACAGCATAATTTCCAAAACAAAAAAAAGGAAAAAGAACATACAAAAAATCCCTGCTATCTCATTAAATCCATAAGCATTGTGCATTCAATTTCAATTATATCATGAACATGGCAGGAGTGAAAAAAAACCAACCGCCTGTTTTAAAGAAACTGCACTATAAGAAAAAATTATTAAAATTGTTTCCTGATGGGTCATATTTGGCATGAGGAAATGAAACTCCTGGATCAGGATCAGAAATCCTATGACAACAAAGCCAGTTATACATGTGCATTCCTCCACAGCTTTCTTGTTGGATGTCAGTTGAAAGATTTCATTTGTGGTTTCCACAAGGTTCTCTTGCAGTCTGAAAACAATCAGTCTGTACACATATCCTTTACCTTCTCTTTCAGGAGTGATTCTTTTGATGTCACAGCTTCTTGTTTCTCTTTGTCCAACTCCAACATCTGTGCGTTCATGGCATTCCGTACCTGCAAGATATACATGAAAGATGTGATAAATGCAACAATAAACTGCTTAAGTATGCCAGATTTAAAGTTTATAAAGCACCCAGAACAATTTTAATGTTTAATTCTCATTTTCTGTTGATGAAAGACTTTACTAATAGGCAACACGACAATGATTAAAAAGAAAGGCTTGCTTTTGTCCTTTCATTGTCAACTGTTAACTATTTCAATCACCAGATGTACTTAATGGGAGATTCTTACATACTTCTCTGTCAAATCTACCATTAAGTCATGAAGTATGTAACTGTTTAGAAATCTAGAATACATTCTGTGTCCTTGAAAAAGAACATTTTCTATAGATTGCAAGCAAAACTGAAAAGAATTTTTTTGCTGTTGACAAAACAGATTTAACGCTTCAACCAAAAAAATTCACAGCTAAGAACTTATAGTGTTACAAGTTTCAAGTTTAAGTCTATTGTAGGCCTGACGGCCAATTCAAAATATACACAAGAATCATGCATAATGTAAGTTTTGCTTAATACTACCGATATAACAAAAGAGATGTGAAAATCAGTACACTTACAAAAGATCACTAATCTCATATTTTGAAGATAAAATGAACAGTTTTTTTTGGTCCCTCACCTCTCTCAGTTCTTCAAATGAATTGTTCAGTTCTGTTTCTCTGCCTTTTGCTTCTTCCATTTCAGTGGTTCTGGTCTTCAGTTCCTCTTCTCTTTGTTCCAGTTTCAAAGTCAGCTCTTCGTTCTTCACTTCCAGTTGCTGTAGTTTCTCTTCTGTGTTCTGTGGAGGGCAACATTAAGAAGGTTTAGGTAATTGTTACTGGACTGAGTAGCTGGTTTTACAGCCTGCGGTTTAGTGTTCCCAAGTGATGATTATTTAAGCGGTCTTGGCTACTTTTTCAAAAGAAGCCAGACATAATTTTATTTCAGCACAACTGGTCTATTTACAAGGAATTTTTGAAAGTTTGCTAATAGGTTGTTTTTGCTTTAGGAGTCTATAACCAAGATCAATCATTCAATGCGGCTTTGAATGTAGCTGAATGAATAAAAAAGTGATTTTTGAGTAACTACAGTCTTAGGGAACGGAGATGATCTAAAAACAAACATTGTATCGTATAAATATAAACATTATTCTTTTATCAATATCCTGACTTGACTCCATCCCCAATCCGATTACATTACATCATTGAAATATATTGGAAGCAAATCCCTCTGGTATTAACATTGTGATCACTGCTATTTTGAGAAGAAAATGCTTTAGAAAATATATTTTTCTTATATTATAGTCATCAAAAATCAAATGTTTTTCTGATCTCAAAGCTTTCTTTCCACAACTATTGTAGATCTCATGCTAATCCTGCATCACATCCATTTTCCCAAACAAATACAGTCTATTTCTTCAAGCCATAGAAAGTTGAATTGATTCTTGATAACTTTACTGATGTCTCGGATGTTCTCCAGACCATGGAGTTCACAAAACTGTAAATCCACCATAAAGTCTGAGCAATCAAGACAATCTGTTATGTATCCACATATTACATGCTCCAATCTGAATAACACAATGCCGCAATGGGAAGACGACATAGCATGCATGCGCAAGGGTAAGCAGAAGACAGTTTATTTGGAAATAATTTGCCCTTTGTCTTTTCTAGTAGATAGAACTTACATGAAATCCATGTTAAATAAATGTGTGCTCACCTTCAACTGGGTGTTGACATCTGAAAGTTTTGATTCTGTTGTTTGAAGCGTCTCAGATAATTTCTTCTCTGACGAATCTTTGTCTTGCATCTGTTGATAGACAAAGAAACAAATTGCTGCAGTAAAACTTTCTTCCCACCTTTAATTTTGTACAGCTTAAACTGCTCATATCCACAAGCTTAATTATGAAAGACACAAGAATCAACTGTATGCCACACAGAAAAGATTGCAGGCCATCAAAGAATATCAAACTGTCGTAATTTGTCCGCCCTAGTTATATAAATGGGCAAAACAAATAAATTGTTGTCTGCCTCACATACTGGTGTATCATTAATTTGGTGATTTTGAGTTACAGCTGCATTATCAATGCTCATGGTGAGATTTGTATTCTCACACAGTGACGTATCGATACCTTCAATAGTTTTAAAATTTTGTGCAAGAAAGTTTCTGCCGCATGCTTGTCTCTGCGTAAGGAATCTCACTGTCACCAAAACTTTGAAACACTTTCCCGTAAAATGGGAAAATTGTTGATATGCAAGCATGTGAGATGGGTGATGAAATGAGTAAATCAATAAATACATTACTCCTACATAAATACACTTGGAATGTCCTTAAATAATCTTTTTTACTACTTTCCATCTCTCCCTTTAATTCTTATGTTATCTTTGTACTCTAGGTCTCCACACAAAGAATAATATTTCTATACTACTTGTATCACCACCAGGAGAACAATGTAGGCCATGAATTCCTTGTATAAAACTGTAAGTAAAACTCACCATTGCATCTATTCTGTTCTGCATCTCAGATATTTTGGTTTCCAACTCTTGTTTGTTGGTTTCCAGTGAAGATTTGTTACTTTCTAATGATGAGATCTAGTGGAGTATAGACATGATATATACATAATATACAATCATTACATAGTGAACATTGTTCTTTAATGCTATAATGTTGCAGGAAATGAAACATGCCTGTGATCATGGTTGGAGGTGAAATCAAATTACTTTTCCTGAAAGCAGTTGCCCACAGAAACAAAAGTCTTGCGAACACAGACTGTTTCGCTTCGTTCTTGTTGAAGTCTTTTCTTGTTCGATTATTTTTCACTTGAAAAAGGCGAAAGCCGACAATTTTGTGCATTTTCTGTCTTCTCTTTAGTTTGCTTTGTATTGTTTGGGTTTTATTTCTCACGCAGGGTTTCGCAACATACAACCTTTTCCTTTTGCCCAATTTTGACTTTGCTTATAGCCCTGCTCCGACCCCACAGTTTTTCTGTGGTTTTTATGATATTTCGTGAATTCCAAACATAAACATCTACAAGTATTCTTTGGTTAAATTATAGAAGAGGGGGAATGTAAATTGTTGTTAAATTCCAGCCACATTCCAACTGCGCTTGACAGATCAACAAAAATTATGAACATCATCTACAAACCAATGAACGTTCTGAAATATGTAAACACAACATAACTTTTCCCCAGGCTTTGCCCATGCCCCCCCCCCCCCCCCACCACCATCTAACTAAAGTCTCAAATATAACAGTGATCTCAAATACAAAACCTAAAATGCTGACCATTACAAAATCTGCTGAAAGAAATCACTAAAACAAGATGCTTGAGATAATACACATTTTCATAGGATAACATTAGAGACATGAAAAAAACATGAAAACTGCCCTCAGTGACATATGACGGAAAAAGGAAGGCCTTCCCCATTAATGTCATAGAGAGTTACACTTGCTTTTATTTCACTGTTTTAAAGGATGATATGATTAAAGAGTGCGTTCTTCAAACTGAAATTTTGTATTTCACAGCACACTGATGACAACAAAAATAGAGCTGACTCACCTTTTCATTGAGATCTTGAATTGACTTTTCCTTCTCTTCCACAGTTTTCTAGTAAGAAAGAATCAAGAAGTCTCTGCATTAACAATACTAGTCACAAAATGACAGTACATACAATTTTCACAAAGGTATCTACCCAATCTAGATAAACATTTAGATTTTGCAGTTTTATAGGCAACATTTTCAAGACAAAATTAACAGGCCTGTGCAGTTTGTTGGAGACAAATATAATAATGAGGTTAAAATTTTTTCTTTTCATTCTACCTTCCATTTCTCTTTCACAAATAAAAGCAATAGATATTACAAGAGCTTCCAGGACCACAAGGCTTCTCTTACTTTTTCAGAAGCTACACTTTCTTCTAAAGAGCGGATCCTCTGTGACAATTCACTTTCTTTTCCTTTCATTTGTTCCTCCAAATTGCCTTTCTGTGATAGCAGGTCATTCTGTTCAACATTGAAAGAAATTGTAACATTAGACACTGAAATATTACATAAGGGTATCAACAAAACCTGATGTTCGATTTCACCACAATTTGACACATTTCTCAATTTCTCTGTGAAGACTACCATTTGATTTGCATCTTTTCATTTGAAATACTAATTCTAAGAAATGGTCAGGCATAGCCACATAGTTTTAGCTCTCAAATATCATTTCCACTGAGACAGTAATGGAGATGGCTAAATAATAATGTTAATCTCTCTCACATTGTCAGTGCAGCAAATGATTTCTTCCTTCTGGAATAGAATAGTTTACTTACAAATAATAAGCAGACTTTTGCTATCTATGCCATTGATCTCTGCTAACTGCAAAATTTTAATATGATAAAATAAAACCAAAGTAAAAGTTAGGTATGCTTTCTCTTCTGAATACCTAATTCTTCCAATAATATTGATCATAATAAACATGCTGCTATGAATATCACTAATATACAGAATGACTCTGAACATTGATTCCTTGACATAAATGCACACACAGTTTTTTACTTTAGGTATTGTAAAACCCCAGAGTCCATGGTTTCAATGCACTGTTCAAATACACGAATGATGCGAACATCAAACCTTTTCTTTCTCCATCTGGCCTTTGAGATTGTCAATCTCAGAATTTTTCTGCTGGATCTGGTGATCAAGATCTGTGATCTGTTTCACCATGCTGACTTTCTCCTCATTCAACTTGTTCCTTTCTTCTGTCAGAGAGGCCACCTGATAGTAAAGTAATAATTACAAACAGCAAGTCATAACCTCTTGGTGGCATACTTTAGCTCTTGGGTGACAGGGAGCATTTTGGATGTTACCCATTTAGAAAGACAGGGGTTCACAAGACAAAAAAACGATAATGTGTTTACAATTGATATGTACATTGATATGTACACAGATCTGTAGATTTTATGAAATAAGCATTCTGATTGGCTACAAGACCATGACACAACCAATCTGAACTGCTTTCTCAATCGTCTTTTCAAAATAATTGGGTCTATCATCGGCCCTGTCGCCTTCTAAGTGTTAAGCTTTCTGCCATTCCTTTTATCTTTCTTTTGCAACTTTATTTGTAAAACAACACTGGCAATGAGAAATTTATTTCATGCTATTTTATCTGCATTATGCAACTTTTGCTGCAACAACTGGTCTTTAACACACCTCTGCACAGTGAAGCACATACACAGGCCTTGGTTAAGCACCCAAACCAATATTAGTAAATTTCCAGTAACAAATAAAGTGTGAGCATCTCCAAAACCTCTCACAAACACAACACTGATAAATAGGGAGCAAATGTGAGTATTATAAAATGTTTTTCTTATCTTTTATCTCCAGTATTGGGCCTTGGTATGCCAGTCGGTCCAGCATTTTGATCCCCGTTTGATACATAAAAAAACTTGCACAAAAAAACTCTCTAAACTACGTCCTGGCTTCTAGTTTCTCTTGGTTTACAACTGGGAATAAAAAATGGCGGCCAAACGCAACTTTTGATGACGTAAGAGCACAAATATGGAGTGTCACCCTTCTGACCACTGTACAGGTCAATAGTGTATATATCGCCGTAGAATTTGACCGGTGTACAGGGCAATAGTGTTCAAAGGGTTAACTGACTTGGAAATGTTGCTTGTAAAATAACTTTCATTTAGCATAAATTGGTTTTAAAGTGCCTTTAAGCAGTTTGAAACAGTAATTTGTGAGAGGTTTTGGAGATGCTCACACTTTATTTGTTACTGGAAATTTCCAGTAGGTTTTGGAGATGCTTACACTTTATTTGTTACTGGAAATTTCCAGTAACAAATAAAGTGTGAGCATCTCCAAAACCTCTCACAAATTACTGTTTCAAACTGCTTAAAGGCACTTTAAAACCAATTTATGCTAAATGAA
Source organism: Onchidella celtica (assembly GCA_963931925.1). Taxonomy (NCBI): domain Eukaryota; kingdom Metazoa; phylum Mollusca; class Gastropoda; order Systellommatophora; family Onchidiidae; genus Onchidella; species Onchidella celtica. Next base: position 35,962,078 of record OZ007572.1, read on the forward strand.
AGTTATTTTACAAGCAACATTTCCAAGTCAGTTAACCCTTTGAACACTATTGCCCTGTACACCGGTCAAATTCTACGGCGATATATACACTATTGACCTGTACAGTGGTCAGAAGGGTGGCACTCCATATTTATGCTCTTACGTCATCAAAAGTTGCGTTTGGCCGCCATTTTTTATTCCCAGTTGTAAACCAAGAGAAACTAGAAGCCAGGACGTAGTTTAGAGAGTTTTTTTGTGCAAGTTTTTTTATGTATCAAACGGGGATCAAAATGCTGGACCGACTGGCATACCAAGGCCCAATACTGGAGATAAAAGATAAGAAAAACATTTTATAATACTCACATTTGCTCCCTATTTATCAGTGTTGTGCTTGTTGTGTGTTTCCATCATTATATATTACTATCTATGAAAATAGCAATTTTGGGCTGGGGGACAGGGACAAGGGGACCAGTGTTCAAAGGGTTAATATGCTTGAACAATCTTTTGAAGACTAACATAATAAGGTCAATACTATTTTTTTTCACTCTATTTTCCGTTTCCCTTCCACAGATAAGAAGCAATAGATGCTGCGTGAAGTTAAAGAGATTCAGAAAGAGATACAGAGATTCCACCAACCTGTCTCTGCAGTTCTTGCTTAGCACCATCAGCACTGCTCCTCTCCTTTTCTATTTGTGTGTTCAAAGCTGTTATCTGACGGCTGGAATTTTCTTTGGTCTGGCGAAAACAGCACGAATTTGAAACATGTTAGACTTTCCAGCTCATGTAGAACAGTCTCCCAGTTTTCTTCGTTTTTTTTCTTTTTCTGCTTCCTAACAAGTTATTGTTATGATTATTTTTTTTGTTTGTTTCCATTAGTGGAAACATGGAATTCAACAAATTTTGGATTTCTCCTCTTATCTCTCACCTTCCCTTCTCCCTACATAAGAGCTGATGAAATAGTTAAAGAAACAGTTACATCAAGGTAAAAACAAATATTTGTAAAAAGGCATGTCAAATTTATCTTTATCTTCTTAATAGATCAATTTTTCCCAGAAAACATGTCTGTCATGATAAATATATTCACATTCACTCTCAAGTATGATAATACAAACATGTACCTTAGCCAGCTCTTCTTGCACTTTTTGTAACTCAGACTGTTTATTTGCTAAATCTTTCTTGGTATTTTCCAATTCTTTGTTTTTCTCTGCCAGTTTCTGCTCTGTCTCTGACAGACTGGAATTCTGTGGACAGCAGCAAAAGAAGAAAACATCCCATGTTATCATCTTGTAGTTAAAAGATATGAAAAATAAGCAATGCCAGGTACACAAGTTAATCAACATGAAGTCTATACCATTAAAAAATATTGCCAACAGAATCACAACTTCAAACAAAAACATAATTTAGACCTGCCAACTATATGGCTCCTTCAATAAGGGACACCTCATGAAGGGCACATATCCATACTGTTTAAAGGTAAACTGAAAGCCATTGGTTATTTATGATTTCCAGAGAAATGACAACACAAATACATAACATTTTAATGTATTCTATGAATATTAGTATAATCTGCATACTGTGACCACTGTAACTCACGCCCTGCAGGACCAGCCTTTAACCTCAAACCTGGCCGGAATTTGTCTGTTTTAAATAAATGTATGTCTCATGCCCCTCCTGACACACTAAATACACGTCAGTTCTTTAAAATCCAGGACAGCTGGCATATCTGGTAATTTGATAAGGTACATTTTTGGACAGTCCGTCAAGAGCACTACTGCCACCCCTTTTCCACGGTAACCTAATGCTCAGTAATATAGAATAAACTACATCCTTTTTAAAGCTCTAACCTTTCCATCAAACTTTTGTTGCAGTTCTGCCTTTTCTACAGTCAGCTTTTCCAATTTCTTGTTCAGGTCTCCAGTCTCTGTTGCCCTTGCTTTCTTTTCCTGGATGAAATAGCATTTGCATATTATGCCGATCAGTGTTACCATAAAGTTCACAATATTCCGTAAAATGCAACTTCTCACTGCAGTGTTCCTCTTGCAAATGAACCATGAAAAAAGTTTGCTTATAAAAGATCAGTGAAAACAAATCTTTCTTTATTTCACTTCTAGATTTTTTAAAGAAAAAGTATAATACGTTTAAGAATAAAAATTCCATGTCTTATAAGGTTTACTAGGCACATCAAGACAAAAAGCTCGTAGTACTTTTATATTTACATTTATATCTTATATCATATAATTAATATATCTTTTATATTTTCTCTCGCGACACACTGAAAACTTAACTAGCACGTTCTACCAGCCTTACCACATCTAAGTCCTGTTCAGCTTTCATGAGTTTGCTCTTTGTTTCATCCAAGGTTTGCTTGGTGTTGGCCAACGTTTCCTCAGTTTCTGCCATCTCTTTCTCTACCACTGCAATTCTGGAGGTCTGGAATCGAAAGAGTTTGGAAAAAAATAAAAAAATTAAAAAACCTACTAAGAGTTCTCACCAAATGTCTCACAGCTGAAACATGCTCAAACAAATTTGCGATCACATTATGTGTGTGTGTGTGGTTTTTTTTTTTACAGGACAGCAGAGATGGGGAGACTAACTGCACAGTACATCAATGATTGAACATCAGTAAGAAAAACAAACAAAATAACAAATACAGTTTAGAAATAGGTAAGAGGAAGAAAGAATGAAGAAGGGATGCAAGGAAACAAGGATGTGAAGACAAACATCATTCAATACACGAAACAAACAGTAAACCAGAGGAAAACAATTAAACATCAGTAAAATATTCTACATTAAGCTGGGATGCCAAATGATTTTTGCAAAAAAAAAAAAAAACCTTCAAAGAACGTGTCATCGTGTTTGCACCAAAACAAACATTTTTTAAAACAGTTTTTAAATAATCACTAAGACACAAAATACCGGGAAAAACCAGACTTTTGGCATCCCTGATTAAGACAGAGAATATACCCGCCAGAGGAAACAACAGTAACAGATTCTTAACGAGACAAAACACAGCATGTACTCACCTTGTCCTTAACATCTCTGTCCAAGGAGTTAGCTCTCTGGTTTGCTTGAGACAGTTTTTCTTTCTGTTCATGGAGTTTGGATTCCAACTGTGTGATTTTCTCTTTCTTGGCCCCTACGTCTGCATTGGTCTGCAGAGATTCAGTTTTTAAGCTCATTGAATTAATTTTGTGTCCAGTGGTTTTGAATATGTGAATATTAAAACTGATACATTATTGTGAATAAAATGTATTATTTTGTTTCAGGAATAGGCAACCCATCCATGACTATGTTCATCTATTATCTTTGAAGAGATTGCTTTTAATATCGTAAATAGTGAACAATGCTATTCAATCAAGCAAAAATAATATAACAGTTACTGGAAAATAACAAGGTGGCACAGGAAACAGCACATGAAAACATTGTTTCTCGCGGGCTTTGGCCTAAGGCTGCTGGCCTTGAGAATTTTCCTTCCATTTATGACATTTTGAATCTAATACATCAGGATAAAACAGTTTACAATGTTTTCCTCAGCAAATTAAAATTCTGTACGTAAGGCAATTATTGTTTCATTATCTGACAATCAATGAGAAATATATCAGGAAGTAAAGTCGTGCTTTTCAATTTTTCAATATTTCTCCCAGAAATGAAAATGCTCAGAGGTGGTTCATGATTCATGAAGCATCTACACCTTGAGTTTCTTGCCCTCTCCATTTTTCTTACTTCTTTCTACTTCTAGCCATGCCCATATTTAGTTGGAAATAATGCCCTATTGATGTACTGAATTTATACATAGACTGTAGTGAAAACAGGGCTGGATAGTACATTAAACAAAAGGGTTTTCAAAATTTGACTCCTGTGTATTCTTTTGGGAATTTTACCAATATAATAAAATTTACGACCAGGAAGAAGATGGGAGGATGAAATTAAAAAAAGAGGGGAAACAACATGGATGGGGAAGACATCAGACAGAAAGGAACGGAAGTCATTGTCGGAGGGATACATCCTGCAATTGATGGACAATGCCTAGGTGAAAGGTGAATAAACTTTATATAGAACTATTTGATTTTATTTGTGAAATTCAAATTAATGAAGCTTTGAATACCAAACATAAAAAAAGTACCTACTTACACCGTAAAATGCTCAAAATGGTGGTTATCGTGTCAACACTACGTAAAACCCCAAACTCAAACCTGTACGCTTGCCTGTTTTCAAGGGGTCAACTAAAAGCCATTGGTAGATTTTATCTTCCTGATCACTGAAAAGACATCTCTTTAGATAATGTTGTCTTCTTACCTGATCCAACTGAGCTTTGACTGTTGTCAGCTGAGTATTTGCTTTCTCAAGGGAACTGTTGACCGTCTTTATATGGTTCTCCAAGTCCACTCTTTGACTTGTTTTGGCTGCATCAGAGGCCAACAATAACTCTGCCTGTCAAACAGAATTGAAAAATAAAATGTTTCATGTTGACAGTGTCCAGTGAAGTGTCATGTTATTGATGATCCCATGGGTTCAGAGTTTTTGCTTTAACTCACTGAAGTCTGGGAGTTTTTGATATTTCACACCTGTCCGAGACTGGCCATCTTAGCGGTAATTTCAAAAAATCATTGTGAGACTTTGAATCAACCAATCTCTAAGAAATTTTGAAAAATCACTCTATCCAACAAATGAAACATTAATACTAATAAGTACTAATAAAACTAAAAGTCTAATAGTTTTTATTTACGATTTTTGAAAACTGTCCTTTTTTACTTCAGTTCATAATGACTCTCGGTGACAAAAATAAACATCTCTGTACATTGTGCATGGTTGGGATCTAGATCTAGATCTATTTCCTGATACATATCATTAACATCTGATACACTGCAATCATCTTTATCATCAAACAATGTGAAGATGTTACTCCTTTCAGACTTTTGTTTTGATGCCATTGTGATTGTTTTCAGTGCAGGTGATCTCCATTCTAATTCCATTACTCAGAAAGTTACTATCCAACGTCCATGAAACTTCGCATGTAATGAAACAAAAGGCCCATTTGGTGTAAAAGGCTGTTCCTGCCAGTCTAGTGGGAATGATTTAGGCGGATAAAATTCTAAAAGTTGATCCCGTTGGAGCACCTGGAAACATTTTCAGTGGGTTAAATCAGATTAATGTTATTGTATCTGCAGATTTCGGCAGAGTAAAGGTATCTCATGTCAAGTTTTTAGTAAGCGGGATATCATGCAAAGAAAGTATGCTTGACTCTCAATGTGACCCACAGAACAATTTTGAAAAATGCAGATGAAAGTTAACTTCACAAAATGGAGAGGTACACACAGTTATGAAGTGCTGGAGACTGGTATTCAAGTCAATTGTGCAAATGCAATTTGCCTACAAGGCAATGCCAAAATGAAAAGATTTCATTACTTCTTGTTCTTTTTTTTTTCGTATCTTTTAATCCTGCATTACTTCATCAATACAGAAAGGGATGAATTATTTGAACTTGTGAACACTGTTTTAAATATTCATGTATTATTTAAAATATGTTCAAATACATTACCATTCAAACTTTGATAAGTTAAAGACACAAAAAAAAAAAAAAAAAGGATAGTGAAGAAATTCACCTTGGTTTTCAGTTCTGATTCTGCAGTCTGCAATTTTTGTTGTACGCTCTTCAATTTAGCTGATTTCTCTTCTACACTGGCTTCTAGCTTGGTGACCTTTGCTTCTGATTCCTGAAGTTGATTCTTGACCTCACGGTTTTGCTTGTGCAGTGACTCTTCTTTACTGGAATGCTCAGAGGTCTGGTTTTGTAGGGTACTTTCTAACGATGACACTTTCTCTTGGAGAGAACTCTGGGAATCATAAACAGCAAGTTCTGATCAACAACAATGCAGGGCTGGTGTTGTTTTCCTTAAGGTTTGGTGTTTTGGTGCCGAAATCCAGACTGAGTACAGCCTATGTCAATTTAACAATACAGTAACTAAATGCACACCTGCTTTATTGTTCAATCACAGAAACTCTTTTTAAATGACACTTGGGGAAACAGTCAAATTGTCACTTCCAACTGATCTCCTTAGGGACAAAATAAATGATGGCTTAATGTATCCATTCCATATGATAATCAGTATTAATCTGGTTAATAATTCAAATCTCCTGATTTTTCAGCTGATTCTCATCAGAAAAAAAAACATAAATTAAATGTTACACGGCACATGTGCAAACTTACATTTTCTTGTTTCATTTGACTGATAAGTTCATTAGCGCCTTCTCCTGCATCAATCTGAAAAAAAAAATTGGAAAAAGAAACAATACAATGTTTTTCGAGAAGTAAATACAGATGAAAAAAAAAAATATTTCTTCACAAGGATCATTTTTAGCTACAACAAACAATACGGCATTGTGCCTGAACATGATTTTATATACTGAATTTCTCGAGAATGAAACAGTTAAGAAAAATAAATTGAACAATATTTTGAAAATGCAGCTGCTACTTCTATTACTGAACATCAAAACTTTGTCTTCAAAAGATCAATTTCATAGCAAGTTACAAGACCAAGAGAGTTGACATAAATATTGAGCGGTATTAAAAACACTGAGATGGAAAATCAGTAAAGGCTCTGAGTTTGAGTTTTGGGTTTTACGGCGTGTCAGCATGCTAACCGCCACTTTGTGCCTTTCAAGGTCTATTTGGATACTTTATTTATGTTTGGTATTCAGAGCTTCATCAATTCACAGATGGAATTGAATAGTTCCTTATAAAGTTTACAACGTTGGTAAAAATTCTCAAAAGTTATTTTGTAAGGATCTGAAAGGTTGGTGCAGAATATTCTCACCTTTGCCACTAATTCCTGTCTTTCACTTTCAAGTCTCTGTTTTGCCTCTGACATTGATGACAGTTTTCCTTCAAGATCCTTGACTTTTTCCTCACTGTTGAGAAAAAAAATAAAAATAATAAAAATAATATTGTAATTTCAAAGCAAGACAATAAACAGTAGGTAGTGCTTGCCAGCATCAATAAGACTTGGTTTATCTCTTCAGGTGCATTTGAATACTGTTGCTCAGGCTGGCTGAAAACTAACACCAACGTTGCAGTAAATGAAATTAAGAAACAAAAATGATATGAAGCATTTGACAAATTATACTTATGGGCATTTCAAAAATATTATAACAATGCAAAAATATACTCTGATGTGCCATGTCAGAGACTACTGTAAATGTTGGTGTATAATGTGATCACATACATAATATGATATTCTCCCACCCCACACACTCCATAACATTGGATAAACCACTTTTCAAAACTATTATCATTGACTTACTTGTTCAACAATTTCCTTGCTGCTTCTTCTAGCTTTCCATCCTTTTCTATCAGTTGACCTTTCAGTTCATCAGAGGCATATCTCTACGACAAGACAGGCACAGGGACAGAAAATTAATAAATACATATACACACAAATCAAAATAATATTCTTATGTTCATACTGCAAATTCTGAATTGTAATCATAGGTGGGAATCAGAAAATCATCAAAGGTCTGAAAATAGACTGAAACCACTAGATAGGCCCAAACCTACCTGTAAATAGCATATATGTCATATTATCATGAATACATGATGACAAATGAACAAACACTGCCCGAGAGCAGACAAAAATCTTGACTGGGCTGGGTCAGCCCTGAGGAGGACAATTCCCACACCTAGTAATCTTATAATAATGGAGCTAGAGGGTGGATATGTAAGCACCTAAAACTCTGTCACTATGTGACCAAAAATTATGCACATTTGAGTCCAATGTCAATTATTTTTGACAACAAATAACATGGACACACCTATTTGAACAAAATTTGGTCTTTCCTATCATTTACTTGCTACCTTTTAGAGCCCAAAAAAAACACCAAAAAAAGCATTTTCATCAAGCAGAATCTAAAAGTATGATAGGAAATTTTGTTCTTCGCCCTTCTGTAACATGCTGGTCAAAAATCAACTTTATCACATCTGTGTATTTCTGACTGAAATTATGGTATCATAATAAGACAATAACTTTGGCTTCATACAGAAAATTTGCAACATTCATCTTGCTTGAGTCGGCTAGTTTAATATAAATGAATAATAAAGAATGCAGTAATCTGTGTAATTCTCAATTTCAACTTTCAACCATATTTGAGAGACTGGAGAACTTAATTACTGGACAATGGGTTTGCATCATTTATTCACTACAGAAATGACAGGTTATCTCCATGGCAAAACCTCAAAACAACACCGTAAATTTGAAAGCTTTCACATGGTATCAGTTTAAGGTGTTTAGAAAAAAAAAGGCAGATAACATGAAATTTCTAATCTTTATTGTGAGACTTTGTCAACCCCTGTAAAACTCTTTGTAATCCCTATGCAGGGCTTTGGATTTAGGAGTTACTGAAGTATATCTCAGACATACAAAAAGAATTAGGGGTGAGAAACAAATAGATGCCAAAAGGAGACTGATGGAATACATTTTCATTTCAATTAACTGTTCTCTTCCCTGATTACTTGTTCTCCTTCATTGCAGTTTCCCAGTTTTGCCTGTACGTCATTCGTTTTTATTATGTAAATGGGCAAACAACAAAACTGGTTCATATAAAAATACTGAATTAATTTCAAACTTTGATGACTAACTTGCGGTTTTATTAAAGGAGAATCTCTTTTTCTAAAAATAACTTTATGGCAAAATGACTTGCCCTTTAAGAAGAAACATCTTATTTCACTTCAATACCTCGCATAAATTAAAAGTCAGTCAGTAGTTCCTTCTAAAAATGCTTTACTAAACTATGAAAAAACTACTGGTTAAAAAGGAAATAATTTCAAGAAGAAAATTTGACATACCTCATCCTCAAACATCTTGTTGGAAGTTGCTAGTTGGTTCTGTAAATCTGATATCTCACTGGATTTAGTCTCAACTTGTGCTTGGATCTGGCAGGAAAACAAAAATATGGAACACTGAATCATGAACAACAGAAATCAAGCCCAATTCACAAACAAGTCCAGAAACACAAAGCTGAAATGCATTCATGTGTGCCACACCACAATAATGTTGCATGGAAAGTTACAAAAATGAAGGCTGTTGTAATCATCAACACATCTGTCAAAACAGCTTGAGAAACACCAGATCCTAAAAATTCAATAATTGTGTTCATCAGTTTTTGTCCATCTGCGCATTCAAAAATAAAGGGAGCAAGCCTATAAGAGATCTTTTGAGAGGAGGCCTCCATGGGCCTGGGACATGCATGAAACTTTGCATCCCTACTGTTTTGATTGTGTGCTCTACAGGAGCAGTATTGCTCGTGGCTGAAACCCCATCAAAATCAGTGTTTCAGCCCTTGATTTTTTTGTTTTGAGATACAGTAGATAATGATACACCCCTTACAGTTAGTTTTGTTATGCAGGGAAACTCAATATGCTAGGATTTGCATCACTCAGCCGAGACCTACACCAGTTAGTCATATTTGATATGTCTTTTGTGATACAGCCAGGAGGAGATAGGATAAAGATATGCCAATTGGACAAATGCATTTTTACAACAACAAAAAATATTTCTAATTTTGCTTTTCAGAATAACAAGTCAAGGCATGTCTATCTGCAAAAAACCAGAAAATACTATTTACAGTGATGTCCTGTTTTGTCATAAACACAACACCATGACTTTTAAGTGTTTTCATCAAAGTACTTTTCTGTTAGACTATGTTCTCCACCTTTTCTACTTGAAACTTCAGCTCATTCACTTGCTGTTCTTTCTCAAACATCACACTCTGTGTTGCGCTCTCTGAGTCACCCATTGAGGTGTGTAAGCTTTCCAGTTCACTAGTTTTGTCATTCAGAGCTTTCTTCATCTGGAGAAAAAAACAAAACATTATTGTAAGTTAAACTGAATGTTAACTTGGTATACATAACCTGAAAGCATGCACAACAAAACTATAATTTCACTATTTCATTAATTTAATTACAGTAAAATAAAGTCTGTGAAATTGATACACAGCGACAATTCTCACTAGCTACTGAAAACAAATGTGATGGTATTCATTTTAAGTCACATTATGAATTTGACATTAACAAAACCAAACTTATAGGTTTCAAAGGTAAAACTGAATCCTGACCAATTCCAAGTCTTCAAAATTTTAACTTATTTATAAATGCCTTATCTTCATTTTGATGACTGTTGCAAATCTTTCTTATAGAGCTTGAGTTGGTCTAACAGGTGCTTAGATGTCTTAATGTTCAAAGCAGCAACCCTTTTCAAAGAAGGACTACAAATCATCAGATACTTAACTAAAGCAAACTATACATTTTTCTCTTTAGATTCTTACACTTTCAAGCTCGATGTTCAGTTCCTCCACTGTTCCTTTAATCTTTTCAGTTTCCAGCTGTGACTGGCTGATGGTTTCATCCTTCTCATCCAATGCAGCTTGAAACTCTGCGATCTTTGCTGCTTGTTCTTCTACAGATTTCGCACTTTGTTCTAACTTGTTTTGAACCTGAGAAAAGGAGTATTAATTCAGGAGATTACATAGCCAAACACCAATATCCCTTCAAATCATAATGAGATGTTGCACAAGACTGCAAGGATACATCTAACATGTCAAAGAATGTTCTGCAATCAAGGCCTAAAATACAAAGCTGAAACTCAATCAAGTATGTTACCCTAATGCCCGCTGCACAGAAAGTTACAAAAACAATTTTTTAAAAATATTTTGTATTGCAGCAAATTGAGGAGTACTTGCTATATTGTAGTATGTAGCATTTTGCTCATTTTGAGGTTTTGTCATGAAGTGGTTCGCTCAGTCCTAATTTGGTTTTGTAAAAGTGTCATTCCAATCAGTTATAAACTTTTCAGATATGTGTTTATGACGTAATATTGTATGCATTTTTGCAATGATTTTACACAACTCTTCAAACTTTCAGTCCTCATTTTCTCAAAAAGGCAAAAATGCACATACAGCCAAATGGAAAATACCAGACGAAATATAAGTGAACTGAAATGAGGACAAAAAAAATTGTGCCCAAAACGCTGCATCTCACCTTAGCCAGTTCTGATTGGGTTTCCTTTAAACTGTCTTGTGTGGTCAGAAGTGTGTTGTGCAGATTTCGTTTCTCTTCCTCTACATGAGACAAGTCTTCCTGAAGTTTAAGGATAACATTCTGTCCTTCTCCTGCTGAGCTGCTCAGCTGTTCCACTTGTTCTTGCAACTTTTGTGTGAAAAATTAACAGGAAACTGTTCAGGAGAACAGCTCTACTTTTTTCATACAAATTTCAATGCACACTCCCTGTTTTGTTACCATAATTTCCATACAAACCATCATTTCTATCAGCATCATGTTTACTGCAAAATCTTCTTTGTGAACATCTTCTGTTATAAACTTCAGTATATACTGAAAGCTCCATTGAGAGTATCTCCAGATGAACAATAACGAGTACAATTGTTGTCAGTGGAGTGACGGTGAAGTTAACCTGAACTTTCTATTGCTTTAAAAACTAAATGTCTCATATATGCTGAGACAAGTAAATAGCGAGTAGGCTTTTTAAGATAAGATGCCAGGTTATAAGTCAGATGTTGAGTGCTGTGGCTGGATTTTATTTCATTAATGTGATGCCTTAGATTTTGTGCATTAAAGAAAAAAGTTATTTGTATAAAGTTATTTGAAATTCCAGCTGAAAATTTGTCTGTCTGGTATTTAACCCTAGTCCTGCGGGAGGCCACTATATTGGCCTCCCCGCGCAAAACGCGAGGCCATTATTTTGTCCGACACTCTTAACCGCGGATCCTGCGGGAGGCCACATTTTTGTATAGCAACGGTGCGCCTCGCGCTCTGTGTATTCGGTTGCCACGGCTGTCGTTTTTTTTTTTTCACGTTTTTTTTTCCACACTATTTTCGCGTGTTTATCTACCCTGTCACCCCTACTATAACTAAAAAAATGGTATCGTCCGATTACGTTTATTACGATGCAATTATTCGTCATACTCGTGTAATAGTACTGACAGTCTGAAGTTTGAACTGGGGAAAATCTTGGGGAAACTTTTACTTTGATGCTGGTTGTCGTCTACATGTGAAATGAGAAGAAAGGGGCCATGTGCGTATTTGAGACGCCGTTCTATGTCTGTTTCTAGCACTTGAAATTGTCATATGCATACCTTGTCTTTATTCTCTGTAACTTGTGCTAGTTCACTCTGCAGTATTTCCAGTGATGCTTTCATCTCTTCCATATTAGATTCTCTCTCACTGATTGACGACTGAAGCCTACAAAGTCAGGACAGAATTCATATCACTTTAAGATACAATGTTAGTTTTGCACAGTGAGCGCTGCAATGAAATTTACATCTTCGAATAAATATCAATATGCCTTACATTCATGGCCCTGCTAAAATTAAAAGCCCTTGAGTAAGTTTCTGTCCTAGGTCTTGCTTTTCAGATCCTCTTACCCCTTAAAGTATGCTTATGGCCCTCCTTTAGAAAAACTGACAGCCCTTTGAGTTGATCAACATTGCTAGAAAATCCTATACTGGTGATGTCATTTTATTTTGGTTTGCTACAAAATATCAAAAATGTTATTAAGCTGAAGTTTTGGATACATCAAAATTTCTTTTTCCCTATTATAGCAACCCTCTGCACAGAGTACTCTTGAAATATTTAGTGCACATGAAGTTTAAATCTCCCTTACCTGAGGACTTCTTCAGATTTAGGAGCTTCTTGAAGTCTGGCTTGCAATTCTTTGTTTTCAGTTTCTTTGCTGAAGAGGAGAGAAGGATAAAACACATTTCTCAAATAAAATGATGGAAAGAAAGGAAGAATGTATGAGCTGTGTAACGAGCTTACAAAGAAATAAGCCACATTCGCCTCAGTAAAGGCCGGGAACAAAGCCCTCCTGGTCTTCAGATTTACACGCAACAATACAATTCTTTAATAATCTGTGATCATGGCTTATGCATATTGCCAAATCTTCACCTTCTAAAACTATCTCAGCATTTAGTTACTCGGCATCCGGCAGCTTTGTATATACCACCAGAGTCACTTTCAGACCTATGACTTAACCAACTGACAAAAGATGCATACACAGATAAATAGTAAAATGACTTAATTTTTGTTTAATATTTCGAATTATATGTTTATGAGAAATATCTTACACACATGCGGAGTAGTCATCAATTGTGAGTCTGGATATCCTTGAGCACTGACTGTGCATTCGACGTCTTTTTGTGACATAAGAAACATTTTTCCTTATTCTTTTCCTGACTCAGTCGTAAAAACTTTTCAACTGTTCTCATCAATGTATGCCTAAAAAATGTGCCAGTGTTTTGGTCTAGGCTTCTTTTATCACTGTGATTGTGTATTTTCCTAGGCCTCTGGCGTTATGACCATTTCAAGCAAGACACTAGCCAATTCAAAGTATAATTCAGTCCTTTAAATGCCATATCCCAAGGTTTTGTAATGTTATAATTTTAGAAGTTGATGCAATGCAGTCTGACAGTATTCAATTCACAAAACTCACGCAGAGAACTGGGCTTTAATATCATTGTATTCTTTCTCCAGTTCTTCCTTTTCTTTCTCTCTCTCCTGTGTCATCTTGTCCATCAATGTTTGTACAGATATCAGCTCTTGTTTCAGCACATTTACATCATCAGCTGATGGTCTGAAAGCATACAAAATATGCATCCTGCACAATATTGTTCGGCTCAGGGCTGAGCACTTCAAATGGCAATAAGATCCCCATTCATTTCATTTGCAGCCCTCTCACTATCCTCACATACCATTCTCTGTTCCCACAATCTCACAGGAAGTAAGGACTCCATTCATTTCATTTGCAGCTCTCTCACTATACTCACATACCATTCTCTGTTCCCACAATCTCATAGAAAGTAAGGACCCCATTCATTTCATTTGCAGCCCTCTCACTATTCTCTGTTCCCACGATCTCACAGACAATAAGGATTCATTTCATCTGCAGCCCCCTCACTATCCTCACATACCATTCTCTGTTCTCATAACCTCACACAAAATAAAGACCCCTTTCAGTTGCAGCCCTCTCATTATCCATGGATACCATTCTCTACTCCCACATTCTCACAGGAAATAAGGACCCATTCATTTCAGTTGCAGCCCTCTCATTATCCTTGGATACCATTCTCTGTTCCCACAATCTCACAGAAAATAAGAACTTCAGTCATTTCATTTGCAGCACCCTCCCTATCCCACATACACTTTTCTGTTCCAACATTCTCCCACAACCTGTTTCATTTCATATTATGATAAAATACGACTGAAAGAAACACACACCGCAGTTAGATCTACATATATAGTTTGGCATGGCAACAACTGTAATTTTCTGGAGTCTAACATGAGATGTCACAAACACGAATAAATAATATCTACATCTGAAACAAACTAAAATAATTTCACTGTATTTCTCAACTTATGAATACGCATGACAATATTTCAAGACTGGATATGTTGTTTATAAGAGCACGGTGGTCTCTCTGCAAATCATCTCAATACCTACCTACCTCTAACGCCAAACATGCGTTCACTTTTCTCCCAGGTAATAAATGTCTAATTCATAAATAATTTCAGTGCCTAATTATTCAGCTCATTTCATGCTTACACATAAATGTTCTGTTTCATTCATCTTCATATAGACCCAAATGAAAGTGAGAATGAAACTTGAACCTGAGATAGAATTCAAACTGAGTTTCTTAAAATTTCAAGTCAAAGGATTTGACTGTATGCTTCTACTCTTTCATGAGGGGATTTAGTTCTTAAAGAGACCACAGTTCCCAGAATGGTAAAACTCAAGGAAACCACTGAAGTAATTATTCTTGGGATGGGCACTACTGGCAAATGAATTGCTGCCTAGTTTGCCACTTTGTGATAATGGGCATTGTATTCTACTCAATATGTACAACTGCAAGTAACTGCTTAAAAAAGGAAAAAATAACAACATCAAATTGCAATCTGGGCTTCACTTGACTAATTCCATGTTGGTCAGAGACACATGATATTTGTAGAGACTGCTTGTGCTGTTAATGAAGAATATGTTTCATCTAATGATAGTAATGTTTCTATTTTCAAGGCCCCAGCAGTAGATCATGTCATTTAGGGCTGGTGACTTTTCTTTCACAATTCAACGACACATGAATCCTGATGCCATTTCTGACTCCGCAATATATAATAATGAATATGGACCATAAGAGTACTCAAGATGTAAGAAGGAATACAGTATGAATCGTGTAAGATAATTAATACAATGAAAGATTGTGGTGAACAGGGAAAAGCAGTGGGTGGGTCGAATGGGATGTGGCAGAGGGTGGTACCTGCATCTGTTGCCTTTTCTTTTCAGTAGATGTTCCTTTGTTGAATTATGTAAATGTAAACATGAATTATCCATTCCTCAAGCAAAGCCAGAATTACTGAAAATATCTGCTGTCAGTCTGAACCAGATTTATATGTGTCAACATTCATGCAAGATCATGCTCAACAAGAAGATAAAAGACCCATCTATCTGTCAGTCTCCTGGCTGTGGTTCCAAGAATCCAAGTCTGGAACTTGCATGCTAAGCATCAGCAGTTTTGGGAAGTTTACAGTTTCTTTATTTGTTAGCTTTCTTTTTGTATTCTAACAATTTTTTGCCTAATAAAGGTCTTTTGACCGAAAGCTTGAATTGTCTGTCCTTTTCCTTCTCGTTTTATTGCATCATGTCTGTATTACTTCTTATTCAAGGCTTCGCAAACAGGCAACTTCTTTTTGCCACACTAGATGAAGTACCCTGCATTACGTGGGATAAACTGGTGTTCCCACCCTTCTTGTCCACACTCTTTTACACATTTCGACTGTCTTGCTTCAGAACTCATGCGCGGCAAGGCACAAGACATTAACTGAATGCTTGTCAAATACAGTCTTCCCATGCTGTGAGCTTATCAAAGGGAGCACAAAAAGAGATCACTGTATTTTACATTTTTACAACTTTTTTAAACAATTGCCTGAAACTTGAATAAACACAGTATGCCGATACAAAAGTTGACTTGAGAAAATTAATTTGATAATTTTTTAGACTTTCAGTTTCACACAGGCTGTAGCCTTGAGTAAAAATATAGTCAAAATTGCACCACAATGAATTACTCCCGCCACTAACTTTTTTTATAATAAGATTCTGATGGTCTCTAATGTGGCAGCCGTTGTACTTTCAAGCTGAAGCTTTCTTCTGCACACTACAAATAAATTATCCTCTGACTCTCCTCTTTGCATGAAATAAATGGAATTCAATCTTCAACATCTCTCGCCTTCTCTTTCTTCAAACGTCTCATTTCAAAACTTTGTATTTTGTAATCTGTTACCTGACAGCTGAGATATCATCATTAATACTGAATCTAGCAACACCATTTGCCAACAGTTGACATTAAAGTGGTACATCGAATCATGCCATCAGTCGACATTACTGCTCCTTCCACCTTTTATGCATTCAGACAATCATGATATTGTTAACTTCATTTAATTTCAGTTATCATTTAAACTGTATTTCAAATTCTCTCACTTTTCACATCCCTGCTGAACTTTCATTTTTTTCCTATTTTGGTTTCATCTTTTCTATCATTTGTCAGCTGATAGTGATATGTCATTGAACCAAAACAAATGAACAAAATAAACTAATATTAACTAAGACTGGAATAGATAACTTTCTCCACGTCAGCGGTATAAGTGACATTTTGGTGGGATGGTAGGACAAGGGACTTGAAAGGGCAAATACACATGATGGGAGACAGGAGAATGAGGTCATGAAACTGTGACAGCTTGAAATGGAAGAGGGTTAGGGTTGAGGAAAGTTGTTCTCAGGATTCTATCATCATGATGGAAATGGTTGATAATGAAACTATCTTGCATTCTTAATTAAAAACCTTAAATGCACACAGCCAGATAGGGTAGACCTTATGTTAAAACAGGAAAACTCAACAAAAAAAGGTTGGATGTTACATGATTTTAAACTTTTTCTAAATCCCGTTTCAGCTGCACAAGGTTTTTTGCCCATCTAAGGTCCCTTGCAGACCGAAAGCCTGTGCTTTTTTTTTTTCTTTTTTCTTTCTGATTCATTGTAAATGTTTCTTTATAGTTTCTAATCATGGCTTTTTTAACACGCAACCTTTTCTCTCTTTTTTGCCATAATTTAACTTTGTTCCACAACCAGCTGTAACCTCACAGATTGTCTGTGTTTTTTTTTTTTTTGTTGTTTTTTTTAAAATTTTGTCACAGTACATTGGATAAAATATTGCCAAAACACTCTGCCTAACCTTTAATCTATTTATAACCATTCCTCTAGTTTATTTGTAAATCATACTATTTTTACATTTCCATGATTTTGTGGCAAAATGTCCTCTTTACACTGGAAAAAAAACAACAACAACAACATACAATGGAAGATACTGTATGTTATGGTGCAAGGAGTCACAAGCGGAATTTCCTACAATGCAATAACAGCCTGGCCGTGCCAAGTAGTAACATAAATATTGTCTTTCCAAAAGCTATAGCAATATTGTTTCTCCCCAAACTATTTCACATAGCAGCACATGCTTTCACCTCCAGAATCTAAACTCAAACAGAAAAGTTATAAATGATGCTGCCTACCACAACAATACAGATGTGAATCACGGACTTCAATCATGCATAAGATTAAAAGATCTCAGACAAAACTTCTTACAATACTAATATTTTGAGTCTGCTCTTCCTAACTGAAAGAAACTTGTAAATCTCAAAAGAAAAAAAAAAGGTACTACGTATTGTTTTACAAAACACATGAGAATGATCAGTCACATATCAGATGTATCTTTGACTGTCGATATGAGATCTATGATTTAAGAAACCTGGTATATTCAATCAAATATATACAGAAAAGTGCTGGGACACGTTGTTACACACAGGACTTTGCATTGCCATAAACATATTATCTACTATTAAAAAAAAAAAAACACTGAATTTAAAGAAAATTAACTCTTTGTGTGCCATGAATTTTTCCGCATTTGCCGATACAGGAAGAAAATAGTGGGCGAGATTTTTTATGCTGTTGAATAATGGAATAAGCCACTCAGAACCACACAGAAGAAAACATGAAAGTAAATCAGGACATTCAAACACAGTGGGTAAGGCAATGCTTACTTTTTCTCCTTCTCTTTCTCACTGAATGAAAATGAATGCGGTTAGTGATTCATAATGCAATGAGGAGGGGGTCATATTTCAAATCATGCGATTAATAATGGTTTTTCTGTATTCATATGTTTTATATCTGTGGTAACAAAAAAAAAGGTCATTTTTATCTTGCAGAAATACCACCTTGACACTCACACTTTCATACATATTTTTTTTTTAGAGTTTCAGCTCTCAAGGAGTGTATATAATATCCAAATAAGCAATCTAAGTTTTGCCACAAACAAAAAGGATACTGCCAAAATCAAGCAGCCAATTTATAGCAAAGCTTAGGGTGCATTGCATCAAATCAGTCGAGCCTTTCTTGCCAAATAAAATATATTTATCCCCTTACTAAATGACATACATGTTTGGTCCAAAAGTGTCTGCAAACAGAAAAATGATGCAAGAATAATAAACTTAAAAGTTGAATGCAGCAACAACAGAATACTATAATACTTATGATGTTTTGACACCTTCCACTTCGTAGGACTTGGACAAATAGGGTCTGACAATGCTACAGCACAGAAGAATTGTTAGGGGCGCAAACAAACATGAGAGTTACTACATTTGATACTGCCATTCTCATTACTGAACACAGTTAATCATTCTTGTAATGGTCTGACGAAACTCACCTTTGCGCTAACTGTGTCTCCAGATTTCTAGAATAGCTTGTCTTGTCTTCCAGCTGGCTCTGTTCACAAAAGAAGAAAACAAAATTGGGAGAGGTGCTCCAGCTATGAAGCCAAAATACACACAACTGGCTAGGTAACCAGTTTTCAGTCAACTTCCACAAAAAAGAAAATAAATTCTTACTACAAAAATTTTTCCAACAGAAAAGTTGATGTGACCAGAGGGGCAAATGTAATCTCAGCACAAACCCAAGTCTTCCAAATGTTTTAAATGAAACCAACCAAGACTTATACTTGATCTGGCAAAACTGTATTAGCACCACTGTACTTGTTTTTCTTACCTTCAAAGTTGCAATGTGGTCTTCAAAGGCCCTTCTTTGTCCCTCACTTTCATCTACTTTAGCTTTCATTGTTGCAATCTCGCCTGCCTGAAATTTTAAACATGAAAAAGATTGAGCAATGGAAAGATACTTAATAGTTGTCAAGAAAAATACAAACTATCAGTTACAATTCATAATGATTAAAAAAAACAACAACAGCAAGTAACTTTTACAGGTTTAAATAAAACTCCTGGCTAATTACAAAGACATAAAGTGACAAAAGGAGCAGGAACTTATAACCTAGTAACTCAAACTATTTATTTACAACATGTGCATTGCAAACACTAAATATTCTGACCACCAGTGCTGTGAATGGCTAATGGCGTCAGCAAGTAAAACCAGAATAAACTCTAACTGATACAATACAATATTCAAACTCCTGAAATTTCACAGGCACTTGGTCCGAACAAAAAAAAAAACAACAACTAAATTAATGGATGTTTTTCCTACTTTCCGAGTCTTTTAAATTTCCGAACCCATGATTAGATTTCACCCGCATCTGCTTTAGTAGAGGGTGCAAGAAAAACCATCTCCAGTAAAGACAAGGCTTTATATTCCATTTATTAATAGAATTAAAGGAAATATCCCCCCCTTCCCCCTCCCCCAAATAGCCCTTATAGGCAGCTGTATATTTTTTTACTTGACCACTTATTACCTGGACGTGTATGTACTTTCATATTTATCTAACTTAGCCATCTTGAACTCCCTTACATATTTATGTGCAAACCTTTTAAATTTATCTTTTGGTTTTGTGTGGTTTTTTTTTTTTTTTTTTGCTTCTCCAATTTCCGTTAATTATATAAATATACCAGTCCTATTTAGTGATATCTAATCACTGAGACATGCACAAAATGAATACATTCCCAATCATATTTGAATCTGAGCCCTAAAAAAAAAAAAATCTGTTCCCAAGCAAATGTCATTTTAATCTTAGGATTCATTTCATAGAAAACCTCACAGAAATAAGACCACCATAACTGAGGATCAAAAGTTTCACTTTTAGTCAGAGGAAAACATAGCACTACCATAATGTTGAAATTCAACTAAAGTATGATTTTTGCCATCCCATGAATATAAAGGTCAATAGTCAATTAACTTCACAAAGTTTGTACTCACCAGTGACGCAGCTTTTGTTTCTACTTTCTCTTTTTCTGATTTCAACGCTTCCAATTCCATATTGGCCTGTGTTATTTTTTGTTCAGCATGAAACACTTCAGATGACACTGAGGATGCAAAGGGAAAAATGATGATTCCAAGTAATCTATTTTACATAAGGAACCTGGTGCAAGGGGTGAGAGGGAACCGTGGATTTCTTTGATATGGAACAAAAGTAAGCTAGCTACCACAGAGGTTCATTTGAAAACTGCTACCATAGATGGCATAATATGAAAAGACTACGGTACAGAATAATGGGGAAAAAAACAACGGCTTATCTTGACAACTGAAGGGCCTCCTTCTATATCATTGCCCTTCCCTAAAACTGTAGAAATCAGTTTTGGCTACTTTTCAGGAGAAGCCAAAAACTGTTTTAGCACAACTGGTGTGGTGTGTAGTTACAATGACGTCCTGAAAGATTGATATTCAATTATCATACGGCGTAGGAGTCTATCACCAAAATTATTCAATATGGCTTTGAATGTATATGAAAATTGATTTTTCGATTTTTTGACTTACTGCAGCCTTAGAGAAATGGTGACCATATTATGCCTGAGTCACAATAGCCAGAAACTGAGATGCTGAGCAAAAAGTGTTTTCCGCACGTGATATGATTCTGAAATGTTGGCTCTTTCAAGGCACATGATAACTACAGTCCTGGATTAAGGTGCTCTGCACTGAAGGTGAGATGCTTGCTGATCTTTTTGCATGACTACACTGCCTGTTTCAGAGTCCAGGTGGACTTCAGCATAGCATAGAAGTGACTTCTTTACTATATGTAACTTACACAAAGTTCGACTTTCTTCTGATCCACGCAGCTGTGTCTGGAGTAGGTCTATTTCCTTCCTCAGCTGTTAACAGGAATAACCAAGAGCAAAATTCTTTTAAATTACATTATCAAGTGAACGATTCAGTGCTTCGTACAAATCTTTGTCATCTGCATATTAACCTTGGCTTAAGCTTGATTCTACATAAATACAAGAAATTTACCTTTTGACTGAAATTATTACTGAAATTTTGCCTAAGTCACAAAAGCCTTTTTATTACTGAAATTACTTAGAATTCATTTGCACTTTTATATAGTAAATACATAAATGTTATTTTATTAACTGAACGCAAACTGTGAAAAAAACAAACTTTTGAAAATTAACGTCAGAATTAGTGAAACAATTTCATTGAATGAGGGTAACTGACTACCTATATTATGTGTGCAATCAAGTCATAAAGCTCTGGTCCCTTTAGTAACGAACAAAGGAACAAATAAACATGTAAATCTCCTGTGCCATAAAAACTGTTCAAAAATATATATTTTATATGCTATGTTTTTTTATGTGTATTTTATGACGTACAAACAGAAATATAGTAAAATGAACACGTTTTACCTCTTGTATTTCCACTCCTGATATTTCACCATTCCTGAAAATTAAGGATGTTTTTAAGTGAAGCATCCAAAATGATAAACAAGTCTCCTATTCTACTGTTTCATAGAGCAGCGAACATCCATTTCCAACAACTTGGCACTGCACTAGCTCCCGCCCTTATTTTATCGACTGCCTTTATAATTTTGTGATACTGTTTCTGAGGTAAATATGTTTGAACATTCAATACTGAGGTTCTGGTATGAGGCTCAAATCCCAGTCTGTGCAGACATGATGGAATTTTGTGATTTTTCTCCTATTTTCCTGTCCCTGATCTCCTCGTATAGGGACGAAAAGCTCGGAGGGCCCGTGTGCACATTAAAGATACTTTGGCAGCTGGAAATCGAGAAGAGGAGGCCGAACAGGCTCCTGCCCCGGCAAAACTAAATAAAAACTTATCTCTACCACCGCCCAAAAAACGACACCGCCAACTGACTGGCAATGCACTGTGGCGACGACATGTCTGAGCTGGGATGCAATGGTGCTAAGGCAAATTTCTCAAATGGGATTAAAGAAGTATACAAAATGTATCGACAAATAAGAAAATTAAAATTGGCTTATCTGAGACTAAATGTCCAACAACTGGCCTGTCGCACACCAGTCATTACTTATTGAAATGAATGTTTCCACTTACTTCAGGACAGAAACTGTAAGCAGTGTGAACTTAACCATGAGGTCACCAAAAAGCCAGAATCATATTGCACAGAAAGAGTATATGACTTTTACAAGCCAAAAGTATATGCTACACACTGATTAATGAGGCTAAACGGTTCTCACCCTGTGAGAGGGGCTGTTGGTGCAGAGGAGCTTTCACTGTGGACAGCATCATAATGTGTCTGAAGCTCCTCTGGTGAAGCTAAGGACATCTTACACATAGGACATAGGAAGCCCTCCTGTAAACAAGAATTGAGAACTTGAATTACATGGAATATTTACTGATAGGACAGGATCATGTTTAGCTTATATGAGCTGCAGAGTAATTCATAACTCTCTAACAATACACACATGTTCGCTGAACTTAAGTAAATCAAGCTGCTATAATTTATCTACAAGAAAAAGTGACTGATCAAATTATTCACTCTTTATAGATTACAACAGTTCCCACTGTGGTGACAACATAAAATGAAACTGCAAAGGCTTTGATTTAATTTTCACTGTAACCTGTTGTCCATCTATAAACACAAAAAGGGAGTAGTTGACACATTTGCATAATTTTCAAGCTCCTTATGCGCAAAACAAAGGATTATGACTCTATGAGCTTTCAGTTTTGTCCGGCTCACATTCCTGGTTTTCATAACTAAAGATCATAATCAGATTATTTTCATAAGTGAAGCCCACATGGCACACCTGTTTTCTCTAGAATTTTTCATTATAAAATACTAGCTGAGACCCCCAGAACTGCCCTCCACCTTTCTGTGTGTACACATCCCTTCTCCCCGCCTCCCCCCTACTCTTAAATACAGACTCCTACCCATGCGCATATGTATACTATGTACACTGTTCCTGTTAAAAAAGGTGCATTGCACTGAACAATCTTGAAGGCAATTAAATAAGAGCCATATCATAGCCAAAAGAGGACACCACGCCTGGATGAAATTAACCAAAAAATTACATTTAAAAAAAAAAAGAAATAATAGTAATTGATAATGGTTGTCAGGGTTAGGACTAGAATTGCCGTGCTGGGTCACGGGTTTGTTTATTTCATGTCATCATTGATTTTGGCCAGTGCAAATGTCCTTGAACTATTCCCGTGGACAGTTTGTTTTTGTAACGCTTTTTCTTAGAGATGGAAAGAAAGTGGGGCAAGATAGAACGAATGGATAAATTAACAGTGACGGTGCAGTTTTCGACCCCGTGGTTTGGGTGTACTTTAGCAAGGAAAGACGGGGCGAATAAGGAGTGAATAAATTCGTACATAAAACGTAGAGGGTGTAGTGACTTTAGGAAAGGTTTTGACATCCTAGTTTAACTTTGTCTGTTACTATTAATAGACTGCGAGCTGAGCTCGAAATGGATGCACCAATCAAATTTGAGCAGTTGGCTGGGGATTGCAGAAGATATAAGCGAAGCCATCTTTAGGTTTCTTCACTCCATGCAGAATGTTCCATCTGCGAGGGCGTCGGCTAGATTCAGCCTGAGTGAATCAGAGACTGTTAAAGACATGTCTATGTCCTTGATAGACAATGGAATTATCCACAGCTATTTCCTTCTATTCCCTGATTTCATATCAGGGACTAATCGTAAGTTTCGACACAGAGATTCGACGATGAATGTGAATCTGACCCTAATTTTCCAGTAGAAGTACTACCAAAGGATGCAAGACTATAATGTTTTTTACTTGCAACTAGATCTAGAATGAGTGACTGGTATACACATTTGTAAATTGTAGTTGATGTGTCTGGATGAGGCTGGGAATTGCCAGCCCATCCTAGAGCAGATCTAGATCTATCTTAACTACGTCAGTGTGTCTTGACGGTTTGATCCTTTATAAGCAATTAACTGAGTTAACATTGTCGTCTGAGACATAGGATTATTATTTGTGAGATAGTAGGCAGACCATATTCTGAAAGATAAATAAGTAATAATTACATTGTGAATGAGTTAGTATGATATAATCTCTTAAGAATCTAGAGGAGACTCCTAGTTATGTATTATAGTATTTTCATTTGATGCTGCTGATGTTGTCTTTTAATATGTAAAAGATAGACGAAATTGTTAGGAATTTAAAGTAATAAATTTGTGGCCCTACAAGGTCCTTGATATAACTTACTCGAAATTGTTATTAGTGTATGTGGCATGGTATGGCAGAGTAATTGCTAAAACCTCTCGATAGTTAAAATGCAGTCGAACACGTAATTTTATAATATACCCCACTCGTAACACTGGAGAGGGACCCTTAAAGAACTTAAATAACGCCATGCCATAGATTAGATAAATTATTTTAAAACCTATTGTATTTTTATTCCATCATTTGATATTGTACTCTTGTAATAGTATGTTTTCAGGTCCTTTCATTATAGATTTTAGGCAACTTGTATTAATTTAACATTTTGTTTCAATTTCATATCTGAACTCAACATCCCATTGACCCGTGGACACCGGCGAGGGAGACAATCTTCACCTTACAGATCTACCTCAGACAGAAATACAGTTTTGGGCTTGGAGCTATGGATTAAGGATAATTACCATCTGAATTCCTCAAAAAGAAAGATAAGTGATCCATCTAACTAACAGTCTTGGGGAGGGCGACGTACTTTCCGCTCTGTGTTTGTTCCAGGCCATTTTACTATTTACTATATGTTTAGTTTAAGTGCGGGAGGTTGGATGGGATCATAGTTTAGCATATCTTCTTTGCCATTTCGAAGGATATTGGAGTGCCTTGGTGGCTATTTATAACTCGGGGGGATTTGCTTCACTGTGAATAGTTCTTTTAGGGATCCATTATTCGTATAGATTGTGGCGTTTCTTTTCCTTCCTTACATTTTTTAGGAAGATGTCTCTCCTGTCTTCTTCTTGAACTATCTTGTAAATAAGTTAGGACTTGTAGGGTCTGTTATCGTTCGTATTACTTGTCAGTATAGCGTCCTGTTTATTGTATTTTTTTTTGCTTTCTTATAAACTTTAAACTACTATACTAACATTGTTATGTTTACAATATATGCCTGAGGTATTTCACGTGCTAAAACCACGTTGAATTTTAATCTGGATTATTGACATTAAGTGAATTATTAGAACCCGTGCAGTTAATACTGCCAGTTCTGGGTTAATGTGATATAACCGATTCGTCTTAACATCGACGAGCCCCCGAAAGGGCAGTACTAGGCTGCTTAGGGAAGTGACTTTTTTTTGAGTAGGGATATGTGGTGAATATTGGTATTATTTTCGGCTGAGCGGCCGCCCGAAGAGCAAAGAGTTTTTTGTCTCATGGGACTTGTTCGTATCAGTGTTGAGGTAATGTCATTATAAAAGACACGTGGTATATTGAGAGAGAGAGAGAGTTGAACCTTCTTACAGGCAGTGTAAGGCCTCAGGGCAGTGTAAGGCCGCAGGCAGTGTAAGACGCGGAGACGCAGTATAAGACCTATGGGCAGTGTAAGGCCGCAGGCAGTGTAAGACCAACCGGTAAGAAAGGGAATTTTCGCGTTTTGAGAGTTTTTCCAGTGCTAACAGAGTACACTGATTCGTCGCGTTGAGAGAGATTTTGCAGTGGTAACTGAGGACACTGCGTTGTCGCGTTTTAAGTTGTGGAGAAGAGTGGTTTTTTTTATACCGATTATGTCTTAGGCTGTCCGCGTTCCGTGGACCAGCTAACGTAATGCCAGATATGACTATATACCGAGATGACTGTGACACTTGACGTGTGCATGGCTTGCGCAAAGCGCATTAAATTAACTAGCTATCGCCTCGTGCCATTTCATCTATACCGGATTCGATACGGAGATTAAATAAATTAAATCATATTGTTATTAAATTGAGAAAGTTCTATACTATTGTTCCATTTAAGGCAGCACCACGCGAGTTTGAAATGTAAACGTTAAGCTAAGTAACTTTTCGTCGTTTTGGTTGTTTCGGCTTCATTATACGGAAATCCGTTGTAGGACAGACCCATAATTTCATTACTCTATTACAGAGTCTGTCTTGTATTGGGGTTGGATAGTGCTTGTCCCCCTCAATTCTAGACGGTGGATGGATTCACATTTATCTTGTTCATTACTTTATGAACCAGTTTTACAATCCTTTTTTTTGTGAATATCCTCTTTCCACCAGCGTCATTCCTGACTGTGACCTGAACTTCTGGCAAACCTGACGCCCTTGTCAGCGGGTCAATGAGATGGAGACATGGCAAACCAAGCTACCAGAGCTACTGCTGCCATTGGATACCACAGTATTTTAACTAACAATATATTGTGTGTGAATGTGTATATAAGCAGCAATTGTGTGTATTGACTAGATCATTATGAGCCTATTCCTTCAGTAAGGCTTCATTATTTGATAATAGTTATACTTTAATCCAGCAGAATACAGTGATATACTCATTGTTATTATAGATGTTCCTGAGAATTTTGATTGTGTGCAGTAAGAATGTTTAGATACACTAGATTCTATAGAACGTGGCATCAATAATTGTATGCTTTTTGTCCATCCAATATGCACGTTCTTAGTTAGATTTTTCTTCTCAAGCCTAAGGCTCATTTTTCTACACTACTACTTAAGCCCCTACCACAATAACTTTGGGATTTCTTGGATCCTATCGTGTAAATTTTTCTTAAAATTTTCACTGGGGTGGGGGATATGTCAGGGTTAGGACTAGAATTGCCGTGCTGGGTCACGGGTTTGTTTATTTCATGTCATCAGTGATTTTGGCCAGTGCAAATGTCCTTGAACTATTCCCGTGGACAGTTTGTTTTTGTAACGCTTTTTCTTAGAGATGGAAAGAAAGTGGGGCAAGATAGAACGAATGGATAAATTAACAGTGACGGTGCAGTTTTCGACCCCGTGGTTTGGGTGTACTTTAGCAAGGAAAGACGGGGCGAATAAGGAGTGAATAAATTCGTACATAAAACGTAGAGGGTGTAGTGACTTTAGGAAAGGTTTTGACATCCTAGTTTAACTTTGTCTGTTACTATTAATAGACTGCGAGCTGAGCTCGAAATGGATGCACCAATCAAATTTGAGCAGTTGGCTGGGGATTGCAGAAGATATAAGCGAAGCCATCTTTAGGTTTCTTCACTCCATGCAGAATGTTCCATCTGCGAGGGCGTCGGCTAGATTCAGCCTGAGTGAATCAGAGACTGTTAAAGACATGTCTATGTCCTTGATAGACAATGGAATTATCCACAGCTATTTCCTTCTATTCCCTGATTTCATATCAGGGACTAATCGTAAGTTTCGACACAGAGATTCGACGATGAATGTGAATCTGACCCTAATTTTCCAGTAGAAGTATTACCAAAGGATGCAAGACTATAATGTTTTTTACTTGCAACTAGATCTAGAATGAGTGACTGGTATACACATTTGTAAATTGTAGTTGATGTGTCTGGATGAGGCTGGGAATTGCCAGCCCATCCTAGAGCAGATCTAGATCTATCTTAACTACGTCAGTGTGTCTTGACGGTTTGATCCTTTATAAGCAATTAACTGAGTTAACATTGTCGTCTGAGACATAGGATTATTATTTGTGAGATAGTAGGCAGACCATATTCTGAAAGATAAATAAGTAATAATTACATTGTGAATGAGTTAGTATGATATAATCTCTTAAGAATCTAGAGGAGACTCCTAGTTATGTATTATAGTATTTTCATTTGATGCTGCTGATGTTGTCTTTTAATATGTAAAAGATAGACGAAATTGTTAGGAATTTAAAGTAATAAATTTGTGGCCCTACAAGGTCCTTGATATAACTTACTCGAAATTGTTATTAGTGTATGTGGCATGGTATGGCAGAGTAATTGCTAAAACCTCTCGATAGTTAAAATGCAGTCGAACACGTAATTTTATAATATACCCCACTCGTAACAATGGTCACATTATGATCTGAGTGTCAATTGTCACGTGCATAAAAATTCTGAAGCACATATCCTTCTTGCAGTTTAGTCAGTAACTGGTGCCAAGGATTGGCAAGTGTTAATGCAGTAGTAGTACTGATAATAGCTCAATTCTGAGATTTTTTCAAAGGCTATATGACTGGAGATTAACTTAAATTAGAGTAGAAATATTCTGATTTTTTACGATGTCTATTATTGCATTAACAAAATTCACAGTTTCTTCTTAAGAGCTAAATTAGCTCTTTATCTCTTGCTGATCACTTTATAGAATATGTAAAAAAAATTTTTTTAAATGGCACACTGACCCCCTGATCCTCCGTTGGTTCATTGCCACCACTGTGCTCAGCATCAAAGTGAGCCTGAACAGCTTCTGCTGACGCATAGTTTTGCATGCATGTTGGGCACAGAAAACCCTGTCAAAAGAGAAAAAAAAGTTTCAATACACACACACACACACGCGCAAAATATGTCCACAGTGACTGCTCATCTCGTAAATGCTAACATAATACTTAAAATATTTAACAATAATATCATGCAATTTTGCCAACCACTAGAAACTGAGAAAATATGAGAATCTTCATGCAGACACAACAATTAACATCTAGACCATCTGGATCTTTACACAGAAATTCCTGGCACCTATTCATTTCAGGTACTTATTTCCTCACATACATGTATCTGTATCTTTGATTTTCGATTTATGATGGGTTATCAAACACTTGACAAGCTCCTATGTCCATATCTGAGCTAGCAGGATGCTGCATCATAAATTTCATCAGTAATTTAAGGTATTAGCAACAAGAAGGATTGTTTTATAATTTTCACTATGTAAGAGTTACAGTTTACAAAGGTAAACTTTGTTTGCTCTTGGCAAATTAATCCTAATTCCATTGTTATTCAACTTGATTTTCATGTCATTCTAGAAGGAATGAATGTGTGACAAAATATTCTGGGAGGCTCAAAGGTGATTTTGGGAAAGGAGAAATGAGTGATAGAAAGCATGGGATTCTGGGTACTGAACATTTAATGGACATTTTTAGACAAAGTACATGTATACATACCTAAAATGGGTGACAATTCCCTGTGATAATAAACTACATTCCAAGAAAAACAATAACAATAATAAACTTTTAAG
Source organism: Onchidella celtica (assembly GCA_963931925.1). Classification (NCBI taxonomy): domain Eukaryota; kingdom Metazoa; phylum Mollusca; class Gastropoda; order Systellommatophora; family Onchidiidae; genus Onchidella; species Onchidella celtica. The sequence goes on from OZ007572.1 coordinate 35,991,500, forward strand.
CCTACGGTAACACCTTATAAAAGTATGGTTGAATGGATTTTTTTGCAAGGTTTTAAATTTCCTGGTATCCAGTTTAAAAAAAATTTTTTTTTTCCTACCTTATGAAACATTTCTAGACCTGTATAGTACTTAGTAGCGGAATACACCTACCAGAAATACTGAACAAGATTAAATACCAAATATAATCTTCACTAATCATATTATTGCTCTATATTATAATGCTCTATTTTTCTATCATTAGTGTAATACTTTAAACTCTGAATTGAATTAATTTTATCTTCTTCCTTGTATTGTAATTTTCTAAAATGGAGAAAATGCTCTATAGTGACAGCGCAACATGAAACTTAGAAACCATGACTTTAAGTACTTTAACATACTGGCAGACAGAATATAAACAAAATACTCCCTCCTCCTTCTTACATGTGTTTTTATTCTCAGTTTTCAGAGCAAGCAGACGGAATATTTCACCATTAGTAATAAGAAAATTTAAGACAATAACTGCTTGTTCACACACAGGCCAAAGCTTCCATGGGGCTAATTATTTTTCTATTGTTAATGTCTGTTCCCTCTAAAAAATGTACTAGATGCTGTGAAATGGTTTTCCTGTATGCCCATCAATACCATCTCCATATATACTTCATCAATAAAGCTGTATAGTTAACTGATATACAGAGTGGCTCAAAAGTTAGTTTACTATAAAATTATTATATCCCTGATCTCCTTTCTGATATGACTTCATTAAAATCCCACTGTACACTTGGCAGTTGCAACTTGCATTATTCCTTCTTTATAATTTCCTAATTAAACAGCATCTAGTACATTTTCAGAAGAAACAGACATTAAGAATAGAAAAATAATTAGCCCTGTGGAATTATTCATATTATTTCTTTTTTATAATTTCCTAACTGATCTTACTTCACGATTTTACTCAACTTTCAACTACTTGTACCTAAAACTGAATGATATTAATTCTTGAATATAATCTCCATATGGCCCTAACTTTGCGTAACACTGTAAAGAGCAGTAATCACCTGAGCTTCACTGACTTCACTGCTGTTTTCAGACCTGTTACTGTTACCTAGGAAGTTGGGAAGGTTAAATCTGCCAGGACTGGAAGGTGGCTGAGGAAGGACATTGTGCACAGAAATAATGAAATGCCAAGTGGAAGTACACAAAGGATGAACTTGGGATCGGCTTTGGATAATTGGCAAGAGCAAAAAAAAAACAATACGTACAAGCAGTTTCAAAGTTTGGTAATGCAAACTGATCTATATATTTATATCTAATCATACAAATTTATCAAACATAAAACCAATATTGCTCATATTCATGACAAATAAATGAATACAGTTCCACAATAGAGACATGACAGAGGAAAAACGTAGGCCATAAGAGGCCACTGGCATAACTTGTCAACGTATTACAATGACCGTGTCCATCTTGAAAAATGTCTGGAAAGAGAAGAAGACAGCAACAACTCCTGAAATAGTGGCCTCACATTAGAGTAAAGAAAACATACAGTATATGGCTGACACTGACAGGAAAAAGGGAATCCCATACATATGAATCCATTTTTCACCAGACAAATACCTGTAACTTTTACAGAGAAAGTCTTATAAAACAAAGATTCTACTGTCTTTCTTTATATTATCATTAACAAAAATTTCATGCTTCTAATACTTGCATGATCTGCTGCCTCTACAACTAAATTTTATCACCTTATAAACTTTCATCTTCTGAGCAAAATAGAAATTAAAGACAATAAATATGATATCATTTCTGTGCAATAGTAGAAAATAAGATTTTGGGGAAAATCCAGCTGCTGAATGTAGGTCAGCCATCAAATAGAGTGGTGGGTGGAAAAGGTGAGGCAAACAACTGGCCATGAGTAAAGCTCAGACTACTCATATCAACTGACTACTTCGAAATGCAATGTTTGTCTCACTTAAGAGCAAGGTTAACTCTTTAACCACGCAACAACGCTCACAGTGTTAGACGATATTTCCGGTAACCTCACCTCTTAAGAACGCTGACAGCATCGATTGCTATTTCTGTATGAAATATCCTTCAATTTGGCAAATGACATGCTTATGTTACTACACATATTGGGCTTGAAATAGTTTTACTAAGTCATATTGGCGCAAAAAAAAAAAAGCCCCCAAAAAAGCTCCGTGAAAACATGAAAAAAATTCCATGGTTAAAGAGTTAAGATCACAGAATTTGAGAATTTTTGGTAAAATTGGTGAAGGCTATTACAGCAATTTAACAAAAACTTGAGTTGTTTAATGAATTCAGAATCCAGACCACTAGACCTACTCTTTATTAATAGATCTTAGATATAATAAGACATTTGTGCAAATCCAATGTTTTTCCAAATTACATTAACAAAAAAAAAAAAAAAAGCAAATCTCATTTATTTTCCTCATTTACTGCAACAAGACTTTTCAGATCATATTTTCACAATCTTTATCTGCATGGTGCCATGAAAATTGAAGTTCCTAACAAATTCTGGTTTTGCAGATTGAGTTTAGCTAAAAAAAAAGGCGGTGATGACACACATAGCAGGTAATAAGGCTGAATATCAATAAGCAAAGCAGGAAACTGTTGAAAGAAAAAGACAACAATTAACCACTAATGTTAATATAATATTGCCACCCAGTGACTATTTTATAATTTAATAAAACACCATTATAATGAGTCATGCAGAAATGTTCATGTCTGAGGACTGGGAACAAAGTTTAAAGACAAGACAGACTATGCCTGGGCTTCAAATAATATCACTAATATTATTGACAATATCTGCATAAAATTACGAAGGATCCTGAAAGGCTAGGAATCACCTGGAATCTCTGGATTTTATTTTAAGGAATTTAAGACTCAAAAAAAATTGCTTGCAAAACAACAGCATTTAAGGCAAGCACAACGACTGGAAAGGAAAGGATATCAGATGAATTCAAAATTTTGAAACTCTTGACACACTACTCTTTAATACAATGTATTAAATTTACTTTGCAGACTACATGCATTTCCCTGATGTAACCTTACTGCTTTTATTGATATTGTCTTTAGTCTTTACACCTGGAAATGGAGGTATGAAAATTATAATGTGTATAAATGACTGTTCGCTCTGACTCATTTAGATCCTTTCGACCCAACTCAGATGGTAATTTCATAATCTCCGGACTGATGCTGGACATTCGGGGTTCAATTTAGGTGGCTAGGGTCAGCTACTCTGTGGGTTCTAATTTTGCTATGTACAAAGACAAGCGGCAAATAAAATTCAATGCACATCTGAGGTCAAAGAACTAAAATTTGACAGGGTCATAATTACTTCAAATTTTGTTTCCCATGACACACTTTCATGAATAATGATTTGTTTTTAACCCTGTGTTGCATCCTTTGAGATATCCGGTTATAAACACGATGACGGGTCCACTGACTACCTGGCTCTGTAAGACAAAGCAGGCCACGTGCGTGATTCCGTTCTTTGTGTGAAGACAAAGGGGCTGTTATGCAATAAAAATCGTGCTGCGAGTTATGTCCAGAGATCAGAAAATTCACGTTTCCAGCAGAAAGAAACATGTTGATGAAAGTTAACACCAAAACTAACATGGACAGCGATCTTTTGACCCCGCCATACACACTCCTTGCCGAGAGAAAGGGCGAGCATGCCACACAGATATTTAGACTGTTAAAAGTGTTATATCAGGAGTGCCTTGGCCTGTTTACATTCATTAAGTTTCAAGGTCTCCATTTTTATGGAATATAGCTTTGATCATGACACCCTTAAAAATGTCACACTTTTTCTTTAAAAATCTCGACCCATCCACCCACATCACATTTCAATAGAATAATTATACATAGCTTTCAATACACAGAGGATGTGAATGGAAAGATACACCATTTGTGCATCATTTTTACCATTTTCTGTTGACAAACAAGTATTCTGTAGGATAACAGACGAGGGACAAATAGATTGGTATGGTGAAAACACCTGTGTACAGCAAATCAGATTTTGACCCATATCCTTTTCATGCTGCTCCATTATCTACAAAAAAAAAGGTTGCTCGATGTAATTCAAGAAAAAAACAATGAAAGAAAATAAATCTCCCAAAACTGATCATGGGTCATGCTTTAAAAGTAATGTGTAACATAGATCTATAAAAATGAGGCAGTTGGTTTCATGAAATGAATGAAAAAAAAATAAATATGTCCCTCATCCAGCCTTTTATAACAATCCTAACAATGATTATAAATCCCATTTTCTATTATAATGTTCTCAACTTCAGGTTTAGAAGCTCAGCTGGCACACAAAAACCAAGATGTACCAGTAGCATCTGCCATGATCAGGCATTGCATTATAATTTTAAATTGACCTTTCACTCTCCTTAATATCACTGAAATTAATATTGTAATGGTCGACAAATTGTGAAAGTTCAGATTAAAATAGATGGATGGAGTAAGTTCTTATACTAAAATTTGTAAAAAAGTCTTACGATAATTTATAAATTTATTATTTTGATATTAACAATATAAATAACAAATGTCAAGATGGGCTTCACATTTATTTTCATGACAGGCAGGATTCTCATGAAGAATGTGGCATATAGATCTATATATATATGCTTAAAAACTAAACGAAATGACTTCAGATTTTGCAATGGAGCATTAAATCTAGACTTTAGATCTGACGAGAGCTATTCCGTTCTCTTTGACTGTAAAGATCAGGATGGTCATTATGTTAAATTTTGAAGTGATTCCTTCACACAACCAATTAGTGAAAAATCAGTATGTGTCATGCCCAGTATCTCACCTTCAGATCAATTATTATACACCTATTTATTTTAAGTCCTGCATTTCTTCAAAGTCTTTGCATTAGAGTGAATTAAAGTCAAATTCTTGATCATAGGTCTATTGCGGACTGGTGTTCTCCCTGATTTACAAATCGAATTCCAGTCAAAACCAATTAATAAACTCTAACCTTCATCATTTACATTCTTTTACACTACCAGCAAAATGCTGAGCATGTCAGGACCATCAAACCTAACATACCGGCTAGATCTATACGGTTTCACTTCTGGTCATATCAAAACATGAACAGCAACAAGTGCAACAGGAGACAGGGAGTTGAAAGGGATGGGTGACTAAGCCTCGAGGGAACATAATATGGATGGATATTTGAAATGCATCCCTAGAAATTAAGATATCACCTTGTCCTCTTTTTTCTTTCTCAGTCGGTTGAACATACTGAATTTGATTGATACTTCACTCGCTTCTGAACTGGTTTCGAGAAGACTTCGGTGATAGACGTCCACCCAACCGGAAGTAAATAAGTCTGTCCTGTGATAGCCTAACTTTCTTTCAGAAGAGCTTCGAGTTTCATGATCAATGTCACTGGCGAAAGGAAAGATGCTCGCCTCTTCAGCCTTCAAGTTTTCGACAGTTTTGCGGGTGAATGAATGACTTTTTATATTTCTGTGATTTTCAAGCAACAGTTGATTATTCTATGATATAGAGAATGGATCATGTCAGCCCAATTTTTTACTAGAAAAGCAGAGTGCTTGACCTTTCTCAGGAGCCGGTGCTGAATTTCAGTGTATTCTCAATCAAATTAGAGTGGTGGATTCATAGGGTCATAAATAATTACTCTAGGTATAGATCTAGATCTATTACTAGTATTATGAATTTTTGTTCTGGTTTGTCCAGAACTAGTAGTGCTTGATAGTAATGGTTAATTTACAGTTTTATCCTCCCACTTTCTGAGGCAGTTTGCAAGTCATTTACTTACATGCTCCAGGACTGGAAAACATTACACAACACTGAACATTAAGTATTACCAAATCTAGATCTAGATCTAGAATAGATCTATAACTTATAAGGAAAAATGACATGCAGTAAGATTGCACAGTGAGTAAATATAGATCTACATACTTCGACAGAAAATCCGTATATGAACCTCTCTATGCCTGTAATGCAAAGCAAAGAGACATTTATAAATTATATCATAGAATTTAATGCATGTGTAGGCCTACTTCTTGAAAATAAAAGAGGTGTCAAATTGTGCTACCTTTAGAAGCAATGCCGGCAATGGGTTCTTGTACAGTTGTAGTCAGGAGCCATTGTCCCAAAAGGGGGGAAGGTTGCCTCCAGCATACAAAAAGTGGAGAGGGAGGGGGGTGATTGAGAGTAAGTTTCAGAATCTTCTCTCATAACCAACTGCCATTTCATAAAACAGATATCATTATGGAAAGTTCTTAACGGTAAGAGTACCATATATGAATTAAACAACTGTGGTCGGACACATATTTCATGTTCTGAGTCAGAGTGTCAATTGCTGAGCCGCGCATTTACTATGAAAAACATCCATCTAGAAGACTAACTTGCCAGGGGGACTTTGACCCCCAGCTCACGAACTAAAGTCACGTCCTTGTAGTATCCCTATAATAATGTAGCTCAAATGGAACACCTCCCAAATTATGAGCACTGGTCTGTACACTGGTAAATTTGGACACCATTATATAATATGCTTTTTTAAAGTAGGCTTATATAATTTCATGTATGGTCATTTTTGACTGTTGTCTTTTTCCAGGCCAACAGCTTCGTGAAAAATAAATCACTTGCAACGCTTTATGTGTCAGCAAGGAATTATGCAGCTGGAGGTATGGTTTGAGATATTTTAAAATGGTAAAAAAAAAATTATTCGTGATTTAATTTCATATCACTGTCAGCTCTCTGAACTGACGGTAATTCGATCTCTGTCCTAGAAGAAAGACTGTGGCTGTTTATTTTTTGGATGATTGAAGTTCCCTGTCCAGCTGTAAAGTAAGTAGATAGTTTGTAGCCATTTATGAATAAGAAGCATCTAATTACTTTATTAGTCTGTACACAGTAGGAGATTTTCATCATAATTTTGTGAACTAAATTTATACCCCTTAAGGAGACAAATAAATAAGGGCAGTACAATCATTTTTCAACATCGTGCTTTTGCTTTTGATTGAATGTATTTGAAGCCTAATCTAGGGATGTGAAATGAGTCAAGTTGTAAATGACATTATCATTATCATGGGAGTTTTGGCATCAGATTCTACTAGACGAAAATCGTTATTATGTCATGAAGAAAGTGTGTTGTCCTAACTTATTGTTGGTTGGCTATAAACTTTCGGAGCTGAACATTATTAATATTACTCATAATTACTGTCAAGACAACAAATTGGTGGCTATCTTATTCTTCATGTGTTCAAATTTTTGGCTCTCTATATTTCAGGAGACACTGATTTAGTTGTCATCGGCTCAGGGCCAGGGGGCTACGTGGCAGCTATTAAGGCAGCTCAGTTAGGACTTAAAGTAAGTTGATATTTATAAAATAATAGTTTTCTTGTACTCAGTGTCAAAGCAAAAACATGTTTTTGATCTTTAGAGGAAATTCAAACATGAAATATAAAGTGTATTTGTCAATGCATCTTTCATGGTGCATCATGTTAGTCAGTTTATTTTGTATTGTTCTGTGTAACACTGTACTGTGACTATGAGTAGCGACCCGTGTTTAATCCAGTCTTAAAGTTCACTTCATTTCAGTGTGTTTGTACTGTTTATAAATTGGTGTCAGAGTTTTTATTTTTATGATGATAGGTAATTGCTGGACCCATTCTGTTACCATATAAGGGACTCCTTGTAAAATAGTACATTTATAGAATTTAAGGACTTTCAGGTGCAAACATTAGAAGAAACACCCTTTCACATTTCAGTAGATAAAAGTAATAAAACCATATTCTTGGAGTCTGTATGAGAATGTATTCACTTTAGAAGCAGGAAGAGAACATCAGCAATTATTGTATAGAAATGGTTTATTTTTCATGAAATTTGCATTCAACTTTCAGACAGTTTGTGTGGAGAAAAATGACACATTGGGAGGAACATGCCTCAATGTGGGCTGTATTCCCTCCAAATCCCTTCTCAACAACTCTCACCTTTATCACATGGCTCATGGTAATGACTTAGGCAACCGCGGAATTGAATGTGAGTATTGCAGCAGTGCAAGCATGATATTGTATCATCACTGAAAGTGTGTTTTGTAAAAGACAGTTATTGTGTTAAGAATTTTGAAAAATTAGTCCTGTGATTGGGTATCTCTCACTCTTACTCAACCACCAAAGTCAAAACCAATCTCAGGAAAACCAACACTGATAAACTGACTTAAAAGAATATATAATGTAAAAGTCATTTAATCAAATAATCATTTTAGGTGTGAGTTGTGTCACCCTTTTAGGCGTGCCCACCTGATTACCTTCAGCATGTTTACGGATCTGTGGGATCGACAGGACAAAAGTTTTTTTTGGGTGGGGGATTCTATTCTGACAAACGGTATTTATGCCATTAATCCTGAAAATGATCATTGTGCAACTGAATGTGAGAGATGCATACAGCACAGTTCCTTTAGTAGACTACTACTCATCTTTGATGGTTTAACAGTAACACATCCTGTGCAGGGCATAGAAAAGCTGTCATCGAGATGATGCACAGTAAAACCCGAATTCAGATACAGTTGTGTCATGTTTCTGGAAATTATGTCATGCCATATGAGGCTGCATGTATGTGTGATTTTTCATATCACTTTACATTAGAACTCATCAAGTTAAAATTAGACTGAATGTTTTGTGATCTGTATGAAGAAATCAGTTAGTCAGTCATAGTGTTGCTGTCAGTGTTGAATGACCCGAATTAAAATCAAGCTACAAGTAAGTTCAGTCTAACCAGGTGACATGCACTGGTAACTTCAATTTGATTGAACACAAAATGCTGCCTCAGCACTTTCAATACCACCAGATGGGAAGATTCACATTGCACTGGAGTAAACACCTGTGGGTTTCTGAAGTATCAGCTTACGTGATTGGCTTAGTGTCTAAGTAGGATATGAAATCATTTCCAAATTCACTATTTAAAGCTAGATTTAGTTTGCTTCAAATTCTTTTAAAATGGCCTGGCTGTGTCAAATTAACAATCACATGTCACATATTGGCACACATTCTGCATTCAACAATAGTTGAGAGATGGTTCAAAGGTTGTTTTTTTGTTTTTTTTAAATGAGCCACAACAGTTGAGTGTTGATGAATGCTTTGACTTTATATTATGTCTAATATACCACCGATGTAATTTGATGTTGGGAATGACTTGGGCAGTCAAAGTAAGTTAACATAAGATTTTTAAAAAACAGTCTTGTGCTCTGTGGAGGCAAAACTATTATCTTGATCTTGGGATGAAATGTTAAAAAGCAGAATGTAAAGTGTTGATATTTGTTAATGACTGTTTTGCAGTGATTACTCTTTGGATAGTGGTGATCTCCAGTATAAATAGAAGATTCCGGTGCTTATCGCAGAAATAATGCCACTTTCTAGTGGCGCAGGTGGTTGGCGGGCGCTTCTGGTAGGGTCTCCTTCTGTCCTATCATTCTTTTATATCTGTCCATTGTCTTGTTTCTTCCTAGCACAATGTGACCGTTGTCGTGCCGACGTGCTTTCTCCTAACTCAAACTCAAACATTCTGGTGGCAGGTTTTCTTTCTTTTTGAAAAAAAATATGTATACATAACAATGAAAATACACATAATCAATGACATGATATTATTGAAATATGAACACACGCGGTGGGGTTAGACTTGGGAAGATAATTATGTTTTGTTCTTGAGCTAAAGTCATTATCCTTACCTCACACGAAGTATGATAAAGGGAGTTACAATGAAATATATGAGAATACTCTTGCATTTCACAATTGGGTGAGCTCATGTTTTTCCTTTGTCTGTTTCACAATACAGTTACTGGAGTGAAACTGAATTTGGATAAAATGATGGACCAGAAGCGAGGAGCTGTGAAAGCACTGACAGGGGGTATTGCCCATCTTTTCAAGAAAAATGCTGTAAGTTTCTGACAGGGGGTATTGCCCATCTTTTCAAGAAAAATGCTGTAAGTTTCTGCGACCATTTTAATTTTATAAACAAAAAGACATCAGAATAGGAATTTAAGTTATCCACTGCTACATGTTGTCCCCATCATATTCTGACCAGCACACTCTCAGTATCGAATTTAGTATGTTCACAGGGCAGTAAAGGGGTTGAAGAAAGGAAAGAAGATAGGTAGCTTAAGGGTAAAGCTAGGTTTTCATGTTTATGGAAAAGGAATGTCAAATAACTTCAAGTAGTGAAATAGAAAGAATGTTTTCATGTGTACGGAAACACTGCTTCCATGCACATGGAAAAACTCTTTCAATTTACTACTTGATGGATTTTTGATGTTTCTGTTGCAGTTTCTGTTTATGTACACACAAAAACACAGCTTTATGAGAAAGAAAAAAATGCTTTTTCTCCCTTGAAGGTGACACCTACACTAAGATTTTATTTATTTTTTTCTTTTCTTTTCTTTATTTGAAGTTACTGAGTTTGTTCTGTATTTTTATGTCCAAGGTTACTCACATACAAGGCTATGGCAGAGTCTCAGGGCCTAATGAAGTAAGCGTCACCAAGAACGATGGATCTGTAGAAAAAGTGAATACCAAAAATATACTCATTGCTGTTGGGTCAGAGGTCACTCCATTTCCAGGGATTGAGGCAAGGATCAAGAGTGTTTTTGAATTGTTTCCATATTTTAATGTGATATAAATTTTTTTAAGGGAGGTATCATTCAAAGGCCGGTTAAACACAGTCAGATGCTGCCAGCAAAATGTACACCAATAAAATAATGGCAGAAGCTGACTGTTTGATCAGGCATAGTATGATAGGGTCTTCCCAGATATATTTGTATTTGTATAACTCTTTAATCCCATTAGGGAAATTTGCCTTTGTGCCATTGCAGCCCAGTTATAACTGGAGCAGGCATGTCGTCGCCACAGTGGTCGGCAGGTTGGGGGGGTAAGAAAGTGTAGAAAATTATGGTGTGCACTGCTTGTCTGCCAGAATCCCGACTGTGTCTGGATGGCTGGGCTTAGTAGGGTACCTCCCCAATTTGGTGAATTTTTCAACTTGAATTGGTTGAATTTGTGTTTTTTTTTTTGTGTGTGTATGTCTGTATGTGCTGGCCTGGGTAAACATTAAGGTATCTGAGGTCATACCCATTTACTATAGAAACTGGGGAAAGTGGGAAAGGATATATAGAAACTGAGAGAAGATATTGTTGTTTTCATTCCCTGTTATAAAAATAAGTGTTAAAAAAAACTAATCTGATTCAAGTGTTCCCAGGTCGAATTTCAAATTCTGGCAAATCTTTTTAAGCAGATGATGGAGAACAGTTATGGAACTATTCAAAGATGTCGTCTGAAATAAAATCACAGTTTTATCTTTTTTATACTCAAACTTAGGGTGAACACATTAGTAATTTCTCGGGCAGCATCTCATATGTAAGATGTGTGAAAGTCAAATGCGAAGTGGTAATTACAAAAAACCAAAGTGGTTTAAATGTAATGGAAATGTTTGAGTCTTATTTAATGTCTTCCTCAGCTCAATGATATAACACTCAAATAAGCTGTGTTCAGAATTTTCCACACAATTTATATTTCATTATTGAATTACTTACTTATCTACATATCGCTTAAGAGAAAAGTCAAAGAAACTTTGAATCCATGGATCGATGCTAATACCTGCATTATCAGAGTGTCATCGTAGGCAAGGCGTTGTTAAGGTTTTACAAAATCTTCTGCCACTTTTGGTAAATTTCCAGTGTCACTGATGTTAATATAACCAAAATTTTATTGTCCAAACTGGATGCGTACACAGCATTATTCTTAAAGCAAATAAAATGTTCATACATAAAAGCTCTGAGGTAACAAGGAATGTAAAGATTAAAGTTTAAAGCAGTTGTGATGCCCACATCTAAAATCTTCTCTTTTTTGTTTCAGGTGGATGAGAAAACAATTGTTTCTTCTACAGGTGCATTGACACTAGAGAAAGTTCCAGAGCATTTAGTTTTAATTGGTGCAGGTGTCATTGGAGTTGAATTAGTAAGTTTCTTTTTACTGTGACAGATGGGCTTTCTTATTGATCAAGAGTTTCCCATTCAAAATTGTAAAGGAGATAATGTTATATTGAAAAGTAACATTGGGAAACCCATTCAAGAATCTAATTGTGGAAAAAAAAGTTGCATTGTCCATTTTTTAAATAGCAAAACATGAGATTCATTGATGCAGTTAAGTAATAGTGTTTCTTTGACATAATGCCTTTGCTGTATTTAATTAAAAGTTTGCAGTGCATGATGAGAATTCAAGGAATGGGATGTCAGAAGAATATGAAAGTAATCTAGAAAAAAAGAAAATCCCAGAAGCTGCTGGGATGGTAGATATCTGGAATAAGATGAAAATATTGAAAAAGATCTAACATACAAAAATTACTTCTTTAAAAGTTTGATTATTAAGAGACTGCAAAGCGGGTATGTAATATTTTTGACATGATATGAAATGAAGTTTTATTTTCTTGTTTACTGATATTAAATTTGGTTCCAGTGTCAGTGGAATCATGATTGACTCAAGGCAAATGCTTGTAGTGGGCAGCTGAAAAGTACAGAAATATTAAAGACAATTAACTTCACAAATGAGAGAAGAGAATGTTACTGGCTGAGGTGCAGGTATAAGAAGGGTTAAAACTGATGGGTTTCATCTACAGGGATCAGTGTGGCAAAGACTGGGGGCAAAGGTCACATGTGTTGAATTCCTTGGCCATGTGGGTGGCATAGGCATTGACATGGAAATTTCCAGAAACTTCCAGAGATCCCTTCAGAAACAAGGTCTCAAGTTCAAACTCAACACAAAGGTCACAGGGGCCACCAAATCTGGAGACAAAATCAGTGTCAGCGTAGAAGGAGCCAAGGATGGTAAAAAAGAAGATGTAAGAATTTTTTGTCTGTTCTGCTGATTGTAAGACAAACAAGAATATGGAATTTTGAGGAATTGATTGTCAACTTCTGGTGTAAGTACTGGTATTGACATCCATACATAATTCACAAATTCTTTGCCTTTGAACCCATGAACGAAAAAGGCTTTTTTAAAATTGGGCTACCTATAGTAACCAAATTTTGCATACAGATTTCAAATTCCATGGAGGGTACGCCAAAGTCGTTTTTTTGTTATTGGTTTTCTTGTTCAATTTTTTTGAGTTTGCTTTGTGTCGCTGACTGCTCCCATCTGATCCCTTTTTTTTCACGAGCACATGACCTGTGATGTGAACACTTTCTGTCATATGTAGGTCACTGCTAACGGTTGATTTAACATTTCTATGTGCTCGAGGGTAAAAGTAGAACACAGGAATACCCTGCTGCTTGCTTTGAGAATTACTTCAGTTTGTCAAGAGAGGGTAGAAAGTGACTTTGCAGGATGCACAGCGTTTTTGGGCTGGTTAATGATATTTGAAACTGGGGGTAAATCTAAAGCCCAGAAATAACAGTTCAAGTCAGAGGAAATATAATGCGAGAACTGATATGCTAGTAAAGAGTAAACCAGGAAAATTGTTGAATAGTTGTTAGTTTTCTTTTTCTTAAAAAACAAATATGTGAGGAGTCTTGACGTTGTATAACCTTAGGCTTTAAAAACAGGGAGAAAATGAGTGTCTGTGAAAATGCTAAGATAAAAGGTAAACCTAATTGACATCTTCAGATTTTGTGGCAAAACAGCAATATCAAATTTCTAAATAGGAAAAAATGCAGAATAAGAAGTATGAAGAGTTTTGATCACCTTAATATGGAATATGAAAGTTAATGAGGTGAAATTCTGAGTAGAAAAACTATATTTGGAAATTTTTTCTTTCATGAGATGTCCCATTGGTTTCTAAAATGACATATACCAGTACTGTCACTTAACAGAGGATTTGTACAGCTTGATATATAATACGCCTTGATGGCCACAGTAAGAGTTAAGACCATGCAGGCTGACATGTTATCGAATGGGCTGTCCAGTCAGACCTTGAGTACAAAGTTTAATATTTTATCAGCTGCTAAATGAGGATACTGAACTATTGTTGTTGTAAGAATTACTGGTAAATGTTTTTGTGTGGTTTTGGTGTTGGGGTTTATCTGAAATGATTATCCTACTGATTTTCATTCATCAGTTATAGATTTATGCATTGTTTCAATATTAGTAGCCCTTTCACAACTGTCCATTTCTTAGATTGAGTGCGACACCCTCCTCGTCTGTATTGGACGCCGACCCTTCACAAAGGACGCTGGTCTTGAATCTGTAGGTATTCAGCTGGACAAGCAAGGAAGAGTACCAGTGAATTCTCGTTTCCAAACTTCAGTACCCAGGTAAGGACATATAGATTGCCCTTCTGCAAGACACCTATACAAGAGTGATTAATTTCTTCTGACAACATTAATAGAAAGTACTGCTCGTAATAGTCTGGTCTTGAGATGTTACCTTGGAATACAAAGAAGAAAAATTAGTATTATGTAGTAATCTAGTCATGCCTTTTCTAACTAGCGCAATAATGACAAATTTGAGGTGACAGTAATATAACATGTTTTATAAATTCATTTCTTATGATGTTAGGCAGTGGAGAGGTTCAGTATTTGAAACAGTTAATTTATTCAGCAGATTTAGTTTCAACTGTCGAACAGAAAAAATTATCTGTAGAGGGAAGTTCACACCTTCAAATAGTGTTTTTGTCAATAGGAATTTTCATGGAGGAATCCAAAAGAAATTATCAGAAATGTAATGTTTTGCAATGAATACTGAACCGTTTTCATTCAATATGTAGTCAAGCAGATGGTAACTGGAATACATTTCTTGTTTGCCTGCAGTATTTATGCCATTGGAGATTGCATACAAGGACCCATGTTGGCACACAAAGCAGAAGATGAAGGTATAAGTTATAAATGTATTTCTGTACTGGTTTATTAAAGCATTTAGAGCTCTTTTAAAAATGTCTGAGAGAGCCTGAATGTTTACAACACCTGAAATAAGATGGGGGTTTGGAAAGTTAGTTTAGACTGATGAATTTGTAATCATATCACAATTTGAAATTAAAAGTGCGGATGTCACCCACCATGCCAGGCACAAGAAAGTAAATTTGAAGAAAAAATTTATAATTTGACATAAATCCCCATTATGGAAGAAAACTAAAGGAAGAGTCTCCAGTAAACAAGTTAAGTTCTAACACCAGTTTTTGATAATCAAGTAATATTTCAGCTCCAGCAAATCTTTGCTAGATTATACATCCATATTGAGTTGTTGTGAAAAGTATGTTGAAAAAAACCGGTTGGCAGCACAGAATGGGTCACATGAAAGATTTTTCAAATCAAAGTTTCAAAACTGTTGCACCAGCACCAGATTTGAAAATTGTTCACCGCATCCCCAGTTTAAGATCAGGTAAAAAGAACTGCGTAACTTGAACTGTTTCTGTGTAATTTTTTTCTTTTTTTTTATTGACAGGCATTATCTGTGTTGAAGGTATCTGTGGTGGAGCTGTGCACATAGATTACAACTGTGTTCCTTCTGTCATCTATACCCATCCTGAAGTGGCCTGGGTGGGAAAATCTGAGGAAATGCTGAAAGAGGAGGTGGGTTTTGACCTTGAAGTCGCAGTGAGCTAAAAAAAAAAAAAACGCACACATACACAGAGGGTCCTGCAGATTTTGATAAAAAAAGAAACTTCAAGTAATTTTATTTTCAAATAAAGCTTACACAGACAAAATTTCAGATCACATGTGCTCTTAATAATTTTTAAGATGCAAAGAAATTGTCGCACTCAGATCTTTGAGCTGCATGGAAACAAAAACTGGCAGATCCATGGTCATCTAATAGATATCAGATGCTGCTTGGGTTTTCTGTAACTGTGATAACAAAATGATCTAATCTTGCACTAATGCTTCGATGCTTATGTTTTGTTTCTGCACCAAGCATCCAAGAGTAGCCTACCTCCAACCACAAAGTAATTTTTACGAAATGAATTATTATTACGTACAGCTAAGAAAAAAACTATTGAGCAGTACAAAAATGACATTCACTCAGACATTTCCAAGAATCCAGGCAATGAATGCATTGTTTGTTGAAATAAATGATACAATATATTTCTTTTTATCTAATGCCCAGTTCCGTGCGCACAAAGCAGTGAAAAATTGTGCAGTGCTGTTTTGTATGCTTCCTGCCAATATGGCTGAATGTTTATAGTGCTGTTTTCGAATTTGACACACATTTCTTGCATGAAAATGAAAAAAAATGTCCCCGTAAATTATATAGTGGAACATATCTCATATCCTTTGCTTATAAGTGTTATTTGTCCTGAATTTCTGTGTGATAAAACTAAGAAAGAACAAATCTTTTTCTATTGTGTTAATATGAAAACTTTTATTTGTATTTGTTCTCCAGGGTGTGGAGTACAAAGTAGGTACTTTCCCCCTAGCTGCCAATAGCCGAGCTAAATGCAATAATGACACTGATGGACTTATGAAAGTTCTGTCAGACAAAAAGACAGACCGTTTGCTTGGAGCACACATTATTGCCTCGGTGAGTTTATTCTTGCTGTCAGGTGGTTATTGCTTGATTGTTCTGTATCTGTATCTTAAAGTGTTCAGTAAATAGTTCTCAAGGAATAACATGAAGCAGAAATATACCTGTTTTTGACTGGATGGACATTGAGTTCCGTGTGTGCTGTGAATATGGACGATAGTGTTATGTACTTAATTCAGTATCTGGAAGAATGGTAAACATTCAAGGTGTTCACCTAATGTTAAGTTGTTTGTGTTGTTATTTTTTGCATCATGGCTTGATTTCTGGAACATAATGCAAACTATGTACTTCTAACCAAAGATTTAAGGTAGTTATATGTGGCATTAATAACTGCTTTGTGGGTAAATTGATATTTAAGTGTGTCTTCAGGACTCACACTTGAATGCCTTATTTTTTTTAGACTTTATTTTTCAGTACTTTAAGGAAGTTTGGTTTGTGTTGTTCTTTTTTTAATAGAGGTTTGATGTCATGAATAGGTTGTTAAGTTTCCTGGAAATTTCATTGTTTCAAATTAAAATGTACCCTTCACAGTGTGCTGGTGAGTTGATTAATGAGGCAGCCCTGGCCATGGAATATGGAGCATCTTGTGAGGATATTGCTAGAGTATGCCATGCCCATCCGGTAAGCAACTGAAAAAACACTCATCACTTTCACAATTGCTAGTAGGTAGTTGGTGGGTGCTTCTGGTAGGGACTCCTTCTGTCCTGTCTACCATTTTGCTATTTCCTAGCACAGTATGACCGTTAACGTGTCGGCGTGCATTCTCCTAACTCAAACTCAAACATTCTAGTGGCAGGTTTTCTTTCTTTCTGAAAAAAAATATACATGTATATACATCAACAATGAAAATACATAATGACATGATATTATTGAAATATGAACACATGTGGTGGGGTTAGACTTGGGAAGATCATTATGTTTTGTTCTTGAGCTAAAGTCATTATCCTAACCTCACACGAAGTATGATAAAGGGAGCTACAATGAAAGATTTTTCACAATTGGGTAAGCTCATGTTTTTCCTTTGTCTTGTGCTTCTGGTAGGGACCCCTTCTGTCCTGTCTACCATTTTGCTTTGTCCTAGCACAGTATGACCGTTATCATGTCAGTGTCCTTTCTCCAAAATCACTCTTAACTCACAATTGTTAACATAATAATATTTGCAACTAGCACAAAACCCATCATGTTAAGCAGATCAATGATTGTGGTCCAACTTATTACCTTGTATCTGACTGAAGTAAATTGATTTTATATTGCATTTGTGGGATGGATTTGTTTGTTGTTTTTTTTTTACACAAGATTTTACACCACTGAAGTCAGTTTAAAAATGAGTGTGAATGAGACCTGAAGAGGAAGGTAATACTGTATAACAAAAGAATTTGCAGTCAAAATTCCTTTGTTGTGTCTGTCACGAGCAGAGTTAGGGTCTTGGGGATGTTACGACTGCACGAGAGGCAGCTAACTCACACTCGGACACAACCACACAAAAAAAGTATTAAATAACTAGAGCGTATATATGTCAGGCCGGTCAGGCCATAGTTTACATAAATATTAATAACAAAACAAAAGACAATAGGGGTATATATCCAAACCAAAAAAAACTCTAATTAATAACTTAACCAATGATATTCATGTAACTATGGAGGTACTGCAATCAATAGCAAATAGGTATATTATACAAAACTAGATATCAATTTAAAGTGACAGTTGAGTCGCCACTGGCCAGTCGCCAGGCAAACTCTCCATAAATCATAGGGGCTTAAATGTTAGGAGAGCCCAGTACGTTCAAAGCCTACAGAAGCACTCTTCGGCTTGTAGGTAATTTAAGCAGTTGCCAAAAGACTATATTTTATGCACAATCACTATTCAATTCATCAACAATGTGCTATATTATTCTAATCATACTATGGCAATAGATCTATGATACAGGACACTCGTGGTCGAGTGCCAGCTGGGGTTTCCTTAGTCTTCCTATGAGGCTGTAGTTCTCTCTCTATCTCCCATCTCTATTATGCTTGAATAAATAAGACATATTACCATTGCTCACGCCTACTGGTAGGCGCGAACATCAATATAGCGCAGCGTGGGCTTTCAAAGGTCAGCCCACTCAGACCTTTCTTTCTAGAGCTCAGTCAGTCCGTTAGCAAGGACTTCTTGTCTTCAAAGCACACAGTTCAGGTACTGGTCAACCGGAGATACTTCACGACACGATGCTTCTGCTCGTCTGTATTCACCAAATCTGAACGTTACACGATGTTATATACTATCTAACTACCCAGCGTGCTAGTCCGCTGGCCCAATTAGTTCAGCTATCTCATAGGTCGAAACCTCCCACCATTTTAATTGTAGTAATACGTCTGCACTATTCTACCAGCCAGTTAACGTGCAAAAACTTGTCTAGTCATACTTAACAATGTCAACTATCCCCACCTTGTTTCACCCCTACTCCATTACTTATTAATCACGAACATTAAAACCGACAAGCGTGAATCTAACCGTTTAACTTTACATTTATTTACTCACCAACTATAATTTGGCGAGGACCGTTCAAGGCCACCAGCCAATTTCTCATGGCCCTGGTAAACAACAACTCACTCTCTGCGTGAGTTTTAACAACATCCGAATCATGACAGTGTCAAATAAAGAAACAAATTTTTCGTTCTAAGTGAAACACTTAAAATTGGTGAGAAGGAAATACAGTATACCTGTCCTTGTGTGCCAGTGACAAGATTTGTGAATGCAAGGAAGGATCCTGAAATTTATAAATTGGTATTTGACAAATCACAGTATTTATAAGGTGCCAGAATTTTTTTCTTTTCCTTCCAACTGTGAATTATGTATCCATTAGTGTAATGTTGTGATGAACAGTGGGAATTAATCTACTTACTGCCACAAGTATGGAAGACCATATGCCAAAGAAAATATTGCCTTTTGTGGCTGATACAAAAACTCGTCAATAATTTCCTAGTTTATTTCTGAGAGTATTGTCAGGAACTTTCACAAGGAGAGTCTTCAAGTGTTACTATGTCTGTCATTATTAGAATAATCACTTTCAAATACCATCAGTATTACTTAGGAGGAGAAAGGAGGTGTCAGACACCAAGATTCTCTGAGCTGCATGTGTCCTGTAGATAAGCTTAGCCTAGAAATCTCTGAAGCTGGGCGGTAAAGGAGTTAATGTGGACTCATTATCGCATTGATGACATTCAAGAAGAATAGTCGTTTGGTGTTTTTTTTTTCAGTAGTAATTTTTACATTGAGTGTGAAGATTTTCTTTTTTTTTCAGCAGTAATTTTTACATTGAGTGAGACATTTTAAATGCCTTTTGAATATCGTTTCTTTCAGACTGTGTCCGAGGCATTCAGGGAAGCCAACCTTGCAGCTTACTGTGGAAAGCCCATCAATTTTTAGCCCTGTTACGACTTCACTGCAAAACTTGAGTTTTGGATGCTAATCATTTGTATAACAATCTGTCAGATTTAGGGTGATTTGTATGGGTGATTTATTATGTTGAATGATAAGACAGGTTAGTGAGCCATACATCAAATGTGAATTCAAAATTTAGCAAAAAGAAAAAATTGTTTGTGGCAAAGCCTCACATAAGAAATAATACCCTAACGATACAATGAAACACAAACTAAAAGTGAAGACAGAAAATGGCCGATATTTCAGTAACAGCCTTCATCAAGGACAAAAAAAGAAAAAAACAATAGAAAAAAACAACAGAAAATTGAACAGATAAAACAATCGAATAATAAAAAATTTGAATATAAAATATATAGAATCTAAATAGAATATGTCTACTAAGCTGAGAGTTCTTGCTTGTGTTGCAACCTTTTTAAAATTTTGACTTTGCATATAGCCTTGCTGCGACCTCATAGTTTTTCTGTGGTTTTTATAATACTTCATCAGATGCGAATGTCTCTGTGTGTCAGGAAAAATAAGCAATAAGAATAGTTTAATTACTGTTGGTGAGTTAAGTTTATGAAATGCAAAATCACTTTATTCCATGGAATATCTCATATCTGAAATGTTAAAATCTTCACGGCATATCTGAAATACTTCGATTTTTGCACTTTTTTAGCTTGGTTTTGATGGAGACAAAATATTCTTGCATGATGTGGATACACAGGCCTAGTCTAGATTGCATCAATTTTTTACTTCAAAATCAAGATGGATCTACACTTTTCAAGCCACAGAAATTACTGAAACATGCTTATATACATGTAAAGTACTTCATTGTTTACTATGAATATTAAACATCAGCACATTCGCCAGTGACTTCGAGCATAAATTGTATGGAAAATTGAATGATCTGAGAAAGAACGTTATGGACATTGAATGTTTGCACCCTATATGTTTCTGTGCCACTGTTTCTTTATTTTTTTTTGTTTTTATGTTTTGTTGTGACGAAATGGTTACAGTGTTATAATACCTGTATGTCTGAGAAAATCAGCTACAGAATTACAAATGTTAACAAGTGTGTTAGCATCTTTGTACTATTTATTTTAGGTGACAAATTTCTGTGAATTAATTTTTGTGCTGTGAAGATACAGAATCTCTTTGCACGAGATTTTTTATCCAAAGGCTTTAGTCTCAGGAAATCATAGAGATTTTCAAAGAGCTGAACTAATTTGGTCTTAAGATGTAAATAAGATAACAAGAAACCTTAGACAGCACATGAAAGTGGTAGTGATTGTTTTGTATACTTTTGTTAGAGGAGAGATTATATGTTATTGGGTATGCCTTGTATAATTTAATGGGTATGCCTGGTTTCAATATTTGCAATACCATACTCGCAGCTCTGAAAGTGTAAGGTTTAAGAGGTATATCTGTCAAACTTGAAGGTAAACACGATTAAATAATTATAGAAATCAACTCCTTGATTTTTGTTCTTGTTTACTCATTGTTTTGGCATCTTGTTCAATATATCGTACAATACATTGCAGAAAAATTAAGAGTTGTCTGTTAACAAAATAATTGTACAACTTCATATTTTCTTGTATAATGTCTGATCATGTGTGAATAACAAAAGGTCTTGGATTAGACTGTCTGTGGAAGAGAAGAAACGCTACCAAATTACTGCTAAACTACTAGCATGTCAAATCCTGTACGGGAACGAAAAACAACTCAGAAATACTGCCATATTCAGAACCATCGCCGTCACAAGTGAAAACTCGATCGGCCAGGGATGAGAACACGAGCATGTAAAATTAAAATGTTTTTGTGGTTTGAAATCTATCACCACTAAGGGAGATGAGAGTGCAAAGAGTTCTTACACAATTTTATTGCCACACTTATGTTCAGTTCTATGGTTAACCTGACAACCTTTAAATAAATTTCACTTTGGAATCTCGCTATAATCTATATGTCGACTTAACCCTGTAGGTGGGAGATCTTATTTCTCGAATGCCTCTGCCTAGAGCTGTTGGCCCACTAAACTTAATCCTGTGGAGTCTGACGTGCCATAAACATATTGTAGGCCTGGGATTATCTGACTTGAAACTGCATGTATTGAGCAGTTCTCTTGCTCTCTTGATGCAGTTCACTATGTGCTGTATAAGAACAAGATATCATTGAAATAACACTGGGGCTGCTTAGGAAAAATGCGTTAGTACCGAAATATCAGATGTTTTGAATCCTCTAACACTTTGTCCTTATCCTCAACATGTATGGAGTGTGTTCTGGATGCTGCTTCACCTGCTTTAGAGCCACATACTGCGGCCATAACTAAAGCAAATTCTATAATTTTGTGTACGCAGCAAAATGTCTCACGTTGGACAGCACGTCACTGACCTTTTCCTCATGAACTCAAAATTTAAAAACTCCATTTAAATAGTACAGTACATGTATATGGTATAAATCTTATTATAATAGAAAGTAGTGGTGGGACAGGAGTAATTCATTGTGATGCATTTTTAGCCCTTTTTTTGCTCAAAGCTGCAGCCTAAATAAAAGTTTTAAAAATTCTGAAATTAATTTTCTCAAGTGCCAACTAATCCAACACAATTGTTACGATTTGGGGTATGCCCTCAAATGTTACGGGGTGGTATATTATGGAATTTAGGTGTTCGACTGCATTTAATAAATATCGAGAGGTTTTACAAATTACTCTGCCATCCCATGCCACATACACTAATAACAATTTCGAGTAAGTTATATCAAGGACCTTGTAGGGCCACAAATTTATTACTTAAGATTCCTAACAATTTCGTCTATCTTACATATCAAAAAGACAACATCAGCAGCATCAAATGAAAATACTATAGATCTAATACATAACTAAAAGTCTCCTCTATATTCTTAAAAGATTAGAAAATCCATATCATTCTGACTCATTCACAGTTTACTTAGTAATTATTTATCTTCAGAAATCTAATCTGCCTACTATCTCACAAATAATATTCTTATGTCTCAGACGACAATATTAACTCAGTAATAGCTTATAAAGGATCAAACCGTCAAGACACACTGACGTAGTTAAGATAGATCTAGATCTGCTCTAGGATGGGCTGGCAATCCCCAGCCTCATCCAGACACATCAAATTACAATTTACAAATGTGTATATCAGTCACTCAGTCTAGATCTTAATTGCAAGTAAAAACATTATAGTCTTGCATCTTTTGGTAGTACTTCTACTGGAAAAGTAGGGTCAGATTCACGTCATCGTCGACGCACGGTCTCGAAACTTACGATTGGTTCCCTGAAATGATATCAGGGAACTGGAGAAAATAGCTGTGGGTAAATTCATTGTCTATCAAGGACATAGACATGTCTTTAACAGTCTCATGGTTCTCTCTGGCTGAACCTTAGCCGACACCCTCGCAGGATGGAATACGCTGCATGGAGTGAAGTAACATAAAGATGTCTCCGCTTATCTTCTGCAAACCCCAGCCAACTGCTCAAATTTGATTGGTGCATCCATTTCGAGCTCAGCTCGCAGTCTATTAATAGTAACAGACAAAGTTGAATTACTATGTCAAAAGCGTTCGCAAAGTCTCTCCACCCTCTACGTTTTATGTACGAATTTATTCACTCCTTATTCGCCCCGTCTTCCCTTGCTAAAGTACACCCAAACCACGGGGTCGAAAACTGCACCGTCACTGTTAATTTATCCATTCGTTCTATCTTGCCCCACTTTCTTTCCATCTCTACGAAAAAGCGTTACAAAAACAAACTGTCCACGGGAATAGTTCAAGGACGTTTGCACTGGCTAAAATCAATGATGCCATGAAATAAACAAACCCGTGACCCAGCACGGCAATTCAAATCCTAACCCTGACAACAATCGCTATGGTATCGATCCACTGAGTTTATTCAAGTTCCAGACAATCTTTTTAAACAAATGTAAAAATGTAAAATACAATGATCTTTGCTTTGGCTCCCTGTGGTAAGCCCACCACCACATGGGAAAGGATATATGGAAAGGATATTTGTACAGCTTCAATACCGTGCGCGCAATTTCTGTACCACAAATGAGTGCATAGTACTCTGATGTGCATGAAATCTGCAGTAAGACTAGAATATCGAAGGCTTTCTAGACCAAAAAGAGAGAGAGAGATAGAATGGTGGGTTCACAGGTTTGTCTCGGATAATTTAAAAATTAAAAAAACACCAAAAGTGATGAATAATGTGCAACAAACAATTTTAGGATGTGACAGGGTATTATTATTTTATTATCATTTACATGTATAATTTGCATTGTATCATTATCAAGACCAAAAAAAAAAAATTTAACTATGTTTACATACACAAAATTACAGAAAATATTTGTATTTCTACTAATTCTAGGCATATTCAGTGAGTCAAGGGAACAAAGCACAAGATATCTTTTGAGAACCACTAGGCCAGGAGTGGTCAAGGGTAAACAACAACATGACAGGTAACATCCCTAATATAATGTATACCAATGGCATGTGTCTGAAAATTAGGCTCGCTGTCAACCTCTGCACAGTCTACATTTTATTCTCAGTGTTAATACGAGGACCAAGGCCTCATATTTAAAGGAATTTAGCGCCATTTCATTTCTGAGACGGCATCCTGTCATCCACATGTTACAATGTGTTCCTGCACACCATAATCAATTGCTTCAGTACTTGTGGCATTCCATTCTTCTGAGAAGGACTTCAGATTTATTTTTATATCATGACAAAGTCACAAAATGCAAGAATTGAGATATTGAGCAAAAACTGATTACAGTTAGCTCTTTCAGTGTTCCTCACTCTTAAGATAATACTCCTGGATTAATGTGCTTTTGCACATAAGATGGTACATCCATCAATCTTTACAACTGTACTGTTCATTTTGGAGTCCCAGTAGGCTTAAACATGGTGTAGAACCACCATGGCCCCCACCATGGCCCCTTCAACCATTTTCTCCATCAGGTGAAATGAAGCATCCAAATATATTTTCTCCTTTTCATCTGAAAGGTTCACATTAATATTAGTTATGATCACAATAATATTAATAACAGTGCTAACACATTTTATACATTTACATTATATCAATAAATGCCACTTGGATGTAAGTAATAAGGACATCTGAAAGACAATATAGTATGGCAAGGCATTATCACTTATCAAAACTGACAATGGAAAGTAAAATGTCTGTATCTCAAAAAAAAAAACCCAGTGTTTTTCAATAAGTAAGCCTTTCTCAGCTTCACATAAAAGCAAAATGTCAAATGCAATTACAATCAAATACTGCAAATAATAGGTGTATGAGCGTATATGACTTCGTTCATCTATATCCTTTAACACCTTTCCCTCTATCACCCAATTTTTTTATATAATAGGTGTTCGTATACGGAGAACTATACAATACATGACATGAAACTCACTTCTAATTTTTGAGAATGCATTTTAGTAGAGCTTTTTTATGTTTTCATCTCGAGCAATTTGCAATAATGAGTACATTATGCAACTAATGTGAGGTATTACATGAATCTACTGATCCTGCATTTTCAAGTATATGGTGATAAAATAATAAAGTGTGACTCATTGATACAGTTTACAAATTTCATTAGGCTTTATGCCTGTGATAAATTACATAAAAACAAAATAACATGAAGATTTTAGAACATAAGACCATTTCTCTTGTTACATTTGAATATTCTTAGTATGTGAATAATATAAGATAAATTCAGGGGAAGGATGGGAATCTAAAGAAAACCCTGTCAGCAATAATTCCTTCACAACTTTTGATATTCACCATCTTTATCCCTGCCATTTTCTCACAAATCTCACCATGAAACCCGTTCTCATATTCCATCATCCCTAACCCAATTGGCATCCAGTGTTACTGGTAGCCCTGTAAACCATTTAATAGGCTCAATCTGTAATCACTAGCTGACCTGACAGAGGGGCACAGCGTGTCCAGCGAAGTCGGAAAGTCGGATTTTTACCTCACGGTCGGAAAAGTCGGATTTTGGTCGGGAAAAAAAATATGAAGTGTTGCCGATAAGGGGAAAAAAAATTATCGCGCAGAAGGAAAAAAAAAATACCCGTGAAACCCAAACCCAAGCTGCGTCAAAATCGCCCTGCCAGTTGGAACGCGAATCTGCCGAGATCACAACTGATTAAAGAGACTTCAATGAGAAAAAGCTACGCTTGCAAAGGCGGCCATTTCGTTTTTCTATTTGGACGACAGCAGTTGATAAAGCATATCTCTTTTGTGTTTCTTCATTGTGCCCATTGTGAAATTCTGTGCAGCTGGACTTTAATGAATTCTTCAAGATCCAGATAAATCGCGGGAGATCCCATTCTAGATCTAGACTCGAGTAGTGACTGATAAAACGAGCCAGGACGACGGACGGTCTGTTTCTCGGGTTTGGGCTCTTCCACTTCAATTGAGTTTAATTTGGACATTGTTTGAACGATTTTCTCAGTCATCGGCAGCCATTCATTGCTACAGGAGGCCACTCCATGTTTTTTTATCATGAGGAGGGTAACGTGTGTTTTTAGATCTGGA
Source organism: Onchidella celtica (assembly GCA_963931925.1). Lineage (NCBI taxonomy): Eukaryota > Metazoa > Mollusca > Gastropoda > Systellommatophora > Onchidiidae > Onchidella > Onchidella celtica. Next base: position 36,017,942 of record OZ007572.1, read on the forward strand.
TCCAACGTAGAATAGGTGGAAACTGGTGATATCGCTTGCTTGATCAAAATCGAGGTCCATTTTTATGGTCTGGTCAATGTCAATAGTATAGTGCTCCGATAACAAATTTCAGGAAGACTAAGAACAACCAAAAAATGGGAAAGTGCTACTTTGATCCCGAGTGGTTAAAAGATCCACAGTATAGTGACTGGCTACTTTGTGACAGTGGGGACAAGGATAATTTCCGCTGTAAATTGTGCAACAGAGCATACAAAATTGGAAAGTCGGGAAAGAAGGCTTTATTGACACATTTGTTAACACAGAAGCACCAGGATGCTGCAGCAGCAACAAAGAAAAACGCTTCCATTCTAGGATTTACCAAGACAAAGCCTGGATCTGTTTCAACTACATCAGCACCAGTATCTTCTTTGGGTGGACCTAATGCTGGTTCTAAATCTAGTTGTAGTTCGCACACTCAATCTCAGCTGCCTGTGTCGGATAGCCATGTACTAAAAGCGGAAATCAAGTGGGTTCTCCATGTTATATCCACTCATAGCAGTGCTAGGTCATCCGACAATACTGATGAACTGTTCAGGTCAATGTTTCCTGACTCGGGCAGTGTTTTTGTGTGTTTTTTTGTGTTTGCACTTGTAATTTTGAAACATTTTCCGCGCGCTAGTCTGGTAGGATTTTTTAAAGGAGTGGTAGGATTTTTTGAAGTTGGAAAGTGCTGGACACCCTGGGGCACTAAGTGGGTAATAAAATAATAAATCACATGTCAGTTCCACCTACTGTCCGACACCTTAAAAAGAGGCCAAGTGCAAAATTTCTACACTTTTCACTTCTGCCAAACAAAATTTGTTGATGTTTTTCTCTTTTCATTGCAGTTCTGCAGACTGAATTTTGAATGCATCCACATAATTTATTGTCAAAAACTGGCAATACTCAAAGTTTCATAATTTTTTGGTCATGCAGTTATAAAGCATTAGAGGTTAAGTGTTCACCCTCTAGTTTCACTAGTATTATAAGTATCAAATCAATGCTAGTGTGGTAGGTAAAATGGGGAAAATTTTTCTCTCTGTTCACATCTAAAGTGACAATTCTATGATAGCCTTGCATCCGACTGATCTCTTTTCTCTACAATCTTTCAATCATCAAACACAATCCATCTTCAAACTGTTCAACATGATCAAATGATCTATGTGCCAGAGAGTAGCAAATTTACCAAGTAAAACTTCTGTACTGAAATTATAGTACCTTGTAATATATTTGACATGCTGCATTGTGTGCTGATTATAGATTAACTCACTTGATCCTGGGCATTTTGAGATTTTGCAAGAGTTAAATCCTGGGCTTTTTGGGGGTATTTCAAAAAATCATAAACAATCTCAAATGATTGGAATGCATCATTTTCAATACAAGAACAGTAAATATGTCAAAGGAGAAAGTGGTATCTTTTATAGTTTTCTTTTTATGATTTTTTGAAAATGTCATGCAAATCCATTTTCCCTGAAATTTTGGTTCTAGATCTATCAGGTGACTCATACTCTGGGTCTTGGGTCATCACAGAGCTCAAATCCATAGACTCAATCACTCGAATCCTCAAAAATTTTGACGATATTAGCGCTTGATCTGCTACGCTTGGACGACGTTTACCAAGAAATCACAACAGTGAAGCGATCGGGATGACTTCCCTTACCTTGCTATAACCACAACAGTTTTCACCCCAGCTCATTGAAACTCGATATGAAACAAAAGAATTGTCTTAGCAGTGATATGCTCTGGTTCCCGTATGCTCAAGGGGATGTGGATAGGCAGAAAACATGTTTAAAGTCTATCCCATAGGGGGTCCGGGATCCGGAAATTACGACATTCGGCCCAACCCATGCACGCTACAGGATCCGGATCAAGTGAGTTAAATAGTGTATTTCCGGGAATCCTTCCACTCCCTGCCAAACTCTTATTTTTTCACTCGAAAATAAAGTTTGGTTTTAAAAACATATCTCAAAAACACTTGCTATCTAACCTGAATTCTCCCGTTTTGTGAATACACTAAATATCCACTTACAACTTCCCAAATCTATAACCTAGACTTACAATTGTGGTTCACTTTCTTCTATAATGTCATTGTCCAAACTGTCATCTTCCTCATAATCACAACTTTCATGATTCCCCTTTTCCATTTCATATTTCATAAAAAAATCTGTCCTTCTAACGAAACACACGGAAGTAGTGTCTGAGGGCTTCTTGGATTGTTCCTCCTGCTGATTGCTACGACCATCATCTACATTGTCCCAGTTCTTACTGATTGTGCTAGCTGGGAAGGACTCACTCTCAGGCACTTGAACATTACTGTCATTGCTTGGTCTCCGATTAGTGAAACTCATTTCATTCATTGGGAAGTTGCCATTGTCTAGCTGGGGAAACTGAGAATACTGGCTAGGCTGATTCAAGTTGCTGCTTGCAAGGCTGGTAGGTTTGGTGATAGAAACTGGATGGCCTCCAGTAATATTGATGGATGTGGATTGTTGGGCCTCTGTCATTGTACCGCAAATAGATTTATTCAGTAATTCTGGATTGGACGATGGGTACTGTGGACACACTTTCTGAGGTGACTGTTTAGGGTTATTGTACACACTGTCGTCCAGATTCTGCAGGACGGCAAGCCGAGCTGAATTCGATTCACATTTCCCTGAGGTAATTGTGCTACTGGGGTGTGATCTTGTGTCATCATATCCACCCATTAGCAATGCCAGTTTCTTGGGATCCGATTCGGGAATATTCTCCTCAGCAATGCTGGTGGCTTGGGTTGGTGGCATGGACTTGAAGTCTCTGTCATCATCCAAAATTTTCTGCAGTTTTACAGGATCAGATTGATATTCTTCCACTCCACTTTCCTCTGTTTGTGAAAGGGCTGACAAACGTTCAATCCTCTTTTTCTCCTGCTGGCTGTCGTAGAGTCTCTGCAGTCTGAAGGATTCGGGAAGAGGCATGTTGTTGGGGAATGGACTGTCAGGATCTGAATAGGGGCTTTTTCTCATTTCCACAGCATCTGTAGAATCATCACTATGTGAGCCAATCAGCCCCTGAGGAGGAAGACTAAACTGAGGTTTAGACTGTGGCTGGGGTCTTGAGTTATGTGTACCACAGAACGTGGATGTGAAATGCTGCAGTCTTTGTTCTTGCAGAGCCTGGATTTCTTCCTGGTGTTGAAGCTGGTATGGCATGGCAGTAGAACTCATCACTTCATCCTCAGGCGGAAAACTTTTATGCGACTGGTAAGCTGACCTTGAGCTCTCAGAGCCTGGAGATGACATCTCCAAGGAACTTGTAATACTGGAATAGTCTCCTGGGAAAAAAAATTGTTGGGGTTCAGTGTAATTGTAAGTGTAGACAAAGTTGTCACAACCACTTTTTACAGCAATTCTGCCATGACATTGGCTGGCCTTCAGAACTGAGAATGTAATTTCCCAAACCACAAGACTGCTAAAGTGCTATGTAACATCAAGATGGCTCGGGATATTTAGTTTTTACTATACAAATCTCTAACAGTTCACTTTACATGTGGGAAAAGAGAGAAGAAAGGTGGTCGTAGCTAGATTGCAAACAATATAAGAAAAATTCTTGGATTCAAATCCTAATTTCTTCCATTAAGAGCACATTAAACTATAAAAAATTGACGAAAAAAATGTGATTTCTAATCTATAAACAACCTTAGACACTGGAAAACAAAGTCGAGGATTCACTCTTTTTCAATCTCATCTAGCTCTATCTTTTTTAATGGCAATAACCTTGTAATGAACTCCACTGCTTTATCAATAAAAATAGCAACTTCCTTTGAATTGTCTTGCAGTATCCTGTTATAATGTATCAGTTAAATTCCACTCAAATTTTGACATAAATTTTAAAATGCCATGCCATCTTAAGAAGAGTCAACAAAACAGGAGTACTCACCACCCATAAGTTCCCTCAATATGATGTACAGGCTGTCCATCTCTTTCCTCAGCTGCAAAGGAATAAAATAAAAACCATCAGGCCATAAGTAAATAATCCCATGCATCACTTATTCAAATCTCTAAAAAATGGCAGTAACTTGTTAGCCTGGGTCATGCAGCCAATATACTCATAAAATCATTTTCATGACCGGCTTGTGGGGAATTTCTGGAAAAAAAAGTGTGACGTTTTTTTCTAACTATAAGGCTGTTATAGTGAATTCCCTCAACTTAAATCCTGCTCTGGCCCTAAACTTTGAACTTAGACCTAGGTTAATCTATCTCGCTATCCTATCTCAATTTGACTCTAGCAGTTTGGCTGCCTGCCTTTTTGGAGATCACCTGGTTCCTTTTCCAATTCAAATGACATAATAAAGTTTCAAGGAGTCCATAATGACAAAGAATGGAAACTGTCTAACCCTGAATTAGGCAGCTTACTTATAAATTTATACAGAACATTTAATTCTATTTTTGTGAAATTCTAATTGATGAAGCTCTGAATACCAAACATAAATAAAAATACTCTAAAAGACCATGAAAGGTGCAGAGTGGTCATTATCATGCTGACATGCTGTAAAACCAGAACTCAAACTCAAACTCAAATATGAGCGTGATGTTATACTGGAATATGCACTAACCTTTTCACTGGTAGGCCTCTGTTTCTTTACTCTGTTTACGCATTTCTTGGCCAGCTTGAGGACGTCAACAAAGTTGTTTTCTGGTACATTCGTCAGGTTGTGATCTTGAAACTCAACAGCCCACTGCTTTGCATCTTTTTCTATAATGTCTTGATTGAATAGCTCTGCCTGTTTTGAAGATGGTAACAAGATATTATTAGAAATCTGAAGGGGATAGTTCTGTACCATGCCTAAAGTCCAACTGGACCCCAAAAATCAAACAGTACTCTTGGGTATGAAGATGAGTGAGTATACTGCCTTCTGTGCAAAGCACATTCACCCATCACTGCTGTTATTTTTTACAATAAGGCATCTTGAAAAGACTGAAGTTTTCAGAGTCACAGCATGCACAAAAATACTTTTCGCTCAGCTTTTGCCTAGCTTTTTGTGACTTACATACAATATAGAAAAATGCCCTTCAATTATATGGATACATTTGGCAAACACACTGATGTCAATGTTATTTTCTTAACTGCAAAATTTCAATAAGAAATGTTATTTCATGTTATTTTATAATGACCATAAAATGACCATTTCCAATTTAAAAAAACAAAAATCTGGTCCCTAAAACTTGTTAAAATAAAACAAGAGATCTATACCATTTAGTAAACTGACACTGTTGAGTTTACTCACCAGGAACTGGTAAGATCTGTTAGGGTCATGAGCCTGTAAACCACTGCAAACCTCTAGGATGACCTGAAAATGTGACAATTCAAAATGCCAAAATCTGAGTTTCGAGTTTACTGTGGATGAGCTGAATATGGTTATAGTGCTGTACTCTGCACATTTTACTGTCAGTGATGAGGTATGTCTCTTACATCTCTTGGGGGTGGGGTAGGGGGTGTCATGTCTTATTGTTTTTATTGAAATGTCAAAACTGGTGTACATATATAATTAGGAATATTGTCTCTCAAGAGATCAAAAAAAAGAAAGGGGAGTGGTGGGAGGGTGCAATATTATTAAAATGACAAATCATGTTCATAAAAAAGTAGAAATACTGTCTCAGAAGCCATAATAAAAAAAGAAAGTGCTAGAATCCGCCTCCCATTTCAGGTTAAACATAAGAAATCTCCTTCTCACTAAAACTTTGAAACATGCTCCTGTAATACAGAACAAAATGTGTCGATATGCCAATAAATGAGATGGATGACGATATGATTATGTTTCTAATGAAGTTATGTGGAAGGCATATGTAAAGTAGGAGGGGTGTTAAAAAAAAAACACATCAAAGTCAAATGTATGTACTTTAACCCTTTTGCTGCTAAGCCCATATGCCCTTCCTTCCTCTAGACCACCAGATTAATGGACTACTGGGTAGAAAGACAGCAGGAAGTAGTATAAAATTTAGGAGTGCAAGACATGCTGGAATAATGTTGGCCCATACATTGGAGTAACACAGAAGATTTAGCTTAAAATAGTAGGACTGATATATCTGCCAAGCACAGGTCTTCCGCAAACATATAATGGCAGCACGAAGGTTAAGAATTTAAGAATAGCCGCTTATTCATCACGTGTTGCAGTGGTGCAAAAATGTGCTTACCACTCCCATGGCATAAATGTCTGACTTTAAAGACATAGCTCCGCTGCTCAGAAACTCTGGCGGCTGGTAAGCTTTAGTGAAAAACAGCTTGGTGGATGACTCTGCTCGTGTTATGTGAGTGAACCCTGTGCTATCTGTACTAGGACTTGTAGCATACTTGGCTTGGCCTAAATCTGCAATCTTGGCCTCAAAGTACTGATCCAGAAGAATGTTAGCACTGTAGAGAAATAAACAGTAAGCAAATCAATAACATTTTGACACTAATGATATTAACATATCAATAGAAAATACATATATCATCCACATAACTTTTACATTTATCAATAATCAATTTTTGACACTAATAGGCCCATTGCGAATGACGTCACAGAGTGTTTTTGTTTTGTACTTCGGACACCTAAAATGGCGGGTGGATCAGCTGACGAGTGTAACTTTTGAGATATGTCTAAGCAGTTAAAATGCCTGCTGTTACGACAGGGGTGGAAAGGATGGATCCAAGCTGGTCAGATTCCCTACCATCCGTGTAAACAAGGGAAAGGAAACGAAAGAATTGACTGAACCTCTCCCATGTGCGTGTACACACGTGTCATTGTTTACTGTTGTGAACTTTTTTTTAACTCGCCGTCGGATTGGTTCGTGATGCCTGAAGTGCTCGCAGTGCAAATCAGCTAATGAATCAAATCAATGCTACCATCGCCATGTTTATGCATGGGTCCTTACAACTAAAATGGCCGATATCCGCAATGGGTCTATACTATGTCAACACACACAATCATCACCGTTCAAAAATCCTAAAAACCAATTTGTATATATACCTTCAACTACATTCAAAGCCTGGTCTTGGTTCTGAGTTCTATGCCGAAAAATAATCGAATAGCCAACTTTCAAAAAGTCATCGTCACTAGATCAGGAGTGCTAAAATGAAACAGCTTTTTGCCTCTCCTAAAAAGTAGTCAAAACCAATTACTATTGTTTCAGGGAACAGTGACGATTTTTGACACCAATATTATGTCAACAGACACCTAATAACTTTTACACTTATCAATAAATTTTTGTTAGCCAGGATAGCCATTTCATCCACCCCACCATTAAGCAACGGAAAGATTGCAAGTGACCACCACCTGCTGACTTTACCTTTTGATATCTCCATGAATAAGCGGAGGATCTCCTTTTGTGTGCAGAAAGTTAAGGCCTCTGCTTGCACCTCTCAGGATATTCAGCCTTCTTTCCCATGTCAAGGGTGGAGTGCTATTCTGTAATGAGAAAGACATGACTCCCAGATCTGCCAGCTCAACAACATTTAACAGCTTACACTTTAACCCTTTACCCCCTCTGAACCCCACTGCCATTCTATTCCATTTACCTACAACATGGGGGGTAACTCCGTATATTTTACACCTACTTATTTTAGAAAATCATTGTAGCAAAACTATTTATCAGAATTTTATGAAATTTGAAGAGGACATGCACAAATGGACAAAGTTTAACATAAGAAACAAAACAAGTAGGTCTGCAAACCATACAAATCTCCATCATATTATTGTATTCCAGTTTCTTCTCGGAACAACCTGAGTACATCGTCCATCTCAAATCATAGTAAAAATAATCGTCTAACTTCAAACAAGAACAAAAAATCTAAAAATCAACGTAAAAACATCCGGTTTTCATTGAAACACGCCTTATTGTTTAAACTTTAGTGGAAGTATCAGCAAATATTGCCAGGCGTGGGAACACGGCTGCTAGATTTTTTTTAAGATGCATGTTAAATCGGCGTATTTCGACGTATTTAGGGATATGATAAGGGTCCCAAATCTGCGTATTTAGGGGGTAGAGGGTTAAGAGAAACATCAAAAGAACAACAAACAAAAGAAAAGAAAAAAACCCAACTCTGATCTGATCACCACATTACAGCCCCAACCACCACCCTCCTCAATCCCACTCCTCCCTTATTTTACCACTTTGTCTCATATAAAAGGAATAGCAAAACATACACATGCACATAGAGAATGAGTGGGAGATGGAGACAGACAGACATGACACAAAGAGAAAATGTACATGCCCACAGAGAAGGAGTAACTACTGTTTTTTTTTTTTTTTTGGTGCTGTTGCTCTGCTCGCGACACCCTCACACAGCCTCACTGTCCTGGTGACTAGTTGGTTGGTGCCCGAGGTCTCTCTAAAACCAACTGTTGTGACTTTATTATCTAACTAGTCACCTCATTTGTGGGCGTCTCCGTTTTTTAAATTTGCCTTCGCGCATGAGGACACAAAGGTGTTCCATTGGCTGCAATCTTTACTTTTCTGACTTATTTCTTGCACTGACAAGTTGCTGACATCCTTGATGTTGCTGTCGTATGTGATTGATGGTCTTCCTCTTTTTCTCTTTGATTCTATTTTCCCTTGCAGGATGGTTTTCATGAGATTTGTTTTCTTATTTCTCATGCATGTCCTACATATTTAAGCCTTCTTTTATTGATGAAATTGAGCATTTGTTGTTTGATTGACAGATCTGATAAAATGCTTTCATTTGTTCTTCTGTCACTCCAATGAATTTTCAAAAGACATCTGTATAACCACATTTCTGCTGCTTCTATTTTTGCTCTTTCATGCTTTCTTAATGTCCATGCTTCACTGCCATATGTTAACACAGGCCATATCAAACTTTTAGGTATTTTCAGTTGCAAAACATTTTCTTCTGTCACTCCAATGAATTTTCAAAAGACATCTGTATAACCACATTTCTGCTGCTTCTATTTTTGCTCTTTCATGCTTTCTTAATGTCCATGCTTCACTGCCATATGTTAACACAGGCCATATCAAACTTTTAGGTATTTTCAGTTTGAGATCTAAAGGTACACCTCTGTCTTTCCAAATGTTGGCGAAATATCATAAAAACCACAGAAAAACTGTGGGGTCGCAGCAGGGCTATAAGCAAAGTCAAAATTGGGCAAAAAGAACAAGTTGTATGTAGCGAAGCCCTGCATGAGAAATAAAACCCAAACAATACAAAGCAAAGAGAAGACAGAAAATACACAAAATTTTCAGCTTTCACCTTTGTCAAGTGAAAAAAATCGAAAAATAAAAGATTTCAACAGGAAATGTATAGAATCGAAGCAAAACAGGTTACTTAACTGTGAGTTCTTGCTTCGTTAGCAGCACCAAAGCACGTCTGTCTGCCAAATGCATGGATGCTAAACTCATGCAAAAAACTGGAGAAAATCCAATTTTTGTGTATTTTCTGTCTTCTCTTTAGTTTGCTTTGTATCGTTTGGGTTTTATTTCTCACGCACGGCTTCGCTACATACAACCTTTTCTTTTTGCCCAATTTTGACTTTCCAAATGTTGTTAAGCTCCACCAACCAAAATCAGCTGTGTACTATTATACTATACTTACTTTACAGCATAGTCTGTCCTCCAATGAGCCATTCACAAGGTACTGATATACCAAACAGATCTCAGGACCATCCAAAGCAAAGCCGTAGGGGGTGACAATGTTTTCGTGTTGATACCTGAGAAAGATTTTGTTATTTACTAATGTGTGAACAATACTGAGAACCAAATGTGAAAGAACCAGTAATACAAGGAGTTTCCTCATTCAAGAACAAAACTACATGCCAGATAACTAGCGAAAATCCAATGAGGCAGATATGAGAATGAAAATGAGCAGTTTAAAATCAAACCATACTAAATGTAAGTGTAAAATTCATACTTTTGATGAAAGTGTTTGCGAAAATCAACTGCTCAGTATTTTTTTTTTCCATTGTGATTTTCAACAGTATGTTTTGTTTTTTTCAACATTTTCAAAATTTTGAAGTGAGAACATTATCTTTTCAAATTTTTGGTTTTCTGAATTTCATCATTTTTTTTGTTTCCTGAAAGAATATATAGTATTTTCCAGAAATATTTAATACATCAAAGCAAAGGTCATTTTTTTATCTTCTTAATAGTATTTTTTATATGACAGTGTGAGTAGCCATTGAATTATTATAAATCTTTACGCAGGTGGGCCCATTACTAACTGAGAGTTATCTCCATTATGTTGATTGTTTACTGCTGCTGACAAAATCAGCATGGCTAATTGTCTTTCAGTTAAGGTAATTATGTACTTATTCCACATTGCCCGATTGTCCGGCGGTTTCATTAATTTTTATTCTCAACCTTTTTTATTTCACACCCCTTTCAAAGCTCTGATCACCACCTGAACCCCCCCCCCCCCCCCCCCCAATCTCCGAAGTCTTAAATACTTTCAGGCTGAAAACCCATATTATTAACTCACTTGAGACCAGGCTTTTTACATTATCACAACTCTTGAAGACCAGGCATTTTGGTGGCGTTTTAAAAAAAATACTATTTTTGCTGTAATTGACCCATCTCTTTGATTTTTGGACACAAGACTCATAAACAAATGCGAACTTTATTTTTGGTATGATTTATTGAAAATTGTCAATTTTTTTTAGAAAAATAAAATTTTTCAGCACTGGCTCTAGATCTAGATCTAGAACTAGCAGCAGTCTCTTTCGATCTAAGGCTGTCTGATTCAGAACCCCTTTCCTCTCCTTTCTTACCCACTGGAACATATTCTGGGTCTAGATCGGAATCATAACATTCCAGTTCACTGTCAGACCCTTCTTATTCGAATATTTCAAACACATTCGCTGCTTTTCGCTCCGGAAGTCAGTGGTTTTAGAAAAAAATCTCCAAAAAAAAAATTACCAGCTGATTCCGGTGAAACTTTCAACGAAACAAAAGTGGCTACACAACGGTAGTAGACCATTCCTGGGGTTTGCAGGATAATGCAAAGAGATAAAGATTATTTTCAGCGATCCCACAAGGGTTGCGGGATTGGTTCTTTAGCGTCAGGTCAGCCATCCCGCAACTTGTGCGGGAATGGTCACAAGTGAGTTAAGGTTATTATTTATCTCGTGAGGTTATCAACAGGAATGTGTTATGTCCAATTTTATTCATTGCTCTTAAATGGCTGTAGATATCCACGACACAACATATGTGACTTTATTTCATTACCCAATTAAATTATCCATGTGACTGTGTTGAAGTCATTGTGATTATCTTAACTTTATTACAGTTACAAATTTCAAACTTCTTTTTCTCAATTTGACTATATTTAGGCAGAAACCAGTCTGGCTCCCAACCTGCGAACTGTCTATGCTGACTACAAACAGCTTTGTGTTTCAAATTCATCAAGGGCTGCATTTCAAATAAATATGAACAACAGCTAAACTCAGACCACGCTCCCTATACTGAACACAAAAAAAACCCAGAATACATGAAATCATCAAACATATCAAAGGTTACTCACTTTAGTAGAATAGCCAACTCACTCTTGACCTGGTTCAACTTCTCAGGGGTGTTGGTTGCTGTCTGTTGGACAAAAAAATATAATAATATAGTTTTGCAGTGCTGCAAAGACAAAATTCCCGAAGGACCTAACTTTGCTGGAGAGGACGCCACAGTTTTTCTGTGGTTTTTATGATATTTACTGGAGAGGAGATAAAAAACTGTTACTTGAAATGCAGTCCTTATCTTCCAAACATTTTAGTTCAACAAACAGGCATTTGAAATACTGAATTTCCCCGTCATCAATAGAAAAGGAAAAATTCCCATATGTTTGTAAATGAAGGACTGATTCAGTTCACATTCTTCCAAAACTACGATATCATCTGGTGTTCTGCATTTCACTGTATAATTTTTTTCCATGTGGAGGCTTTTATACCGCCTGTCACAAATTCTTCAACCCCTGTCCCCCTTCCGCCCCCTTAAGACAACAAATCTACATACAGTTAAAACACCTAACAATAAAAAAAAAGACAAAAAAGAACTGTATTTCACAAAACCTTGTATTAGAGATGAATAATTGGAAACCGATACAGTAAATTCTGTTTTCAGGTTTCCTGTCTTTTCTTAAGACTTGGCTCTACATACTGGTACAGCTAGGCATTTTGTTTTGACAAAACTTACCACTTCCAATCTCTTTATAGCACAGTCTCCATGTATTAGGAAACCGAGGTACACTGTTCCAAATGCTCCTTGCCCCAGAATATTCCCTTCCTTGAAACCATCTGTAGCTGTTTGTAGATCTTTATAACTGTAGGTACCCTTGACGGACAGGGCCACATCAGCTTCACTTTGAAGGCTTGAGAAGGACATCAAGTTACTATTGGGCTGTGTTGCTGGACTGGTGCTGGCATTCTCTTGGGTGGAGGAAGCTGAACTTTCCAGGCTGCTTTTCCTGATGCTTTGCAGGGGAGTAGTGGCTGCTGATCCAGTTCCAGATGGAAGGGTGACATTCTGCAGCATTCGCTGTATGTTTCCTGCACCACCGCTTGGGAAGCCATTAGACCTTCCTGTACAACAAAACAACATTAAAATAATACATTTTCACTGAGCTCTGTATCACAGTAATACCTTAATTAATCACTACATTATTACTGCAGACAAATACAGAGATGCCACTCCAACATTAAATGATTTCACAATCTTCTCATGGTGGATTGGACCACAAGACAAGGCATACACAATCTATTCTAATTTTCAGAATAAGGTTTAACTCTCGCATGGCATCTTTGATATTTCTGGAGCAATTTTTCACATGAATTCTAGAAATTTCTGGAAAAATGGGAATTAAATTTTCTCAAATATTCAGAAGTTTTGAAACCACAGCTTTCAGCCCCATTGTTATCTATTATGCCTAACAGTACAACAGCAACCATCTGCAACAGTATCTTGCAAAGTCTCAGACTTTATTTACCAGTCAGCCCACCCACCTCATCTCATTCATCCACCTTAAAATTTTTGCTCTTCCCAACCTCATCCCTTGTATCTCTTTGATTTAAATAGGATGAGAAAAAAAAGCTTTAAAAACTATAACATGCCGAGAGAGTTGCAGCTGAACATGAAAAAATTAGTATAGCAACTGCATAAGATCTAGTTGAACATCATGTCATTGGTGCACTAGTTCAGTCTGTGGTCAAGCCGCAGATGGAAAGATTTCGAGTGTCTTTAAGTAAGCATTCATGATGTCTCATTGGCCAGATTTTAGATGTTGACCTCCCAGAGATGAACACCAGTAAGAAATGTTTATAACTTGAAAGTTACACACTTGCTATTAGTTGATGAGTAGGGAAAGGCATGCAGCAATGTTGCAGTTTCTTTTTTTTCATTAATGTAGCTGCTACATCAACTACCTGTACATTTATGCCACTCCAATGTAATTCCTATAAAAATGGCAAATATCAGTTGTCAATATGTAAGATTTAACACAACCGGCCTGTCTAATTTCCTGGCCAACAAATTCCAGGCCCTTATTATGAAACTGCATTATCTCTTCCACAAGTACATTTCAGAGGTGGGAACATGGCATGAAAAATATTTCTGAATTTAGAACAGTCATTTACCAACATATTGCAAGTAATTGAAACATAATGCTAGTACAAAAAAGCTTCATAATAAATTCCTCTTGAGTTAACTTATATGAGGGCTGCTTGAAAATAATTTTTTTTTTAAAAGTGTCTGGAATCGCCGATTTTTCTACAGAGTTTACGTCTCTGACATCTGCATTTCAATTCAAAAAAAAAAAAAATCATCCATCTTGCATCAAGACATATCAATGATTTTGTAATGAGATCCATATTCTCACAAAGTAATGTATCAAAATCTTTGATAGTTTTGAAATTAAAACTATAAGCTGAAACATCTTTTGCTGTATGCTTTTCTGTGCATAAAAAATTTCATGCTCACCAAACCTTTGAAACTCTTCTTGTAAAATGGAAAAACTGTTGATGTGTGTAAGACAGATGACAATATTGTTACTGCTCTCCTATAACGGTGTATGTCAAGACGTATCCCAAAAGTCTAGAACATGAGGGCTTTCAGATAACATTATAGAAAAAGAAATGCCCCTATACGAAAATGTAATAATCCAATACAATCATAATTCCATTAGTCATGAAATGACAGGAAAAGAACAGTTTCTTCCTCAATATCTCATAAGTGTCAACAATGACTAATACCATTAGAGTAGAGCAGTGACAATATATCCTCCCCTCCCATACAAAGTAGGCTACCTGTTGACCCGTTCATGCTTGTTGGCAAAGATGGTGGCACAGCTGTCTTGGATCCCAAACTGGAGGTCAGGGTTTTGAACTGTAAGGGTGAGCTGTAACTGTAGATGGGCTTGCTTCCATTAAGGCTCGGATTTCCCTGCAAAATTGATTTGTCAGTTATGGTTAAAATGTTTACTCATTAAAAAAAAAAAGGCATGTTTCTCTCTCGCTTGCAATCTTAGAAAAACAATTACTAATTGCCTTTGTCACATTTTGTAAATGGAGTTTCAAAACAGTTTTACTATCTTAAAATGTTCCATACTACAAATTAATTCATATATTCAAATAATAAAACTTGTGAGTTTAAATATAGAAAAATGCTAACAAAAAACAAACATACCTGACCGAAACTTGGCAGAGATGGTCTTGAAAGACTGGACAGGCCTGTTTTGAGACTCGGCGTCTCCGTGCCAGGAATAACTTTGTCATCATAATGTTTTGAGCTTGTCACTTTGGCCTTGCTCTTTTCTGGGAGGGACTGATGGTTAAAGTTGAGTTCACTGCCTGGAGAGCTGAACCCAGATTCAGCCATACTTTTTTCTTGTTCTGCACAAAAAATACATTTAAAATAGATAATAGGCTCTGAAAAAGCTACATATTTGCTAAAAAGTATTCTTCCACATTCAGGGATCATCTCACTTTTCTGCACATACACTGATTTTCATGCATTATTCAAATAATTCTGTATAGAAAACTTACTGAGGGCTTAAACTTACATGCTACCATTCACAATCTAAATCTAAGCCATACTGCTGAGTTAGGAGATGCGATGAGGCTTAAATATTTATTATTAGGTTCGTCACCTCAAAAATTATATGAATAATCGAGTAGTAGTATCCAAGTTTCGTGGTTTCCGACTCTTCTTCTATTTGAATATTTACAATATCGTTCAACAGCCAATCAAATAAATAGATCTAGCAATCCACAGTCAATTACCATATCCCTAGGGATGACTGACCTTGCATTTGCAACTGTTTGATACGTTGTGACAAGGAAACTCGGAGAGGAGGATCCACTTTCTTGCTCTCCTGCCCTGCTGCCCTCACTGGAAGAAAGAAAGAAACAAACACATACAGGAATCCTTTATGTCTGATAGGGAGACAGATGACAGGCCAGCCATAAAGAAGTATGGAAGGGAGGAGGGGGGGGGGGGAAAGATTGCCTCATATATATAAAAAGAACATGGGGGGGGGGGTCTGGTTTGAGGTCTTTGCTTTGGGAGGATCCCTGAGCTTGGCAATGAATGACAGGGGGGGGGGGAGCTTGGTTTTAATTATTTCTCTTTTCAACAGGAGAGTTGTGGGATTATAGTATAAAAATCATGTTACTAATGAAACTGTCCAGGTAAAAAATTTCCACACAAAGTGCCAGGTAACAAAAAGTCTTCCAATACCAAGGCATAGACATGAACATTCACCATAATGAAGACATCCCATACTTCAAGTTGCCTTTCCCCATTGCCTAATCTCAAAAGCCTCTGTGATTCCCTGTCTTTTCTCTCATCCTACTGCCCCATGTTCCAATGGCTTTTCCTACAATTATCTTTTCTCTCATTCTTTCGAATTTAGCCCACTCTCCCTCTTTTTGCAAATCCCTCTTCAGAGGACAGAAACTCAGGAAGTATCAATCGTATCATATATTCATATCAAAGTCTGTCGAGCGTTGACTGAGGTACTTCCTAAATCTGGTACCTTATAACTCTGTAAAAAGTCAAAAAGAAAAAAAAAAGGGAGGGGGGGGGGGCGGTACATATTACAAAAGCACTGCAAAAGTTCACAGCCTTTGTAATGTAAAAATTATTGCGCCTGTGGCGTAGCGTACTAATGGCGGCAGCGTACATGAAATAATACCCGAGCGATATACATGTAATGAATTGCACTGCCAAAATTCATGGCCTTTGCAAATATAAAAATTATTGCGTCTGTGCAGTAGCGTTATAATGGAGGAGCGCATTTACGGGTACAGGGAAGTAAGTCACGAAATACCCAGCCGGTATAATGACTTGCACTGCAAATGTTCATAGCCTTTGTAATGTAAAACAATATTGTGTCAATGAAGCTGCTTAATAATGGTGGTGTGCATTTGCATCTATAAGGAAGTAAGTCATGAAATACCCCGGCCCCATAATGACAGTAGCAAGTACGTGTAGACTACACGACGCTCTGCACGATGTCCGGATCCTCAATACGACCTCGTGATCTATTGGCGTTCCCGTCTCAATAATGTCGCTGAGACGGCACGTATGGAAGAAAGTGCGGGATTTCACGGAGTATAATTACAAGTGTCTGTTTACGAACAAATGATCACTTTTGGAGACACACTTTCGGCATAATTAAGCCATATTCAAATTACCCACAAAGATAGGGGGAAAACCCAAGTCGCAGTTTGCAGGAAAGGAAAAACAAACAAAAAAACACCGGATATCAAGATTTTCACTTTTCGCCGATACTTCCTTCTGGAGGAGACAAAAGAATAGGAATGAAGGGATTCTTAAAAACAACCTCGTTAAAATTTGTAGACAATGCAAGTATTATAGAAACAAAATGCTTATGTGGAGATGCAATCTTGGGAAGACAAAGAATAGGATTTCAGTCACAGTGCAGCAAACATAATATAGGTCCAAGTGACTGGATGGAAGAGGTGGACGAACGAACTGCCAAAAAAAAACAACAACTGTATAAACATAGCAACTGCTTAATACACCGAAGGTTGGCAATCGGAATGTGTTATGTCCAAAAAATCAAAGTGAGAAAAACGAGTCTGAAATTTGTAATTTTAATGAAAATTCAGATAATTGCAACAACTTCAACACGGTCACATGAATAGTTTTACTGGGTTATGAAACAAATTCACGTACCTCGTATCTTGGACATCTACAGGCATATAAAAGCAAAGAACAGCACATTCTGGTTGATAACCCTCGAAATGTATGTGGTGCTGCAGTTTTCGCGAACTGACAATTCTGGGATTCGAAAGGCATATGGGGCCATATACGTCCAGAGATCCCCTTTGGAATTTTGAAAACTAGTCCCGTGATTGGCTATCATCCCCCCACACTCATCCAATCATCGATGTCGTAACCGATCCCGAGGAAAACTGACACCGGTCTGTGGTCATAGCATACTTGCCTGAAAGATTTAAAAAATCTAATCATCAATTTCACACTGGGTTATGTCACCCCCAATGGTCTGTAACCCTACACCATTAAACAGCATGTTCATCTGACATAACAAACGCCAGCCGGAGCGAAGTGCTGAACAGGTTACATCTTTGAATGAAAGCGGTTTCACAAGATAATTTTCTTCGTTTAGCAGGGTCAAATCGAAGGGTAACCAGTTTCCCTGATAATACACCTGTACTTATTCCCAAGCTCATTTTCAAAGGAAACCATTGTCCAGATGTCCAATAGCAAAAGAACACTGGATATGAATTATTTCAGCCTAACTTTTCCCCCTACTGATACCACCAATTCACCCAGAATCGCTCTGAGGAAGTTACCCGGCTTAAAAAATAATAATTTATCGCGTTACGTGCCAGACTTGCTCAGACACCGGGAGAGATAGCAAAAGGTCCCTGATTGCACCGCCGATCCCCGTTTGCTTCAAACAGGATCGATTTTAATCTTATTACATGTACAATAACTGCTGAGAAAACAAGAACAACTTGGTGTGGGTATCCTGACCCTGTCACCTCACCGGTGACCATTAACACCAATAGGTTTTAGACCAGGTCTGTTCATTGTACGACCCATGGGTTCAAAAAAAAAAAAAAACACCAAAAAACGACACGCTTTAGGCTTTTACCCAGCCATGACAATTGAACAAGCCTGTTCTATTTTTTTTTTTTTTCTGAACAATTTTTTTTTTTTTTAGATAATAATAGTTCGCCCATCAGGTATGATGATGACCTTAACAACACCAGAGGAATAAAGAACAGAAATTGTTGAGAATTTCAACACATGGACAATAAAGAGAACTAAAGGACACAGAGGACAGAATGGAAAGACTGTTCTTTCATGACTTATGGCTTCTCATGTGACTGATAAGTCCTATTTTTGCCCTGCAGACCCTTCCGCATAAATGACAAGAGTGCTCCGTTGGTTCAGTACCACTGGGCCTTTTCTTGCGCCGTTCTCTTTTTTTGATAGCCTGCTGGACTCTGTCAGCTTCCCATGCTTTGCTGCCTCTGGTAAGGGCCGCCCTCCAATTTGCACGATCAAGCGAGAGCTTTTCCCACTCACTCACATCAATGGCAAAGGCCTTCAGTGATTGCTTGAGAGTGTCTTTGTAACGTCTCTTTGGGGCCCCAACATTCCTCGTTCCATTGGAGAGCTCAGAGAAGAAGATTTGCTTAGGGAGTCTGGAGTCGGGCATTCTGACAACATGTCCTGCCCAACGTAGCTGAATTTTTTTCAGGTGGCAGAAGATGCTCAATTCCTTGGCACGATTGAGGACCTCAGTGTCTGGAATTTTATCCTGCCATTTGATCCTTAGGATCTTTCTAAGGCAGGCCAGATGAAAGTGATTTAGCTTTCTGGCATGCGATTGGTACACTGTCCAGGTTTCAGCCCCATAGAGTAGGGTGGGAAGGACCACAGCATTGTACACTTTCAGCTTAGTGTCTGTGCGAATGCCGGCGACATCCCATACTCTCTTTCGAAGCCTGCCAAATGCAGAGCTGGCTTTGCTGATTCTTGAGAGAATTTCAGTATCAACACGAGCCGCGGAAGACAGTGTACTGCCAAGATAGGTGAAGTTCTCCGACACCTTCAGAAGACTGTCATGGACTTTGATATTTGGGGTCACAGGATACTTGTCGTCTGGAGTAGGCTGATGGAGCACTTCCGTCTTCTTTGTGCTTATTGTGAGGCCAAAGTTGTCACAGGCACTAGAGAACTTATCAACACAGTTTTGCATGCTATCCTCATCGTGTGCCAGAAGTGCACAATCATCAGCAAATAGTAGGTCACAGACTTGAGTACTTTTGGTTTTGGTTTTTGCCTGAAGTCTCCTGAGGTTGAATAGACTGCCATCAGTTCGGTACTTGATGCTTACCCCTTGAGGAGGAGAGCTAAAGGCTTCTTGTAGCATTGCAGAGAACATGATGCTGAACAGAGTTGGGGCTAAGACACAACCCTGTTTTACCCCATTTGTGACAGCAAAGGGCTCTGAAACACTGCCGTTGCTTTTGACTGCAGCTTGCATGCCATCATGAAACTGGCGCACTATTGTGATGAATTCGGGTGGACACCCAAACTTCGCCAAGATTTTCCAGAGGCCTTCACAACACACTGTGTCAAATGCTTTTGTGAGGTCAACAAATGTGATATACAGCGCTTTATTTTGTTCCATGTATTTTTCCTGAATCTGTCTGGCAGCAAAAATCATATCCGCCGTTCCCCTCTCTTTACGAAAGCCACATTGGCTCTCGGGAAGCAAGTCATTTGACGAGAGGTGATCAAGAAGGCGATTCAGAAGCATTCTTGCCAATATTTTGCCAGCAATTGAAAGTAGAGAGATTCCCCGATGGTTGTCACAGACTTGGCTGTCCCCTTTGTTTTTGTACAGATGGATGATTGAAGCATCTTTGAAGTCCTGTGGCAGCTTCCCTGCTTTCAACATATGATTGAACAACTCGGTCAACCTTTCAATAAGCTTTTCTCCACCGAAGGCATACACCTCAGCAGGAATTGAATCCACGCCTGGTGATTTGTTAAAGGACATCTGATTTGTGGCAGTTCGGGTCTCATTTGCTGTGAATGGCTTGGCAAGAGCTGCATTAATAGGAGTCTGAGGGAGGCGGTCAATGGACTCAGTATTTATATTTCATGGC
Source organism: Onchidella celtica (assembly GCA_963931925.1). Taxonomy (NCBI): domain Eukaryota; kingdom Metazoa; phylum Mollusca; class Gastropoda; order Systellommatophora; family Onchidiidae; genus Onchidella; species Onchidella celtica. The sequence continues at coordinate 36,038,082 of OZ007572.1, forward strand.
CGATTTAGCACACCTCCGAAATGTTCTGCCCAACGCTGAATTATGGCATTCAATTCAACAATGCGTGTTGAACCATCTGACGCAAGAAGTGGCGTAGTGCCAGAGCGGGATGGTCCAAACACAGCTCGGAGGCTCTAAAAGAACTTTCTAGTGTTGTTTGTGTCGGCATATTTCTGAGTTTCTCTTACTCGCTCTTCAAGCCAGTCATTTTTCATTTTCCTCAGCTTCTTCTGGAGTACACCCTTACATGCTCGCAGTGCATCAGCTTTTGCTGTGGAAGAGGGGTCACTGCAGTGAGCTTGGATGAGACTATTTTTTTCTTTGATGAGCACTTTGATTTCATTATCATTATCATTGAACCAGTCCTGGTGCTTGCGGACAGGAAAACCAACTGTGCTGCTGGCGCAAGAGTGTACAGTCGTATTTAGGTCAGTCCAGCTCTGTTCAATGTTCTCAGGGTCAAAAGTCACGCAATCCAATTTTGAGGAGAGTTCTGATGAGAGCTCGCTCTGTTTCTCAGCTGAGCAGAGTTTTGAAACATTTAGGCGTTTAGGTGGCGATTTCCCTTGAGGGCGTCTATTGCGCCTCAATGTTAGTCTGAGCTTGCAAACAATGAGTCTGTGGTCAGTTCCACACTCCGCACCACACATCGCCTTTGTTACAAGGACATCCTTTCTGTCAGTCTTCCTCACAATGACATAGTCTATGAGATGCCAATGCTTTGAGCGGGGATGCATCCATGACGTTCTGTTTCTCACGGGGAGACTAAATTTTGTGTTGGTAATGAACAGGCCAAATTCAGCGCACAAAGTAAGTAAGCGCAACCCATTGTTATTGCATGAACCAACTCCATGAGGGCCCAAAACATTTGGCCACGCTGAGATTTCGGAGCCAACCCTAGCATTGAAGTCCCCCAAGAGAATCAGCTTATCAGCTGCCGGGACAGAGCATATGACAGATTCTAGATCAGAATAGAACTTGTCTTTGGCTTCATCTGGGTTTGTCATGGTGGGCGCATATGCGCTAATGAGGGTGGCTGACTGGCTTTTCCCAACTGGGATCCTGAGTGTCATTAGCCTGTCATTTATTTCAATTGGCATGGACTGCAAGTTTCTGACAAGGTCATTTTTAATTGCAAACCCAACACCATGCTGTCTCGGTTCGACTGCACCCTTGCCTTTCCAGAAGAAGGTGTATCCACCACTGAGCTCTTTGAGTTGGCCACTATCAGGGAGTCTGGTCTCACTGAGTGCCACTATGTCCAGGTTGTACCTGCTGAGCTCAATGGCAATAAGTGCAGTGCGTCTTTCCGGGTTGTTTGAGTTGTCCTGTAGTGTGTATATTCCAGGCTCCTAGCCTGAGTAAGCTGAATTTCTTTTTGTTTCGACCGCAAAAAGGGATCCCCACTGGTCACGGTATACCAGTCAGGGTGATGTGAAGTGGGCTTTCTTTAGGGCACCTTTTCTAGCCCCTTCCTCAGTTGAGGTGAGCAGTGCTATCCTTAAATAAGGCTGCTCAGCTACTGTGGGTGCTGCCTCCCCACGCCTCCACTTCAATCGACGATGAAGCGACCATAGCCCACAGCCACCAACGTGTAGGTCTGTGCTAACAGCTTCCAGTCTATCCAAACCTGCTGCCACCGCACTCGCCCATCGCCGTTGGAATTTTGAGAGGAAAGAAGACGAGACAAAGATGAAAGAAGACGAGGTGAGTGTTAAGACTGGCGCAAAGAATTTGTTTTTAGTGAGAAAGAGCTGCGCAAACATCAGACTCACTCTCTCGCCTGGACACAACTTATCCAAGTGGCAAGACAGGGTCAAGACGACTGGAAATGTATCCAGGTGCAGGAGGATGCCAGAGGGACAGTCATATTGCCTGACCGGCTGCCTGTAGGCTACTCCACAGCCTCGCAGTCCCAACTGACTAGGGTGAAAGACCCAAACCAAAGAACACCAATACTGGTGGATGCTCTGTGTCACGATATCCAGGCCAGAGTGACGGTATATTGCCATCTGCCCTATCAATCAACCACTGGCCTGCTGCCGCCAGCTTCGAAGCTGCGTCCGGGAAGTTTGCTCAATTCTTCGTCTGTGATTTAGGCAAACAAGCCTATGACCACACCGCTACCGGGGGCCAATATGAAGGACTCAAGTACTGAGGGTCACATTGTGCCCTAGCTTGTGGCCGTTGGGTTAGATGAAACCTCCTCCGCCCTGGCCGTTTTTTAGATATATTCCTTTCAAAAGACTACTGCAAGTCTCAGTAAATTTATTCAAGAAATAGATTTATCTTTCGTGCATCACGAGTCCAAGTACGCTACTTTAGTTATCCTATCCTCCTTCCACACCGGCAACATTTTTAACAGCCAAAATTGTGTATCCCTAGATGGGACTACAATTTGCATCTTTGGCCCCAGTTCAGAAAAGGTCGGACAACCCTGTTACGGACCACAATTTGACAGAAACCCACGGCTCACCTACAGGGCAAGTCGTGAACCGATAAGAAAAAGTTTAACGCGAAGCTTGACCTTACTTGCAAGAACCTGCAATGACAATGCATGCGTGTAGCAAGGAACGGGTCGGACAACCCTGTTTTAGACCACTACAATGACAAAATTCCACGGCTCATCTACAAGGTAAGTCGTGAACCGCCAAGAAAAAACTGAACGCGAAGCTTGACCTTACTTGCAAGAACCTGCAATGACAATGCACGTCTGTGGCAAGGAACTGCCACAAGAATACTAACAGAACACGTTGCTGGAACAACTGTTAATAATTAATAATCTTACTATAATGGAGCTGGAGGGAGAACATGCAAGCATCTGAAACATTTTGACTAAGTGGCAGAAAATTATGAAACTTTGCTAACTGCCTCAATTTTTGACATTAAATTACGTGAACATATCCATTTAGGACAAAATTCAGTCTTCTATATTATTTACTTACAAATTTTTTTGGCCACAAAAGAAACGCATTTTCATTGAGTAAAATCGAAAAGTATGATCGGAAATTTCGATGTGACTATGTGACCACCGTTCTATGAACTTCGGCTGTTAGTAATAATAATACTAATAATTATAATAATATGGAAGCACGTATTCTAACCAAGGAGCTAGTATCATCCAAAAAGCAAATTAAAAAGCCCGGTTTTTTAAATCTGAAGCTGAAAATAACCTATTGGCATTAACCAGTAAAAGGACGCGTCCACGCTATATTACCGAACACCTAGATCTATCTCTAGCCTTTGAGAAGAAAGAAGTAAAAAAGGGCAAACAAAATTAATGATGAATGCACGACAAACAAATGACGAATGCACGAACTACAGGAAATGTTATTGGTCAAAAGTCCCTGAAGCCGACCAGAATGACTACAGCATAATAGTAATAATCACGCTATTTTAGATCAAGGTTTCTATAAAAACCGAAACCTCTGAAGAGGGTTGGATTTATTTATATAAAAATTATTTATTTATTTATTTACTTATTGTCATTATTATTATTGTTTTACGGACTACTTTTTACTGTCATTCTTGAGTTGAAAACAAGTATTGAAAAGTAAGCATTCTCAAGTATTCTGATTCAAAAAAAATAAATTTCAGCTTTACCTTTTGCAGGTTTCAAATGGTTTAGCCCCTCTGAAGAAAATTTGCTCTTCGAGATAGACCGCCGATGGAGACCTGCTTGTTACACATACCTGCCTGTCACTAGACGTCTGCCAGTCGGCTTTCAATATTATTTAGATAAAGAGACCAGGATGTCTCCCCAGACACTCCAAACTGTGGTCTCGTTACTTCCTCACTTGACGTTCGATTCAGGAAGTGCCGTATACAATGACCCCACCGCGTACCAGCGTCATGTTTCTTGGCTCTGGTTCAACTCCAAGGGGAATCACAACTTCCAAAACGGAATATAGTGCCAGCGGTTGTGAGTTTCCCCACATTTTTTTATTTTTTTTTAAATTTTGAATTTTACTTCTTTAGATATTTTAGTTTTATTGTCAAAAGACGACAACTAGACACCGAAGAAGCAGAACTGTCAATTCAGGAAGTGCCACAATGACTCCGCCCTGTACCATCGTCCTTTTTCTGGGTTCGGGTTCAACCCCGTGGGGAATCATAATTTCTTAAGCGAAAAAGTTACTGCAGTTGTGAGTTTCCCAATAATTTTTTTTTTCTTTGGGTACAATTTTATATTTTACCTCTTCAGATATATTTCGTTTGATTTTTTTTCAACTCCGTGAGGAATCACAACGTCTGAAGTGAAATAGTCACAGAGGTTGTGAGACTTTTTTTTCTCTCTTGAACATGTAAATTTTACTTCTTTAGATATATTTCGTGCCAAGAGCCACAAAGTGATTACCTACCCGCAGTGACTCAGGTAACGAAAAACAACAACGCATATCACAAGTAGATAAATACTTATCAAAGTAAAAATGCAAATTCAAAAATATAAGTATATTTGTTTTAAGCGGAAAGAAAACAAACTAAGTAGAGTAATATTAGACTTTAACAGTTGACTGACTCAGAAAATAATATCGTGTTAGAGGCCAGAATTGTACAGGCTTTCCTCCAAAAAAAAATAAAAAATCGGAATACTGGAGATATTTTTTACAGGAGATTTTAAACACTTTTGGCATCTATCTGATCGGGACTTGTGTTTTAGGTAATTTAACATCTTTTTATTATTATTATTATTACTTTGAATTGTTTCAGTTTATTTTAATATGCCGACAGTTACTTAGATTAAACAAAAGAGGCACCAAGAGAAAGAGGAATTATGCATCAAATTCTCCGTGACAACTAACTGCTAAAAACATCAATGCCAGGTGAAGGACTACAATAATGTGTCACTGTTTTGTGAAACAGTAGACAATGACTGCCTACCTAACTGTAATATTTTAATCTCTACACCAAGGGTCACCCAACACAACCAATGATGGTCAGATGGTCCGTCTCCGCACAACTAACAATGTGCACGAGCACGTCTGCTGAAAAACGCAATATCTTATATCATATAGCCAGCAACGCGTTACAGGAATCGATCGAGTGGCCACCCGGATACCCTTCTTGATATCGCGCGCTATAATTCATAGTAACAACAATAACAATAATAATAAACCCCAACGTTCCCTCCTGAAACTGCAATAATTTCAGCTGTGTCATCCTAACATGTATCTCGTGAAAGCAACAGCCAATCCTCGTCGAGAAACTGCAGACTATGCTGCCGACAAAAGAAAAAAAAAACCCAGAATTATTCAAATTGAATTTGTACATTATCAATTTGTGCAGTTTCCTTTTGTCCTTGTTTGCACCGTTTTTATTTCCGTCAGTGTGTCTGAAGAAACTGGTAGACTCGAAATATTAAATTATCTTAACATTGAAGAGACATGCTAGATTGCGCACGAGACGGAGGCGCAGTGACGCCGCGCATGGAGGCCATTACAATAAATGGCAAAACATCGCTCGAGAAACTGATCATTGCCAATTTGCTATCTTTATTTATTCCTGTTCACTGAAGGGGACAATTGCCAGTTCGAAATAGATGTAAATAAAATTTTTAAAATGTAGATGACTTTTCTTTTTAATTAGTGTGAAGAGAAATTTTCATGATTCTCTTTTCGGTAACTTAAATCTATCCTGTACTTGAAGAACAGAACAACAACTGAGAATGAAATCTATATGGGAGAAACTGAAAGAGACAGCAGTATGACAAAAGTAGTATGAGTGAAAGCTGGTCTGACAAACAACAGAGAGGTAAAGAGAAACAACACAACAACAGAATAATGGTGCACGATAGTGCGCGTGAAAGACAAGAGAAGAGAAGGGCGCAGATCGGGAGGATGAGTGAAAGACAACACTAGAACAAAAACCGTTTATGCATGAAAATTATTTAATATATTCGCACTGACAGATCATAACCATCATTTTTTTTACTTGCAATTTATTTATTTATTTTTATATAATCTATCTCTTCTTTTATTGTATGTATGTGCCATTTACGCCCCAGAAGTTGAAGCTTTGCGTAGTTTTATATTAGTTGTGTGTTTAGGGCCCTTCAGATGTTACTTTTTTTTTTTTGCAAACTATCGTCTTACATCTGGCTTATAGGTCTGCGCTTTGTTTTGCCATATTAGGAAAATGGCGGCCGTGCTCCACGATTGGGTTTCACTTTGCGCGCCGCGAACCAAAGGGGGTGAGCAGTCATACTGTCATTAATAAGGCTTTGGAAAACTTAACATCACAGTTTGTGTGTAGTCTTGTCTTTTTGTGTATTGTATCCGCTGGGCATGAGTTTAAGTATGGATTTCGGGGTAGGGTCGGGGAGAGAGAAGGAGGGTGATGAAAGAAAACTAGAAGCCTAATGGGACGATTGCCTGGAAAAAGTCGAAAACCACTGCCCTCAAGGATCCAGGGTTTTATGAAACAGTACTTCTGTTAACGAAAAAGCAATGCACACTGTCTTATATTAAATGATATATTTACGGAAAATGTACTGTTTCACACACACTTTATCAAATAATAAACAGAAAGAAAAAAAAATCCAGAAAAGTTCCTGTACGTAACTTTGCTTAGTTATAAACAAGTATTCCGTAACCCTGAGTTCACTAAAATATAATGTTCAGTGTACGTACTTTACTGAACGCTCATAAAAGGGCGGGGGGGGGGGGGGGGGAATTACAGAAAAGTGCTACTGTAAATAACTCTGTTTAATTATGAACAAGTATTTCGTAACCCAGAGTTCACCAAATAGGATGTTCGGTGTATGTGCTTTACTGAACGCTCACAAACAGGAGGAAAAAAAAAATTACAGGAAAGACACAGTATTTAACTTTGTTTAACTACAAACAAGTATTCTGTAACCCAAAGTTCAGTAAAGACTAAAGAGGTTGTTCCGGTTGGCTCACCAATTTTTTGAGTGCTAACCGACAGCCGAGCTGTATCATTTACACCCGACAGCCACTTCCTGGTTTGTTATGTATCAACACACTCGCTTCTTTAATAGGTGCAATAATAACGGCATCTTGAAAGGGGCGTGACATACCCCGATACCGCAACTTTATAGGTTAAATATACAAGTACATCCTGGGTTTTTTTTTTTTTTCAAAGCAAAGTACGCAGTCTACAGCATGCCTGCGTATCGGAACTGTGCTAAATATAGACGCTTGCATAAAACTTACATACGTAACTATAATTATAAATTATAGAAAAGTCTAGAACAGGGGGGGTTAGTAAGTTGTGTGTGTGTGTGTGGGGGGGGGGGGGTGTTAAATTCTGAAAACTAAGAGTTAAATATAAAATAATGTTTTTTTTCTTTAAACATCTAACTACTATGTCTGATAAAGAAAGTCATTCAGTTTTTGTTGTTGTTTTTTTTGGTTCCCCTGAATGTTTTTTAAATACCCAGATGCGATAATTTATCACGAGGCCTTCGACATAATTAACGCCAACTAAGCGTGCTGCTAGGGAAAACAACAACAACAACAAAAATTACAGAAATTACAGAGAAACTTTGAGTCACAGGGCCCAGCTAGGCAGCTTCATCATTATTCGTTTTCATTTTTTTTTTTTTAAAGTCTGAAGGTCCTAGTCAGCCAAATCTTATTTGTTTTCTTATCAAATTTATTTTTCTGTTTGAATTTACTATGCCGCGGTTCTATTTATTACTAACGCCGGAACGCAGGACCTAGCAAAAGGAGAGGAATGCTTAACAGGGTTGCAAATTGTAAGGCGGAACACAGATTTGATGATGATCTTTTGGGGGCTAGTGAACAGATTAAAAAAGAGCAGATTTAAAATAATTATTGTACATGAATGTCAGGGAGGGAGCGAGGGAGAAAGAACGGACAAATTCTGAAGTACCAACGTTTTCACTTTTATTTTGCTGCTTGAATTTACTATGCTGCTGTTCTTTTTGTTACTAACACAGGAACACAGAGCAAAACTTCTTTTTCAAGTTTCAACAAAGAAAAAGTTAGCTGGTATTGTTGCTTGGGATTTTGTTAAATTCCATAAGAGTGTCAAAGTTAAAGTTGCGTACAACAGCGACAGCTGTATTTGCATTCTAAGAGGGAAACCAGTAGAACGTATTTTGGTATCATTTATTAACCGCGCCAAATGACCTACGGGACACCCGGATAGTTCTGGCTCAAATTGCTCAACCTCGGACTTTTCTGCTCCACTGATTTTATTCAGCCAATCAGTGCCTCATACTATGGATATAAAATGTATTGCTTTCATCTTTGACTCTTGCGTCAGAGATACAGGATACACAGCCTGAAGTCCGCCTCGGCCTGAAACGTTCGGGCAGCTCAAACTCAACATTGCTCAACCTCGGCCTTTTCCGCTATGCTGATTTTAATCAGCCAATCAGATACCTCGTAATGTAAATATAAAATTTATTACCGTACCATCATCTTTGCCCCTTGTATCCCAGCTGGCTGGTGAAAACGAATATCAATAGATTTAGTTTGCGAACACGTACGAAACAGTCGAGGCACGGAGAGGTACTATTCCATCTTTAAGTGTATGACCGTAAACTGTGCGCGTAATTCTTAAGAAGGGATGACACATTGTTGCAATGTTAGTTGACATCGTTGATGGGCACACATGCGGCGGGCGGAACTGGATTCGAGTTGATTCGTCTCTGTATTCTGTTTTCTCGAAAAATAATGAATGGAACGGATTAGTGATCACTTGCACACCGGGTGATCTGACGTGTTGGCGACATCGGCTTGCGCCATATATCTATTCTCGCGGAATACATAAATGACATTCGACGGCTGTATTGAATTACATGTACTCATCCCAGCCAGTATCCCTACGACAGACCGACTTAGATTTGTAGAGCATTTCCGTAGGAATGGTAGGATGACCATAAGAGCGAGTTGGCCACATAAGTCCGATGTTGGAGCCATGTCGCAACCAGCGGATCTACGCAGGAACGATGCCATTACTGTGTGCAAATCTGACGTCAACCCTACGAGTCACAATTCTGTGAGGCTGCAGGTTGGGATATTGTGTTCTGTAAGACTGTGGCCTTCCCAGTGAAAATTAAAAAAACTAGTGGGGCCCGATGACTCGGGGAATACACAGATGTGATTTTTAAAGTTGAGTTTCGATCAGCAATGTGTACACTGGGACGCAGAACTAAATTTCCTGTCATACTTTTTAATTCGGCTCGATGAACATGCGTCTTTCTTTTCCAGCGTAAAATGTTGGAACACTTCCTGTTCAACATAGCTATGACTCAAACTAAACGAAAGTATTAAAAATATAGCCAACGCCAAGGCCCATTAAAATATGCCCACGTAGCCCTTTAAAAAGCCTTCATTCGCAGACGGAGGCTTTTCTGCAGCTCTATCCGGATTTTGCGCATTAGTCAATCTGTCACCACTAAAGACCTTACATACCAATACACCCACGCCCACATTGGAGCCCTTACTTCCTTTATAATAATTATGATGAGAAAGTCCATTTTATTGCAAGGTAAGTCTTTCGCCAGCCAGCTGGTCAAAAAAGTTCGGTGCTTCGCGGAGTCTGGTATGAAGAGGTATCATCACCGACTTCGCAAATCGCGACAATATCAGGGCCGAAACTCGGCCTCGCTTATGATACAAACTAAAAGAAACACATTTTTATTTCCATTTATGACTAAAGACGTTTTCTTATCCATCACTGGCGTAAGGTTTTGCAAGGTACAAGTTTTCTCTTCCTGTAAATGCCATTGGATTTTACTAAATAAATTCTTGTCGCTTTCAGTGATCGCTTTTCTGAGCCCGATTAACATTTTTTCAATGTCCTTCAAAATAAGCATACAGTCTAATGGCAAATCATCTTCTCATTCTATACCCGGACAGACGACCATACACAGAAACCCAGCTATTCCACTACTTCACATATATTATGATGCATAATTATACAGTATGACATGGCAAAAAAAGCTCCCGGGTTTGTATGGTGCCATGGAGAAGGAAGCCCTTCTTAATCTTGCCCCCTGATTGGCTGGAAGAGACAGTCAATCAGGTAGGGTAACTGGTAGAATTGCTTTTTTTTCTTCTTCTGACATTACTTCCTGATTCAGGTTTGAGTGACTTTCTACCTCCGTAGGTCATTCGAAATTCGACGGAAGTCGTTAAGTTTTGAGTTGTTCGAAAAGGAAAGCTATTGGATTTAATCCTGAGGACCGCGTGGTAAACTGACGTAGCTCAACTTTTTTTGTATTTTAATTTAATGAAATATTTGGCATGCATGTGACCCTTGGCAGCCGGCAGGTGGTGCTGTAAGTTGGGGGTTAAATTCTGAAAACTAAGGGCTAAAAAACGTTTGATTTTAAAACATCGTTACTTTTAGGTCTGACAGAGAAAGTTATTCAGTTTTTTTTGTTGTTGTTGTTTTTTCTTGCTACTCATGAAAAATTTGTAAAAACCGAATTACGATCAAATTTACCAAGCGCCCCTCGATTTGACCCTTCTCGGCTCCAGTCAATTCTTGTCTCTTTTGACCATTTTTTTTTTCTCGTTTTTTTTTCCGACCAGATTCGAAACGAGCCCTAAACCCGAGACGCAGGATACCGACACGGCTCAATTCCCCGAATTCCGTCCGTCGACTTGCGCGCGTATCATCCATGTCAACAATGCAACAATTCGCTCCACACGCCTTCATAATTCAGCGAAAGAGATAGTATCGCAGAGCTCTGTGAGCAGTACTCACCGTGTTTATACGCGCGCAAAGTTGTAGACATACAGTGAAAGAAGGAATGGTCCGTCTCGGTAGTCTATATCTCGGCTAAAACCCCGACGTCCCTGCGCTAGCGTCTTTGCTTCCTCGGCTTTTAAGATTGAGGTCACCTAGTCTATCCATTCACGATACGAACTTTGTCCAGCGTGAGGGAAGTACACAATGTTATTTGTGTGTGTGTGTGTCAAGTGTCTAGCAAAGGCATATCTTGAAACGACAACAACAAGGACAATGTCGGAGTTTCACCATGATCGCAACTGCCTATTTACTCAAATTAACAATGGCCGCCTTTATACATCATCATCATATAATAATGGAGCTTGGGCCCAACTTTGCGACCGCAAAGGCTTTTTTACTACGCAACGTAGAGAAATGAAACTTGGCACATGTATGTAAAATTTATTAAGCCTGTACGTGTCGAGCTCATTTTTTCCCGAAACTCTTTACTTTTCCCAGAAATTCAGTTATAATTATCAGTTATCAATTCATGATTGCGAATACGACGTGATAATGTACTTCCGTCAATTTCGTCATTTCCGCCTCTTACCGGAAATGTAAACTAGAGTTCACGATCCAGCCACACCAAGAAAACTTTGATAGTGATACCGAGTATAGTGTTATACAGATGAGGTGAGTGCCATTCATTCATACCAAGAAAACTGTGCGTAAATATTTAGATCATTTTTTACGAACACAAGAGCCCATGAAAAATGCTCGGTGCGCACTACTGTGCACTACTGTAATACTATCCTATCTGTCTATTGATCGCCGATTTTATGTGGATGACCCAAAGTGTCTCGACATCAATGTCTTTGTGCTGATTCCTTTCGGTCTGGAGTGGTGAACTTTGTTTTTTACTATTCGAAGAATGGGGCAGTCACTAGTGTGTATAATAAATGCGGACCTTAGGGGCTCACGATTAATTACCGTTATGAGTCACAGGAAGAATACCAGTGCTGAAGAATGTGATCAAAGTACATCCCACATCACTGTTTCAAACAGCTGATTACTCTACTGCATATTTATACATGTTCTGATTCATTCCGTCCGTATCCGGTATCTTTTACCCTGTTGTTCGTGCAATTATTTAGTCCGCGGGCACTCGATTTCTAATCTTCGGCCTCTCTTTTCTCTCTCTCTCTGCATATGGATGATTTGTTTCCCCCGCCCCCTTTTCTTCAATTGTGCCCCCCCCCCCAATTCCCAAACTCCCCTTTTGCTTTTATTTTGATCATACTACTTACCATTATTCCTTGATTTCTAATTTTCGCCTTCTCTTTTCTCTCTCTCTCTCTCTTTTATATGGATTATTTTTCTCCCCCCCCTTTCCCTCAGTTGTGTTCTCCCCCTTCCCAAGCTCCCCATTTGCTTTTGTTTTGCTCATATTATTTTCCATTATTCCCTGCATACCCAATGAACATCTAGCACGGGGGGCAGAGCAGCCACGCCCATACTCTAGATACCAACAAAAGCTCGCACATCAAAACACAGTGTTTAGCAGACAGAAGTGCGGGAAGCAATGCTTCATCTGAATCTGGAAAAGCGAAGTGGAAAAAGCAACTGGTCTCTTTATATTATTATATACCATTATATCTCTCTCCTTCAAACGAGCCTTCAAAGTCAGTTGTAAACTGCTTTTACTTTGTGTTGTGTTTTTACTTTCGCTCTTTATTCCCATCCTCCTTTTTTTTTTTTCGGGCGGGGGGTGGGGGTGTGATTGTTGTTTTTTTATATGGAATTTCCCCCCATCGCCAATCTACCACTCATCAATTTTACCAAAGGCGGTTTGGTTTTATATGAACGTCATAGCTGAGGGCTAACGCTTAGTCTACTCAGCAAATGACATTCGCAGACGGAGGCTTTTCTGCAGCTCTATCCGGATTTTGCGCATTAGTCAATCTGTCACCACTAAAGACCTTACATACCAATACACCCACGCCCACATTTGAACTACGTATACATTTGTGAGTAAACATTCCGAGACCATTTATCATAACCGGAGCTTATTTTCCTTAAACAAGAGATAATATATATATATATAAATGAACCCCGAGGAAGAATGATAACTCAAACAAAACATTTTCTTATCACCTAAACAGGGCCGGTAGTTTTCAAAAATCCATCTCAAACTTAACGCCGTACAACGACAGTGGCAAATGCACGACGGCGCTGCTGAGCTGGAGAGCCAGCTATTAATGCCTCAGAAGTAGTCATCATAGAAAAATCCTCAGAACTCACTGCACTGACCACCACTGGTTTTGCTAAAGCAACAATGCGCCATCATTATCTGTAGTGATCCGTTTTGGCTACTTTTCCGGAGAAAAACAAAATAATAACCCACTCTCATATGCATGCATGCATATAAACACAACTACACATGCACACGATCCGATGCATACACGCACACACACAACATACAGCCAAAATGAAAATACCTTTTAAAGAAATGGATTTTTAAGCTATCTGTTCCGCTAATGCCACTTTCATGTCCTTGTATAATCAGTTCCATGTCACTGCCATGTTGTGGAAAAGACCGCATAATCCAAAGACAGAATTTACGCGAGAAGCTAAACACATTTTCCTTTGTGCCCGCTTTATTCTTTGTTCAATTTCCATTTTCTTGATGGTCAAAAGAAACTATTTTGCCGCACAAAATTATAACCCACATACAAAGATTGGGCATATTCAGTTTTCATTCCATAAAATGACGTAAAAAGTGAATTTAACACAGACATGACGCACTTTGGTCTTTCTCTATAACATGGCCGATTAGTCTCAAAAGAGTCACAACCAGTCTTCACGTGTGACAACTTACTGTGCTATTTCTGTGCATGTCAATCTGAACAGGTTGTGTATACTGTGAATACTACTTGTTATGTGAAGCTGTTATCAACCAGGAAGTGACCTGGGTTATCCAGTCCTATTTGTTTGGGCAATGCCATGGTAAGGTTACGCCGAACGAACTTTTACCCGTGAAACTGAGCGACATGCGTCCTATTTGTTTGGGCAATGCCATGGAAAGGTTACATCGAGTGAATTTTTTTACCCATGGAACTGAACCACATTTCAGACGCGCGTCCTATTTGTTTGGGCCGTGCCATGGTAAGGTTACACCAATGGAACCTTTTCCCCTGGAATTGAACGACATTTCCGTCTGGGCGACATACGTGAAAAAATAATGGACAAGACTACTTACACTCAGTGATAAAATAGTAATTTCCTTTTTGAAAAGGGGGTGGGGGATCTAGAGTCCCGTGTTCGAGCATCTCAAACTGATGCAAACCTTAAACATTTGTTCTGTGTCTCGACAAATATCCCATAGGATAAAATAAACCATGAATGGAATGATGGTCTCGGTTATTCCGAGCAGCTTACACGCCAGTTAAGCCTGTATGACAACAAAATGAAGAGAATAATCCATTCCTTGTCAAATACATTGAATTATTTTGTTAATTATATGACCTACCATAAGTTTCCAAAATCTGCATTTCTCGCAGTCTGTTTGCGTTCTTCAGCTTATCATACAAATCAGTAACTCTGTAACCTTGACAACCGAGGTCCCACAGCAGTGTCTTGGTAGGGCTGCCATCGGCTTGCTGTTGTTTCAGAGCGAGGAGCTGAATACGGTCGAAGGTGAAATCAGCTTCTACAGCTAAACACAAAAAGAAGAGAAAATATTGATCAGCTTCTCTCCTTTACTGTGACATCACTGGAAGACTATACATAAAGTCAGTCCATTTTATTTTATTTTTTAATGAACCCAGTGCTTCTCCTCTTCAACAATTCCCCAAAATACAAGATGCGTATCACATGATAAAAATGTGACTTCCTTTTGTATCGTAAGCCTGGCATGCCTACTTTTATTGGTCAGTGGTTTGAACTGTCTAGGGGAGGCACTCTGGGTCATGATCTAACTGATGTTTGTGGCCACACACTAGATTGAGACTATGATCTCGAGTGAAAGTGAGCTGTTTATGTCACTTGCTTCACTTTTACTTTCAATTTACGCAAAAACATTTTTTCCTTTCATTCAAACATGGACAACACTTTCTTTATAATATTATATTCTTCAAATCTGACAAATATTGGCCTGTGCAGTGGATAAAAACACCTTTTACTCCAAAATGATTAGAAAAGGTGTGTTCAGTTTCCAAAGCTTGTTTTCTCAAAATATTTTTTTCCACAAATTTCAGCACATCGTCTTTGTTTCTTAATCAATTTATATAAAATCTCTCATGTATAATACAGCACAATATTCATTTGACAACTTTATCACATAACATTGGGGAAATTTTGTTAATTTCTTTTCAACAGTCCTTTCTAACTTTCTTTTTGTTAAAACTTGTGTTTTTTATCAATTGCTTACTTACTTCGTATTGGAATTTTGAAAAACATTTCCAACTCCCTAATTTAAAAAAGTGCATCACTGACCTCGCTTCACATTTAAATGTTAACAAGTCAAGGTCTATGCAGAAAAAAAGAAAAAAGACAGAATCTTGTCCCTGCAACCCCATGCACAAAGACCCTCCTAAAGTTGTGTCCTTCAACAGTGAAACTTGGTTATAATGAGATGCACTATTCTGCTAAAAATGTCTCGAGCCAAGGTCTGGCTATTCCAGTGAGAAGGGCAAATACCAAAGCCAGGAAAATACCCACTTTTTAAAATTTGCTTGGTTGCCGCCCTTGTTTAACATGTCACAAGATGAGAATCACTTTAGTTTATTATCCTTTGAGGGAAGTTCACTTTCACAGGATGTTTAAAAGCACAAACATGGTGCACACATCTAACGCATCATTATATAAACATATCATAACTCAATAACTGTCTTATTGCATGAAATAACACGGCATGGAACCTGAGAAAAATATGGCACACATGCAGCTATAATTTCTTGTTGAGGTGAATTGTGGAAGGCAAAAATGATCGGTGTCTTTTGTATACATGAGTGTATTATCAAACTGACAGCAGATCTTGGCCTTCACATTGATATTGAATGATTCATTTTCTTTTGCTGATGATAGCCATATTTGATCCAAACACAAAAAGAGAATCAGATGGAAAAAAAAAAAGTGCATTTCCCAAGGTTTCACATACTGACCATTCATTGAATGTGAACAGATCCACCACGTGCCAGTCATAAGGGGAGTGTAGACTGGTGTGATTGCACAACACATGGTCAGTAACATGAGTATGCCCAGTGTCAAGCACTGGCAGTCATATGATCATGTAAAATGCACAATATGCACAATGTGACAATACATGTCTTATGACACTACATGGTTGTAGTACTGGCCCATGCAGGGTCACCATTTTCAAGGGAATGCGTGAAGTGTGCTGTAACAACAGGTAGTCAATAAGGAGGGAACACATGCTAAGCCTAAGAGACAGAGATCTATGGCAAAAATCATAAATGTACCAGGTGGGCGGGGGTGTTACTGTTATTGACAGACAAATTACAATACATGTCTGACTCTACTAAATACGTCTGTACTGTGGCCGCCCCCATAATTTACCATGCATTCAGAAATAATTCTCTCGCTATATAGCAAGTGTTATGATTATTAATTGTTGTTATTCAAGTAATTTATTCTGTAGCAGAAAAAACGGTGATCTAATATTTTCTTGCTGTTGCTAAGGTCTCATTATTATCAGTGTTGTATACATGTGATCCACTACATAGTAACCCTGTTATGACTCAAAATGCTGCCCCTCCTCCTGTGATGCCTAGAGCCATCTTAACCCTCGCCCTGCCAGAAGCCACTATTCTCCTCCTCGCACAACACGTGAGGCCACTATTGTGTCCCATATTTTGCACACCGGGTCCTGTGGGAGGCCAATTTATTGCATAGCAACGCTGCTCCTTGTGTTTTGTTTATTCCGTTGCTGCACCTATAATTTTTTTCACATTTTTTTTTTCCACACTAGTTTCGCTTCCTTATCTATCCTGTCAGCCCTACTATGTCTCAAAAACATGGTATCGCCCAATTACTTTTATTACAATGCAACTATTCGTAACTATCTGTCATACTCATGTAATAGTCTCGACGGTGTGGTCTGAAGTTCTAACTGGGGAAAATATTAGGAAACTTTTGACTTTGATGCTGACTGTCATCTACATGTGAAACGAGAAGAAGGGGGCCATCTACATACTTGAGAAGCTGTTCTATGTCTGTAATAATGAATTTCCGAAATGCAGTATAAGGGTGTCTGTCAGCAGGTTTTTCATCAGGGAAAGCTGAGAGAAAATGACCAACTTTGTGTTGCTTTAATTAAACCGCTTTTCAGTACATGTAAGTATTCTACGAGCTGGAAATCAAATCTCTTGCTAAAGGCGTGAAGAAAATAACATCTTAGAAGTTGAACCTTCACATAGTGGGGGAGCGGGAGGGCAATGTCATGATACATCATGTAGTAAGTTAGTACATTAAGTGCCTGTTAAAAAACAATTTGTTCACCTGAACGGCCTGATTTAGGGACAAAAGAAAAAAAAGCACAGAGTTCTTGGGAAAAGGATAAAATGTGCATGTAAATGCAGAAAATTTTTGATGATATCTTATTAAATGGCCTTCTATTTAACATTAGAACTTATTGCATCTCATCACAAGTACTTTAATCAAACTATCATTCATAGGGGTCACTTACGATTTATCCACCATTATTGTTGTTATTGCGTCCTAAACTAAACATGATAGCATGTTAAAAAAGACCCGACTGACCCGACCGCCAAGGTTATCAGCAGCACTCGGCTGGCTGGCCTTTGGCTATCCCCTCACAATGCGTTCCATGGATGAATTCACTCAACGCAGGACGACAGTTAATGCATGGGCACATTGAGCAGTTGCCCAGGGGACCCAAGGGTTTACGGGATCCCATGTATGCAAATTTACATTGTTTTTTGAAAAGGGGGGGGGGGGGCAGCCTATTTCTTTGCCCAGGGGATCATAATGATGAGGCCACTATATTGGCCTCCATGCGCAACACACGAGGCCAATATTGTGGCCTACGTACTGCAAACCGGGTCCAGCGGGAGGCCAATTATATATTGTATGGTGGCACTGCTCCTCGTGTTTTGTTTATTCGGTTGCCGCGACTATCGTTTTTTTCATGTTTTTTTTCCCCACACTACTTTCACGTGTTTATCTATCCTGACACCCCTCCTATAGCTAGAACAAAATGGTATTGTCCGATTACGTTTATTACGATGCAACTATTCACAACTATTCGCCATACTCATGTAACAGTACTGACGGTCTGAAGTTTGAACTGGGGAAAATCTTGGGGAAACTTTTACTTTGATGCTGGTTGTCGTCTACATGTAAAATGAGAAGAAAAGGGCCATGTGCGTATTTGAGACACCATTCTATGTCTGCAATTATGAATTCCGATGTAATACTAGGGTATGGTGCATAAGGGCGTCTGTCGGTAGGTTTTTCATCAGGGAAAACTGGGAGAAAATTACCGACTTTGTTGTTGGACGTTGTCTTTATTTGATGTGGTAATTAGAGAGATATTGTGTTTCCTTTGATTAAACCGCTCTTCAGTACATGTATGTACTCTACGAGCTGGAAATTAAATCTCTTGCTAAAACTAACATCATAGTAAGTGGAAGCTTTACATACTAGAGGAGGGAGATGGCAATGCCCCGATACATGTCGTTAGTAAATTAAGCACTTGGTTAAAAAATAATTTGTTTACCTGACTTTGAGACAGACAAAGCGCAGAGGTCTTGGGAAAATGATAAAACATGTGTTACATGGCATGTAAATGCAGAAAATTCTTGATTTTCGGCCTTCCATTTAGCAATAGAACTTACTGCATGTCATCACAAGTACTTCATCAACTTCATCCAAATACCATTGGGTCACTTATGACTTATCCACCACTATTGTTGTTACTGCGTCCTTAAGTAAACACGATACACGTGTTCACAAGGACCCATCTGACCCGACCGCCGAGGTTATCAGCAACACGCGAACGATCGGCTGACTGGCCGTTGGCTATCCCCGCACGGGGCATTACACGGATGAGTTCACTCAACATGGGACGAGGGTTAAGATGGCCCTGGTGACCCCCTGCTCACCGACGAGCTTGTAGTATCCTTATTGTATGTCTCACATGGTAGGCTACTCATCCCCAGTATTTAGGCCTAATGAGTAATGTAATAATCTAATGACTTTTTAATGTGACAACTGAGTTACTGACATTATTTCTGTGTATTCTCAGTTCCGGCATCTAGGCCAAAATCTAGTCAAGATCTAGATCTAGATCTGGGTTTTAAGACTGTGCCTGGCATCTTGCTCTGCTTGACAACTTCGACCTCATTTGACACTCATAATTGGTCAGCTTTAAAACGTACCCTGCTATTGTTGGGCATACCAATGCCATTTTTATCAACAACATGAACCATTCATGCAGACTTTACTGCTACAAACTGTACTATTACTCTTGACCAGTCAACACCATTTTGCATGGAACACGGATGTTGTTTATCGTGACCACGCATTCTACATATAGATCTAAGTGTCTCTGTATTCATTAATAAGTGCCCAAAAATATGTAGTAATTGTCACTCACCTAAGGCCTCCCATCCCTTATCTGTGTCCATGGACCTCATTAGGTCCCGAGTAACATGGTATGGTAGCTCGCACAGCGACGTATTACCTCTGTCATAATCCGCCATGCTTGCTGTCAGGTCATTGAAGCTAAAATCATAACAGGAAGTGAAAAATGAGTGGCCAGTTGTTGGTGACGTCCTCATGAATATTAAATAGGTAATACTTCCGGGATAACACAACTTATGATTGGCTTGTTGTTCTCTCACTCTGTCTTATCATTGGTCTGTAGTTTTCTTTCTCCCATGTTTCTCTCTCTCTCACTCTATCTCTCTCGTAGTTTTTTCTTTCTCAGTCTTAGACCATCCATTCTTCCTCCTACACACATAGATTAAAACTTGTAGTGTACACTATCTACCAAGATAATTATATCTGTGGGCTTAGATGAATGAAACGGTTTTCATCTCGTGTTATTATTTTTCTCCACACGATGAATGACAAAAACTGTTCCTCCTGCCTTTAATATTTTGAACGAGCGGAATTTTTTTTTGTTTTGAGTAGTCCATCATCCCCCTCCACCCTCGATATAGTCAACACGTATAGGCCTACACAAACCAACATGTTCTACATTACATTCACGTAGGGCTACACCAAAACACAGTCTGTGTGTGACACGTTGAGGCATAACCTACTACACACGGAAGCCTACTTTTGGGGGGGGGGGGGGGGGCTAGAGACTTCCGCATTTTTCTGTTCGTTCCCGGCATTGAGTGTTTGGCGACTTCAAG
Source organism: Onchidella celtica (assembly GCA_963931925.1). NCBI lineage: Eukaryota > Metazoa > Mollusca > Gastropoda > Systellommatophora > Onchidiidae > Onchidella > Onchidella celtica. Next base: position 36,058,157 of record OZ007572.1, read on the forward strand.
CTGCGAGGTTACTTATTGATGAAACACGTAGTTAAAAAAACAAAATCTCTGGGAAACCTTTAGTTCAATTTCAGTTATTTAGTCGGCTGGGACAGTACCCATTCTGCTGGGCGGTATATTATAATTTAACAATAATAATCAGTGGCATGGCTTGCAGAGGTTTCATGATGCCGCATGATGCATGGGGCCAACTGCTTGATTTGCATGCCTAAGAGTAAGACTCAAGTATAGGGACCAGGCTCTCTTTAACTGGATGCCTCCTGAAATGGATGCCCGACGCCTTCGACTCCCGTTTGTTCCCCCCCCCCCCACTTTTCTGTACGCCATCAATAATAATAATGACATACAGGCTAGTGTTATAATCTTCCGCTGTTTGTTTATGTGTTTGTTATTTATTTCTTTATTGGTTTACCTCTTTGGTGACTGATTCACTTACGTATTCATTCATTAGCCTACTTGATAAATTTATCATAATTTATGTTAACATATGTCAGGCCAGAGTTTTCTGCTATTGTATAACAGTACACAATACAGCCTGCTACTGTCACCCCCCACTGTCTTGTGGGTCATCTCGGGAGAGAGGAAGACTAGGGGAAGGTAACCCTGAATACAAATACCACACTGCCTTGTGTGTTGCTATGATAGCAAAGGCTATGGGAGTAAACCCAGACAGAAAATCAGGAGTGGAGACCCGAAGGTGGTTGTCAGGGAGAACTGCATCAAACTGGCTTCCAGCATCTCCTGCAGCCGGATTAGTTCCAAATGTATTGACCTGGTCTCTCCCTTGGGTTTAACTAGAATGGCAGAGAGAGGGGTGGTGCCTCTGGGCAAAGCACCATCTCTTAAAAATAGCCCAGGCAAGGCAGCAAAACGAGGAGGCGTTTGCTCGGGCTTGGCAAGCGTCTGTCTCTCCTCTATAAGCCCACCCATTTCCGATTTGGAGAGGACACTCCAGCCATCCGTTACGGATGGGCACAACACGGGAGGTGGCAGTTACCGGTGATAAGCTCAATCCATTTGGCGTACGGATGAGCGCCAGGGGTCCCCTCTGTCGGTGGGAGCGGCTTTTCAGCTGCATTGATCAACTACCGCCCGCGGTAACCTGGGCAGCCCCCAGGCAGTTGGGTGTTGTTCCGCCACGTCAGCCTGCTTCATAAGGTGGTTGGAGCTAGACCAAAAGTCAAAAAGCTGACGTAAAGTGTGCACCTGGCAAAAACAGAAAAATACTAAAACTTGGTACCTGGAACGTCAGAACAATGCGCCCAGGCTTGCAACAGCAAGATCTCACTGATATTGACTCCATCAGGAAATCCCAAATTATTGATCGAGAACTTCAGCTACTAAACATCGACGTCGCTGCCCTTCAAGAAACTCGACTTCCCGACTCCGGGTCAGTCAAAGAAGAAAACTACACCTTCTTCTGGCAGGGCCTTAGCAGCGAACAGCCGAGAATCCACGGCGTGGGCTTCGCCGTAAAAAACTCCCTTATCAATTCGATCGCAACTCCAATTGGAGTGTCAGAACGCATCATGACACTCAGACTGAACACCCGGTCTGGTTTTACCAACATTATCTGTGTCTATGCCCCAACACTTACCTCCTCTGACGAAACCAAAGACATTTTCTACGAGGCATTGCAGAGGACTCTCCACAACATCCCTCTCACCGAAGGCCTGCTAATTCTGGGTGACTTTAACGCTCGAGTGGGAGCAGATCACTCCGCATGGCCAAAGTGCATTGGGCACTTCGGCATTGGCAACATCAACGAAAACGGGCAGCGCCTTCTGGGGCTATGCTCCGTAAACTCATTATGTGTTACAAACACGTACTTTGACCTTAAGAGATGCCAAAGAACATCATGGCGCCATCCCAGGTCTGGCCATTGGCATCAATTAGATCTTATTCTCTCAAGGAGGAAGAGTTTGGGCTGTATAAAAATAACTCGTTCCCTCCACAGTGCTGACTGTGACACCGACCATGCACTGGTAGTCAGCAAAATCAAAATTTCGGCCAAGAAAATATACAGATCAAAAGCCCCTTCAATCCCTAAGATCAATGTAACAGCAACCAGAGATGAATCAAATAGAAAGTCATTTGAAAAGTTATTTGCTGAAAGCATGGATAATGTCACCCAATGTGACTCGGTAGATGAAACATGGAACACTCTCAGTTCAAAAATTCATGACTGTGCCATCAAGTCTTTTGGACAGCATAAAGTTTCAAACAACGACTGGGTAGCCCAGAACAGCGAAATTCTCCTACCTCTCATTGAGCAAAAGAAATCTGCTTTCAATGAGTATAACAAAAATTGCAATCAGAGTACAAAAACTTGTTTGAAAAATGCAAAAGCTAAACTTCAGCTGGAGGTAAGACGTTGCGCCAACAAATACTGGACAGACTTGTGTAACAGCATACAAGAGGCAAATGAAAAGGGAGATATGAAAACCGCCTTTAGTCAGATGAAAGTAGCTCTTGGGCCAATCATCACCAAAAGCGCCCCACTTAAGTCTGTAAATGGTGAACCCATCACAGATAAAAATGAACAACTGAATAGGTGGGTAGAGCATTACTCTCTGTTGTATTCAACTGAGAAAAATATTCCACCAGATTTTGAGGAACACCTCCAAAAACTGCCAATAATGGCCGAACTTGACGCTGAACCTTCCTTAGTCGAGCTTTCCAATGCAATCGACCACCTGTCTGCTGGAAAAGCCACAGGAAGTGACAACATTCCTGCAGAGGTATTAAAAGACCTAAAAGGCCCATTATTACCACACCTGTATAATCTGTTACTGCAGTGTTGGAAAGAAGGCGTGATACCACATGATATGAGAGACGCCAAAATTGTCACACTTTACAAGAACAAAGGAGACAAAGGCGACTGCAACAACTATCGAGGCATATCCCTCCTCAGCATTACTGGAAAGGCTTTTGCTCGCGTCATCCTCTGCCGCCTTCAACAACTGGCGGAAAAAGTCTTACCAGAAACACAATGTGGCTTTCGAAGCAAACGATCAACTATTGACATGATATTTGCACTTCGGCAAATCCAAGAAAAATGTAAAGAACAAAACAGGCCGCTTATAACATGCTTTGTGGACCTAACAAAGGCTTTCGACACCGTAAGCCGATCTGGCCTGTATGCAGTCCTTAAATCCATAGGCTGTCCACCAACATTGCTAAAACTTATTGCATCCTTCCACACTGACATGAGGGCATGTGTCAACTTTGAGGGCTGCACATCCAATTCATTTGCTGTAAACAGCGGTGTGAAGCAGGGATGTGTTCTTGCTCCTACCTTATTTGGTATATATTTTGCAGCCCTACTCAAGAATGCCTTTGGTCAATGTTCAGGTGGAGTACTTATTAACACCAGAGTGGACGGCTCCATTTTTAATGTTGCCAGACTAAAAGCAAAATCTCGTACAGAGCATATTATGTTACAAGAGCTCCTCTTCGCAGATGATGCTGCAATCGTGGCCCACGATGAAACCACGCTCCAGGCTCTCATCAATAGCCTTGCCAAAGCCTGTGACAAATTCATGCTAAAGATCAGTGTCTCAAAAACTGTAGTTTTGACACAAGGCTTGAGAAACCCCAACCCAATCATGCTGAATGGCTCTCCTCTGGAGCAAGTGGGAAAATTCTGCTACCTAGGCTCAACCATCAGTGGTAGCACAGACATAACAACTGAAATAAATGCCAGAATAGGAACGGCGGCCACAGCTTTTGGCAAACTCTCAAAAAGGGTGTGGAACAATAGCAAGCTGACCATCAAAACAAAGGTACTCGTGTACCAAACTTGCGTCCTAAGCACCCTGCTGTATGGCTCAGAGACATGGACCACCTACTCCAAACATGAAAGATCCCTCAACTCCTTCCACCTGCGCTGCCTACGCAAAATTCTCAAGATCAAGTGGCAAGACAGGATCTCAAATATCGAAGTTCTGAGCCGAGCCAACATTCCATCAACTCAGGCTCTCCTAGGCAAAAAAAGACTGCGGTGGCTTGGACATCTCCACCGTATGGAAAATGATCGCATCCCCAGACAAATTCTCTACGGGGAACTTGCTACTGGCAACCGACCCAGAGGTAGGCCACATCTGCGATTCAAAGACACTTGCAAGGTCACGATGAAAGCATTCAACATCGACCCCAATGAATGGGAGAACCTTGCAAATGATCGAAGCAGATGGAGACAAAAATTGCGCAGTGGCACGCTCGCAATAGACTTCAAGGCAAAAGAAACATACCTGACAAAACGACAGAGGCGGAATGAAAACACTCGCCAAAGTGAACCCAAAAGACTGACCTGCAATCATTGCCATCGCACTCTCGGGTCAAACATTGGTAGAATAAGCCACGAGAGAAGCTGTCAGTCAAAGTGAAAGTGAATATTCTAGCTGCTAAGACCGTCTGTAAAGACGCTAAAGGCCATATATATATATATGTTAACATACTTACCCCTTTAATTTTGATGTGTCCTCTGAATCCATATTCACTTCTTTTGAACTGTCTTTTTTATTACTTTTTCCATCGAAACTGTTGTATCCACCATCATCATCGCTGTCGTCGTCATAAAGCTTTTTAGCTTTTGTTTTCTGCATTTTCTGTACTGCATCAATTAGCATTCTTCTTGGGACGTCCTTTTTGTCGTTGTTGTTGTTTTTGTTGTTACCGCCAGAAATGGTCGTTATACACTGGAGAGTCCCTTATCCTTTCACAAAGTGGCTAGGCAAACTGCAATTTCAACATAAAATTATTGGATGTTTTTGTTTGTTTGGGTTTGTTTTCTTTGTTTTATTTTTTGCGTTTTTGTTGTTGTTGTTGTTTTGTTTTTTTGTTTGTTTTGTTTACTTTTTTTTATTAATCTGTAAATATCAATATCATTATTTGAAATATTGCACTAAGAAAACAACACTTAGAAACATTAAAACATATGAAAAATCATGATAGTTTGATAATAATGCATGAACTGTCATTGTAATACCAGTAAAGTTACTTAAAATATATTAAAATTATGAAACTAGATAAAATATTATTATTAACATTTAAATAGTCATAGTACTTTGGTAATTATGCATGGACGTCTATTGTAGAGAGCTTGAAATTATTTTTATGACTTAGATCTATGTGTCCCCACGAAATTCAAAAATCGCTCAACCGAAGAGAGAATCAAATGACAACCTATATAAATGAACCGATCGTCCAGTCTTCTCAGGCAAACGCGTATGAATGGACAGACCCCAGGGCATAACATGTATTCCACTTGATCGTGCTAATAATTCAGTACCTTTTAAGCCGTTGGGAAAAAAGAAACATTCTTTCATTATGACGACATGATGTCATAGCCACAGCTATTGTCGTCCCCCCACTTGTCTGCCTTCGCATGACCAGGAGACGGGCTCCACCTCCGCTATCCGCATACCCTACGTGATTATGACTGGTCCATCCAACAAGAGGATGAAAATATGATTACGTGAGGATAAACTGCGTTGATGTGTGAAGGCGGAACTATTTGTGCGGATACTGCAGTCGAATGAAAATTTGACGGCTTCCGTATTATTTACATAAAGTTGTTTCTGACAAGCACGCGAAATACATGTGTGTACTCACGCACTCACTCACTCACACATTAATTCACTAATTCATTCACTCGTGAACCGAGTGACCCTGCCCTTCATTTAATTATTCACTCACCCACTCACTCACTCACTCGCTCACTCACTCACTCACTCACTCACGCACTCACTCACTCACTCACTCACTCACTCACTCACTCATCGACCCACCCACCCACTCACTCACTCACTCACTCATTCACACTCGTACTCACTCAAGCAAAATCCTATCACAGCAGACATTAAAATCTTCATCTAATTTAAAAACTAACTGTTAAGCCCCCTCTCTCAGAGTTTGCATCTTGAATCGGAAACAATTAATACCGCAATAAATCCATTTCGCATATTTTGGAACCAACATTGTAACACTCGCCAACCAATCATAAGATAATAAAAACAGTGCAGCCACTCCACACTTATAAACACGTTGTTAATTTAGGTCAATTGTCATGTTGAAGTAGAGCACATTTACGTTAATGTTATTGTTATTGCTGCTGAAATCCTCTTAGCCTTACCAAAGACACTTTTTTTTTTTTTCCAAAATGGTACAAAAACAACACCATTAATAATAATATTCTGCCTTCCTTTTTGCTGGTATAGTACGACTTGCCTGATTGTAATTTTTTTTTTTTTAACTAAGTGAGAACAAATGAATGTGCCCAAGTTTGTAGTACGCCTTTAAACAATTTATACATCTTACATTTATAAGCTTAGGCAGTTAGCGATTGAAATACGTGTATTTCACACATCAATTGGAGATAAATGTAGAACAAGCCTGAAGAACACACGAGAGCGGATTATAATCACAAGAATTTCCCTCGTGGGAAAAAAAAAATCGATCCATATCTTATCTTATTTTACCTTGTAATCATAAGAAAAACAAACTTTTTAGACCGAATCATATCAGTATGAACTGCGACAGCCACAGCAACATCAACAGCACCGCTACAATTACTACAACTCAACTTTCAGTAAGGTGCGGGCAGAAAGAATGGCTAGTTATTTCATAGTCATACATTAAGGGTATTGGACCACGGGCCACCGTGAACTGTCGTTTCATGAAAATATTGTATAGGCACAAACAAGACCAAACACACACACACACACACACGCACGCACACACACACACACACACACACACACACACACACACACACACACACACACACACACACACACACACACACACACACACACAAACGCACGCACGCACGCACGCACGCACGCACGCACGCACGCACGCACACACACACACACACACACACACACACACACACACACACACACACACACACACACACACACACACACACACTGTTCTAACACTCCTAATTTTTATACAAGTGTGATTCCAATCGATTGAAAACTTTTCGAGATACGTGTTTGTGATGTACCGGTATTGTTGTATGCGTTTTGGCCTTATGCAGACCTACTTTCAATCCTCATTTTCCCGAAAAGGCAAAAATGCACATACAACAAAATGGAAATACCCAACGATATTATTATGATGTTGAAAAGTGAATTAAGACCTAGTTTTACATTATACAGGGTTTTTTTTTTCCCCGTAACCTGGCACGTAGCTCACAATCAAAGATTACAGTTATAGGCCTACTCGGGGTAACGGGGAGGCAACGGCCATAACACTAACAGCAACAAAAGAACCGTATGCTTTACAGTTAGCCTATCACTATTTAAATCCTCTTTAGGAATGTGGTGTATCTAAGATCCAATGGGACCTACGACCAGGGCAAAGACTCTTTGGACCAGGGGTAGGGCAATAGAATTCTACACTAAAATCCTCTTTAAAAATATGGTGTCTGTGAGACTCCAGGCCGTACAGGTAGGAATAGTAAAAATGCATCTGTGTTGGTGAGCATACACATGCATATTTTAAACTTGTAAAACTATATGGGAAGATGGACAATGGCGTTGGTGAGGATTACGTGGAATGTCAAGAAAAAACAACAACCAGAAATAAGACAAGTACAAACGTTTTTAACTGCGTCTGGGTCCACTAGACCCAGGACGTACGGCAATGTTTTAAGGCTGGTGGCGCACTGAGTCAAATCTGGCTGACACGGTGGTCTAGTGGCAAGGTGCTCGCCTCTCATGCCGAAGGTACAGGGTTCAAATTCCGGTCGGTGCAGGCATGTAGGAAGTTTGGGATTTTCCTCATTTTTTCCTGTCCCTGCTCTTATGATAGGATCGAGCACCTAGTCTTCTCGGATAAGGACGAAAAATTCGGAGGGCCTGTGTGCACGTTGCGCACGTTAAAGATACCTTGGCCATTAGAAATCGTGAAGAGTAGTCTGTACAAGGCCGCTGCCCGGGCAAAATTCTAAAAGAACGAATCTCTACCACAACTAGAGAAATAAAAAGAAGAAAAGTGAGGTGTAAATGCCAAGGGCAGCGAAACCTCCTAAAATAAAGACCTAAACACAGAGTCAAATCTGTTTTGCGTCAAGTTTTGACTCAGTCAGCGAGGTCTCTCTTCCCGCCAACTGACAGTAAGCTCTGACGCTCCCGAACTAGTGAGGGACTACACTTGTTTCAATCTCGCTAGTGCGCTAGGTCTCGTCTAACTACTCCATAGTTCACATCTCACACTAAAAGCGAGACAAAAAGAAGTTTGGACTCAGCAGTGTGCCCCACCAGGCAGTTGAAATGTGAGCACCTTCCCCCCTCCCCGCCCGCCCCCAGGAAAAAAACAACACGTCTTATAGTAAGCCTTGTATTATGTCAAGCTCTGTGTTAGCAACAATTGATTATAAGAAAAGTATGCAATGGATTCTGAATGAAAAATAAATTATTATAAATGAAAATCAATGAAATAATTATGAGTTTTTTCGTTGTTTTTTTTTTTAATTTTTTATTCTTTGGTCACTGAGACTTTCGTCAGCTTGAATAACTTGAATATCTGCGACTTCTATTGTTATAGGCCTAATAGCCATACATGTACAAATCATGACACTATCCACTACAGGTAATGTGATAAATAGGCCTATTTTTTACATGGACCTACTGCAGCTACCTTTATTACAATGGGAATTACTAGGAGTACTACAGTATAAGTATTTGCTATTATGTATTTCCTCGGCCACCTTCTAGTTCTAATCCCTACTATTAATATTATTATGTTACCATTTACATATTTTTCAGGAAATCTTGAAAATAATATATGAACCAGGTAGATAGTTATAGGTATGTGACAACAACATCATCATCATCATCATCCACAACAACCACAATGATAACAACAACAATAATAATAATAATAACAATAACAACAATACTGATAATAACAACAAGAAGAATAATCATAATAACAACAACCACAAAAGTAATAATACTTGTAACAATTATAAATATAACGTACAAAAAAAGTTATCATATTGTATACAATATTATGAAAAAAGGAAAATAGAAATAATATCGCCAGCTAAAAACATTACGGTAGTCCAGAAGAAATAATATACTTCTATCTACCGATCAAATATGTATGATTTTATGATTTTACACAACCTACCACTTCCACAATGATCACTTGAACTGAACAAATTCGCACATATTTAGCCGTTTTCTCCAAAACAGTAGGCGAAACTTACCGCGCCCCGTGGCGCTCCGGTGGTCTCACGTCACAATATTCACCAGTCAGCAGTCACCTGGAACAAGATCCTGTTTGTGACATATGTCACAACAGGGATTACCGTCCTTTCTTGAGCAAAGTGCCCCGCAAGGGAAAAAAAATCGAGATGCCAACGGTAATGATCTGAATGTCTCTGATCCCAGTTAATGACAATGTTATAGATCTATTGGGTACCCGGTAATATGATTTACTGAGACATTCGAGGTTACCATCCTTCCTTGTGAAAGGACCCTTGAAAGAATATACAAAATGTCAAGGTTCAGCGTGAACGAAAATGATTTAATCTCTTCGCGCCCCCCCCCTCTTTTTTCTACTCATTCTCTCTACTGTCCCTCTTTCTCTCCCCCCTCTCTCTCTCTTTTCTTTCTCTAGTCTCTCTTCTCTCTCTCCTCTCTCTCCCTCGTTCTCTCTCTTTCAATCCTCTACTCTCTCTCTCTCTCTTTCTCTCCCCCCTCTCTCTCTCTTTTCTTTCTCTAGTCTCTCTTCTCTCTCTCCTCTCTCTCCCTCGTTCTCTCTCTTTCAATCCTCTACTCTCTCTCTCTCTCTTTCTCTCTCACGCGCACCTTCTCCCGCCTCTCTTTTTAACGTTCTCGCTCTCCGTCACTTAATCTCTCGCACTCTTTTTTTTCGCGCTCTCTCTCTCTTTCCCTTCCTTTCTCTGTTTCGTTCACTTTCTCCTCTCTGTGTGTGTATATAATATTGTGTATGTGAGTGTTTGTGAAGATATTAGTATAATAATTTCAGTTCAGTTTTATAAAAGGTACGTATGGGATAGTTTCCATAACCTTCATGAAACGTTCGAAAGAGGTTGGTAGACATGTAAAGGACCGGAGTCCCCGACCCAAAAAGGAATTTGTTTTGTCGGGCTCTTGAGACGAAGAAAAAAACGCATCCCATACACTGGTCAAACCTTTTGATACGTCATAAAACCCCAATCGTTCATGCGGAGCCGGAAAACTTTTTTTTTTTTTTTAAGGTCATAAATCCGTTCATCGATTGCTGCGTCAAAACCCGTACATTTTTACAGTGCAAACTCCTCACAAGTCCAGGATCTGCATTCTTCCGTCCGGATGGGCGTTTTTTCCCTAAACAATGCATTCTACAGCCGCTTTTAACATGCACAACGAAATTTTAGTAACCTAGCAAAATAAATGAGAACTTTTTACAACATTGCAAAACATTATGAAAATGGGGGAAATGAAATATACAGAAAATCTGTCGGGGTCGCAGCAAAGGCTTGAATCAAAGTTAAAGTGTGGCAAAAAGAACAAGAAAAAGGTGCGTGTCACAAAGCCTTGCTTAAGATTCAGGATTCTTCAGAAAAAGATATAATAAAAGGCAAAGGAAAAGGAAAGGCAAATCAAGCTTTCGGCCAATCGATTTCATTATTTGCTTAATTTTCTTTTTATAGTGTTACACCCCCCCCCCCCCAACCTCCCAACAAGGGTCTGTTGATCGAAAACTTGAAATGTTTTTTTCCTTTTCCTTTACGTTTCATGGTATCGTTTCTGTATTCCTTCTTACCCGAGGCTTTGTAATAAGTATACAACTTTTTTCTTTTTGCCACATTTTGACTTTACAACACTGCAGCATGCCTTTCAATATTCCTTCGTTATCACCAACTGTGTAATCTTCAGCTTGTTTAATCTAAAGTCTCCGTCCCAAAGGCCATCGTACGAGGGCTTTCCCCAGAAAAAAACAACAACGTGTCTACACAATGGCTGGTCGAGTGTGTACTTTGATAAGGAGACTTTACTTGGACGATTTGCAACATTTCTCATGGAGTCCAGAAGGCGATGAAGGAAATACTATGACTATTGTGACGAAGTGAAGGATGTAACAGTAAAGTGGAAAATAAGTAGAGGGCAGATAATTGCGTGCTAGAATTGTAGAAGGGGTTTTTCCCCCGAGCATGTGAGCATCTTACGCCGCATGAATGTGAACTACAGTTGTCAAGAACAGATTTGATTCATAAATGTTTCCACTGAGTAAATTTTTGTGAGAGAGCAGTGAGTAATTTTTACAAACGTAATTATTGTGCGAGCCAGCATAACTTGGTCTCGTAAACAATTTGTTTTGAACAGTTTTTTTCCTAATAGATAGACAGAAGGTGTGGGGAAGGATAGACGGACAGCGTAGGTGTGCATGGCTGAGCACTTTTTATATCTCGTGTTTTGAACTAGGTTTAGTAGAGAGGGAAGGGGTGAGTAGGAATTAAATGTTATTGAGACGTCTGTTGACGTACAGAAAATCCGTGATCCAGAGTAAAAGCTCGGGGTTTTGAACATGTTAAGAATTTATTGCTATAAAATTACATTTTATTGTCTTGAGTGATTCGACCTTTGATGTCGACCCAAGGTCGTTGCGTAGGGCTGTTACTTAAAATAACTCGGTTCGGCAGCTGAGCTAGAGGTGGTTGCACCAATCAAATGTATGAATCTGGACGGAAGGTCGAGACATAGCTTTAGTATTTAAACCCGTGCAGAGCTTAGATAGGTGCCACATGTAGACAATCCATTTACGAGGTGGACGGCGATAGTCCTCAGCCAGATGAGAGACATTTAAGACGCAGTTGAGCAGTCCATATTGTGAGGAGCCTGATTTAAAGCTCCAGAGCCTAAGCTACTTGGTTTGATATGAACCCACAGCGTTTACATCCAGCGCTCTCACTCCTAGTGAGGGCCTCATGGTGAGAGTCCATACTAATTTGTAATGATGAAAGTGAACCGTTCTACTTACTTTTGAAGACAGTTTCAGAGCTACCGCCAGACAACGCATGGTTGTACAAGCATTCTCCATGGCGTGTCTAGAGGAAATGTCCATATCATAACATGTCTCATTGAATTAATAGAATTTAAACTGTTATATCCGTCGCCACGTGCGCGGATTCTATTTGGCATATAACTCATATGACCTGCAAGTAGTTAGAGTGAATAAGTTAGTCTTTATAGAAAGCTGTAGTTTCATTAGTTAGATTCAGTTGCCTTTGAATTGATATTTATATTTATAATTATATTTGTTACATTAATTCCTGTAATTAAACTGCCCTACAGTTCTGCTAAAAATCAAAGCAATTGATTTATTTAGTTTTTAGAGTGCAAGTATTTTTTTGTGTTCGTCGATTGTGGGAGCGGACCTCGAAAGAGTGTCAGTCGAATTCTCCCCATCTAACCCACATCGCGACAACTGTCTTCGGTAAAATTTCCCTAGTGCTCATTCATTAGCAAAACGTTTTAAGGAAGCACCATTTTAGCTCTATTCTGCAATCATTTATTTATACAGTGTATTATCATAATGCATTGAGACTTCCACAAGTTCGCTCGGCCACACTTTTTCAAAAGAAAATTTAATGAAAATAAAGATAACTTATAGCCGCGATAGTGATCATTTGTCTTTTACAATGCCATCTCTTCCATTCTCTAAACAAGGCATAAGGTCATTCCTGGTTAGGAAACCAGTCCATGTAACAAGAGCACCCAAGTGCACCAAATCAACGAATATAGAGCTGTCTCTCCCACACATACACATACCACATAAGCGGCTGCACACGCGCCAAGGCGTCTCCTGATTAGGAAGCAATGACCGAAGTAGTTCCTGTAGGACGCATCACGCTGACACCGCTGTCTGACGGGGAATACGGATGTAAACCAAGCCCTATAAATAGAAGTATTTTTAAAACTTATTCAGCCGTAATTATGTTACACAGAAACCATAAAATTTGAAAGGGTGGAAGAGA
>OZ007572.1:36071359-36073859 GCA_963931925.1 Onchidella celtica
GAAACATCAACAACACAGTGTAGGTAGGAGCATCATACCACTCTTAACTACATGTACCGCTACTTGCTGTGCGTCTGGTGCAGGGGTAATTCATAGCGTAGCCGTACAACTCTGGGGGAAGATGGTAACACTTTTGTACACTTTGAATGGTGTGGAAAGGCCTTCGGTGAGAAGAAGATATCTCATGAATAGCTTTATGTATGTATACATGTATAACAATTAATTTCTTCTTGAGGTCATGGTGTGGCTGAATTTGACGCACTTTTGGGTTTCTCCCAGGCCAAAAATAATGCCGAGGAGACTGAAACAAGGTCAGTCTGTCTCACTAGTGCGGGTGTGTCAGGACTCTCTTGTTAGTTGGCAGAAAGAGGGAGGGGGAGGGAGAGAGAGGGGGAAGGGAGAGGAGGGAGAGAGAGAAGGGAGGGAGAGAGAGGGGGAAGGGAGGGGAGAGAGGGGAGGGAGGGGGAGGAGAGAGAGAGGGGGAAGGGAAGGAGAGAGACACAGAAAGCAAAAGAGAGTGTGATTGTTTTTGCGTGTGTGTGTGAGAGAGAGAACCAGCCTTAGGGGTGAAACAGACTAAGGCTGTCGTAGGCACCAGCTCTGGTCTGTTTCACCCGTAATAAGTACCCTGTAAACAAAGTGTAAGCGGGACATGGGATTTTCCTTTCGACGTACTAGAAGAATGTCTTAAATTACAGATGCAACAGCTCGTCGGCAATGTGAACATGGAATTCCAGCCATACAGGGTCATATACCTGTAACGATGCCTGAAGCGTATCCCATTGTAATGTACACTGGTAGGTTTTAGGAATAGAAAAAAGGAAAGGAAATCTAGCGGAAAGCCCGTCGCGTTTACACTGTTCCGAAATCGGAATGGAATCCGACCCTTTCCTATTTCCTTTCCGATTTCCCCCTGAAACGCTGGAATAGGACCATTCCTATTTTCATTCCGATTTCGGAAAGGTTATGCGTCACGTGACTACCGCCTCGGTGTAAAATGGCGTTCGGTAGACCTATCGAAGAAACTTTCACCCAAACATTCTTGAGGGCGAGAGCTGTCTATGGGATACTAAATCGCCCACATGGCATAACAAGCAGACGAGAACTAAAGCCCTTGGAATTTTAGTGAGTGATAAAAGCCTTGAAAGATCAGATTAATTTCACATTCATACATTGAAATGCTGAACCGAACATTTCCTTCGCTCGACGAGTGAGAGGTCAGCGGCCGACACGCGAGCGTCCATCCCAGTCACTCACAGTCACATGACCAAAACAAACGATGCGCATCGCTTCTCATTCGGAAAACGGACTAGTGTAAACAAGCCGCGTTTCGAGGGGGAAATCGGAAAGCAAAACTCGGAAAGCTAGGAGAGTTCTTCCCCCACGGCCTCGATTCCGTTTTTCTATTCCTAAAACCTACCAGTGTAAACAGGCCTAAAACAGGCCTTCTGTTAACCACAGGTATTTATTTAAAGGGTGGGCGAAACCTAAGAGCTGTAAATAACTCTCTAAATCTTAGGCGAAACTCATTCTCTTTTCTGTATTTTATACGCCTCGCAGATCTTTTTTATCATTTTCCAGCCCTTCCCGCTTAAGAATCCCTCAAAAGCAAATAGATTTTTGTGTGAGGCTACGTGCAAAATACTCGCCTGGGATTTAACAGCGTCTTTACAATCTCATCGTCGACATGGCATCACCGGGTGATACCACAACTTTATATCCGCTTCCGCACGACCAGAAATAGAAAATACGGACACGCGAGAAGAAGGAACGCGAACAGACAAGTCACCAACAAGTTCCACTTCTCAATTTCGTGTGTGTGTGTGTGTATTATGACTGTCACCTCCATTGGGTTTTCCCGAAAGCAGAGTCGCATTATGATAACAATAAAGGGTGCAGAATACGCCAATGAATGAAGCAGCATTGTCGGTGGTCCAAAGCGCGTTGAAATAATCTAAAATCATGAATGAAGATTAAGGATGAAATAAAAAGATCAGAAAAAAAGAACCGAAACCGGCAATAGAACCTAAGACCCTCGCATCACAATACCGCACAATCGCTCTGCCCATTAATTTTGTCCACTAAGTTACTGCGCAGTCAATCCATAGAAAGGGTTCAGAAATAAAACGTCCCTTATCATAAACTATCCCTCTCCTCTCACATGACTATTAGTACGGTTGCATAGATCGTATTTTATCATTTTTATTTTTATCTTTTCTTACCCAAGGGATGAATTGTTCATTTTATTTGAAAACATTGAATATGTTTTATTATTTTCAACACTGGCAGCAGTTTAGGACAACGTAGAATAAAATCAGATAAAATGAAATTAAAGATAATAACGTAGAATAAAATAAGATAAAATTAAAACAAAATAAAATAATATATAATAAAGTAAGGTAAAATAAGATAATAAATTCCCTACTATCCCTATGACATAACACCGGTACCACCCATACAACAAAAAATTTGCTTTATTTTATTGCGTTTTATCTTAAAT
>OZ007572.1:36078859-36219696 GCA_963931925.1 Onchidella celtica
CCTGAAGAAATATCGGGCTTCGGTTCGCTTATCAAACACAATGTATACACTTTTTTTTATGTTTATCTTTCGCAAATATTTTCAACTTTGATCCATTTCAGCAGAGTAAAATTTGTCAAGAAGATACCGTAATCCTTTTGGACACACAAAAACAATGACTGGGGGCTGTTCATGATTGGGTTAATTGCTAGAGGATAATACATTTTGACAAAAGAGAACAGCTACGTGAGTGACACAGAGGATTTTCAATATTAGTTCCGTTTCAAACAACGGATAATTTTTTTCCAATTGCTCTTTTACACTAATTTACAGGATCTCTTCCCCTGTCCTGGTGCAGGTTTGGAATGAAAAGATTGCGAACAACAACAGTGATCTCTTTGATTGCAGACATCCGATAGATAAGGTGAGCAAGAGGAAGCAGATGAGGCTCACAGAACATTAAAAAAAAAAAGAAGGCGGTTGAAAAAGTGTTCACGAGAGAAGCTGTACATATCGCGTCTTTGAAGAAAGGCGGATTTATTAAAAGTCCAGTATCGCGTGCAACTAAATCGTTCAGAGAGCATAATGTGTCTGGGTGTGTGGACTTGAGAGACTGCCAGAAATATACATTATCATAAGCAGCATCGTGAAACAATTCCAGTTTATGATGTAAATAACACAAAATAATGCAGTATTATGCACTTTAACAGAGACGTCTTAAAGCATAGGCACACCGGACAGTTGCCCAGGGGTTTAGGGTCCCCTATGCAAGCAAAATTACGATTAGTTGCATGGGGATACGGGCCGCAGCCTATTGCTTTGCCCTGGGGCCCATAATGATGTTAAGATGACCCACATTATGTATTTGACTGTTCCAGATAATTATGACGTTACTTTAATTAAACTGTATTGGGACTCTAGATGGGTTCCACAGATTTTTAAAATTTTTTATTTTAGATTTGTAGGTGACAGCTTTAGCTATGCCAGATTGTATGAGATGCTTGATTTTGGGCACTTTGAACAAACCGGTAACCATAAACAAAACAACAATAAAACCAACAACAACAACAACAAAAAAAATCAACAAAAAACGACTTATCTCGCGTTCACACCAGAGATTCGTTTTCGTTAACTTTCGTACCACTCACGAACAAATCAATGAGGTTAATCTTTACACACCAGAGATTAGCTTTCGTTAACTTTCATATCACTCACGAACAGCAGACGAGCTTCATCTTTACAAACCAAGAGATCCGCTTTCGTTAAGTTCGTACCACTCACGAACGGGGACGAAAGTTAACGAAAGCGGATGATCTCTGGTGTGGACGCGGGATTAGTCATTGGTCGCTGACGAACTGACGCCGCATTTCACTATTATACTTGTATGCACCCCTCCTCCCCCGTAATAACAATAGCGCTGCTAACAATAGTTAAGTAGTAGTAGCAGTATAATAATAATAAAAATAATACAGTAATTGCAACCAATAATAACAGCTAAATACAAATATAGTCTTTAGTAATAAACCTCACCTGGAGATTACTGGATAACACATTAGCGTTTACTAGGCCTAATCTTGTTGAAATTTGTTCTTAACAAGAAAGAAAAAACACCAAAAACCCAATAAATACCGTAACTAGTTTAGTTCTGATATCTTCATTTGGCCGGATGTGACTTATCACTCAGCGCCAGTATTCAGCGCTAGCTACAGAGGTTCCCAGTGTAGATATACTAGCAGGTTGCAAAATGCTGGGTGCTTAAACCCTCAGGTCGCGAGAGTAGAAAAGCAACACACTATGTTATATTTCTGACATTACATTTTAGGCAGTGGCTACGGTTACGGCAGCCGGTGAACACAACTCACCGTTTTTCTCTGTTCGGCTTTACTCCCGTTCGTACAGCAGCGCTTCCTTTCTTTGTATTTATCTATTGGGGTATGAGCGTAATCTCTACATTTTAACTGTGGCTCCAGTGTCACTTCGTTCCTTCGAATTCTTATTGGCCCGTCATGTAATCTGAAGTTATAGGTAAGCTAAGCTAAGTTTTGCGACCTTTGTTCTTGTTTGCTCCAACTCCACTTTCCGAGTAACTGAGAAATTCGACGTTGAAGAACATTTTCGGCTTTGGTATCATGATAAGTAGTTAGAATAAATCTGAACAGTGAAACAGCTTGATAACTGCTACAGCGTATTTTAAACAAGCTTCAAAGTAGGCACTTGTCATACGTACGTCTTCTACATACTAAAGAATCGTCAGTTTTTCAGAAAATGGAGATAGAACAAACAAGAACTAAGATCTCGGTTTGTGGTCCAGCAAGGGGATTACTCTTTACTAAAAAGCCAGATTTTTCTGTGCATGACATTTATCTCCTTTATGGCACTTTCAGCGAACAGAAACAGATCTCTGTTGTCCAATAGCGCCCCATAAAGCTATTAATAACAGGTTTCATAGACGATCCAAATTCATATCCTGTACCAAAAATAGCATGCCAGTTTGTCGGGGTCTAGCCGACAGAAAATAAGCTTGTACACGTAGAACATACTGATTTCCTTGTACCAGTATAAAGAATGAAAATCAATTTAAAGTGAAAAAGTAAACAATTATGATAACTTTTAGAGCAGAAACCAAGTACCGGTATCAATTTACAAGAGAAAAAACAACAAACACGACTGTGTGACTATTAACCTTGGGGCCAAAATGGGCTATCGTATTTGCCAAGTGAGTTTAGGAGGAAGTTTTAGGGCTAGAGTAAAGATTAGGTTTACCTGCTTGGCTTCAACGAACTTTTCTATATCTCCTCAACCCATGGGAGTTTTTGTCATTGTTGGTCTTTTACATCTTGTTTCCACCGAAACACTAGTGGTCAACTACTCAGTCAGTCACGTCTTTTCGTCTGACTCTGACTTTCCATAAATCGTCTGTCCATCCATCCATGCGTCCGTCCGTCCGTCCGTCCGTCCATCCATCCATCCACCCTACCATCCATCCGTCCATCCATCAATCCATCTGTCCATTCACCATCCATCTACCCTTCCATCCATCCACCCATCCATCTTTGCTTTCTTGTCATACCGTACTGTCTCCTTAAAAAAAGCCTTGAAGTTTGACAGCACTACACTAACTACAACATAACAACAATAATAACAAAAATAACAGACAGCCATGATTCAAATCCTTTGTGGTCGGTCATCCTTTTTTCCCCCAGACAGCCCATGTCAAAATAGTTTCCGGGATCGCATTCACTGTAGCAATGGTTCTCAACCCTTTGAAACTTGTTTCCCCTCTACATTCTCATTGGGGCGTGGCAATTTTTCGTAGGGCGTGGGACTTCAGAATGGGGTGTACGAATGTTTCTTAGAAATCAAATTTCACAGTGTATTTTAACTTAATTGTATAGATAAACATAATTATTGTTTGTTTATGTCGTGCTGGTGACGATTTCAAGGCTAAAACTGGCGAAATTGGTCCCTGGAATCCAACAAATCTCCAGCCAGCGCCAGGGGCGAGAGTTCCATTGAAGTAAGAAACAAAAGAACAAAACCTGGAATAACATTTTAAATAAAACTTCTTATGAATGTATAGCCTACATAGGCCTACTGAATTAGATAAATATTTTTTTGAATCTTTATGTATACAAAGTATATTAATTTTGTCCCATCATGGTAGGGCGTACGTTTTTTGTTTGTTTGTTTTTTTTAAAATTGAAATGGGGAGTGGGGCAAAAAAGGTTGAGAGACACTGTCCTATATTCATGCCTCAAGACTTTAATCTCCACCACAACAATTCGAGTTCGATGCCCTAGGACCAACGTAGCAAACAATGATGGGACAGACCGGGTCAAATGAACTGGCTGAGCTACACAGACTGAGTTGAACGTGAGCAAAAATTACCTGGTAGAGGCTATTTGAGCTACGATTTACGAACCTGCTAAAAACTCACAATAGGCTTCATTTATGTGGGCAACTTAAAAAAAAAAAGCAAACACACACACCCACACAAAACGAAACTGCTTCTAGTTCTACCATACATCCCATGAAATGTTTGTGTGGTCGGTAAACCTAACGTAATCTTCACCCTTACTGCACTTTACCACAAAAATTCAAACAAACCTCACCTTGGCCATAATAATGACCCAAATAAACACCCCAAAACTAATAATTACTTATAGACTACAATTTGGAACAAGCAAAACAAAGCCCTTTTCACACTCACAGTAGCCTAAGTCGTGTTCTGTGCATTGTTCAACTGCCGTGGTACCGCTATTTAGAGCAGTGCCTTCTTAACGTAAAGGCACACTGGACTGTTGCCAGAGGCCGTAATGGTTTTCAGGGGGCTCCATTCATGCAAATTTATAGTTTATTGCTATTGCTTTGCCCATGGGCCCTCAGAGATGTTAAGACGGCCCTGTATTTGAGACAGCGACTGTGACAGAAGGTCACTGTTGCAAAATTTTGTTCAGCATCACTTTGAAAGGGTGTTATTCAGACTAGAAGTTTTCCTAATTTTCCTCACAATAAATTAGGGTTCGAGATACTTTGTCCAAAATAACATTCGCTGCCATAACCATCTGTCATGGTCTCATTTCCCCTCTGAAAGCCAATTCCCCACCCCCACGGAAATACAACGCGTAGGATTATCGTCGATTTTGCATATATAAGAAAACATCGTCCCTAGTAAATCCACTAGTTATGCCATCGCACCGACGTCGGTTTGGTGTAGGGATACTACCCCTATGATAATTCCACCAATACTTCTGAAATCTACGTCAGGATTGACGTACGGTTGCTGGCGCCCCCCTCCCAAAAAAATTGAAAACCGCTGCTCTTCAGCAGCAAGTGATAGATGGGTCGGTCTAGCGGGTTCAGGAAGTCAGGTTACTAGACAATCTTACACTTGTAAGGCCTAGATCGACACGGTAACCCGAGTAAAAGGCCAGCCAGAAAGTGCGATTTGGGCATTATTTTTATCCCCCAAAACCAAAGTTTCCCGAACTGAGTTTTTTTTACCATTGGCTTCAATCCCGCCCCCCCCCCCCTCTTGTAAAGGCGTACGCCCGTTACAGTGATGAATGTCAATGAAAAATGACCTTGATGTTTTGAAAATTTAATTGATGATGTTTGGCATAGACCATTTTGGCTTTCATTACTGCACGACTTAAAAAAAAAACAACCCGAAACCCGAACCGGGAAGATAAAACCAATCAAAATATGATAAAAATCCGGGAAAAAGTAAAGATACTCAAGTAGCCGTCTCTGCCAATTTTGCACAGTGAAAGTGCCAAAATCTCACTCAGCCCATTTCTTCCTGGTCATCATTCAAATTTACACCGCTGATATAGAAAAGGAAATAAATGTGATTTGGCCACGCCTTCTTTGTTTTCAATAGCAGCCCAAAAAATGTCAGCCTTTCCAAAACAAACATGTTTATTTTCTAAGTTTGAGACTGACTGATGTTGCATCTAATGAGTACTTTTGATTGTTTCCCTATCTCAAAACAACACACTCTTTCAATTTTGATTTGAACGCTCCAGTCAGTTTGACTTGGATCAGATGTGACCTGATTCTAATCGTCCCCTCTGTTGATTTCCTCCCCATAATGACATAATGTCTTATTGCATTTCTCCGCTCGACCACGTGGTGTCATAAATCACGATAATATCGTGGGTTATCAACTGGAATGTGTTACGTCCAATTTTATTCATTGCTCATTAAAGCCCTGAAGACATCCAAGACACAAGATGTGTGACTTTTTTTCATAAAGAAATAAAACTATTCACCTGACCGTATTGAAGTTATTGTAAATATTTGAATTTTGATTAAAATAAATTTCAAATTCGTTTTTCTCAACTTGACTACTTTGGATATAAAACATTCTGGTTGCCAACCTTCGGCATGTCTTAACGTCTCACTGACAACCAAACGTCGCCTTAGTACTGCATTACCCTATCTCCACATCGGCCTTTTTCCGAGAAAATGTGCTTATACAGTTTTGTTTTTACAAAATTAAAAAGTGTCAGATCAACATTTGAACGCTTTTAAAATCTACTCTCAGACAGTGTCGTAGAGTGGAAAGTAGAGTGTCCCCCTCCCCTTGACCCGTGGATCGTTAGCACTTCCCGAGTCCCTCCCACCAGTGCAGTATTGAACTTTCTACCCCACAAGCATTGTCTTCACAGTACTTATTAACTAAATTTAATGCAAATGTACTCAAATTTATTTAAAATCGCCATATTTTAAGGTGTGCAAAATTTCCAACATCAGGTATTGAAATCTACATTGAAATCGCTGTCAATAGAAGTATTGTTAGGTAACTTTGTCTGTCTTAGCTCATTGTAGACCTCTAATATGTTTTGATTACTTTAAGTTCTGAGAAAGTGATAGTTTTGACACTTTCCGCTAACAGCAACCACCACTGTGGCCCCACCCACACCTCGCCACTGGTCTCAGACGTGAGACGTCTTCACCATTTTTGTAGGAATGATAAAATTTCCTTTGTTAGTGCCGTATTTGTATGTGTATTTGTATACTATTTTCATCCCATTTAGGAAATTTGCCTTTGTGACACTGCACCCAATTACAACTGGAGCGTCGAGCAGGCACGTCGTCGCCACAGTGCAGCGCCGGTCATTAGCGGCCTGTTCTTTTCGATTTCCAACTGCCAAGGTATCTTTGGGTTAACGTGTGCAACGTGCACACGGGCCCTCCGAATTTTTTCGTTCTTATCCGAGAGGTCTAGGTATTCGATCCTACCCCCTAATAGGATCAAAGACACGAAAGTATGAGAAAAATCCCAAACTTCCAACATGCCTGCACAGGCCAGGTTTTGAACCCAGTATCTTGGTGTGAGAGGCGAGCACCTTGCCTCTAGACCGCCTTGTCCCACTACCTTATCTCATTTTTCCTAAAAATGGAGATACATGTAGAATAAAATAATATCGGTGTGGGATGAAAAGTTGTCAAGAACACACTGTCATTCTGAAGAACTTGGAAACACAGAAATATTTTTTTTCTGTATACAAAAAATAACCTCATGTTTTATTTACTGATTGTGCACCATAAAAGAAAAAAAGACAAACTACAGATCACAGACTAATAAAATACCCAGACTGGATGAGCCCATTGTGTGACGTCACAAAACGGAGAAAGGTCATGAACCATCCGCCACATTAGGTTTACGGTTGCGACTGACGCTTCAGCATAGCTACAATGCAGCGGTCGCTAAAAGTCCATACGGTCATCATTTATAGCAATAAAAAAAAAGGCAGCTGTAGACAATAAAATGAAAGGATAGGCAAGATAATGCATTATTAATACATGTACAACCAATCTTGACAAATAAAAAGAAATTTCTACTGCAGACAGAACTAGAATCGGAATTTCCTGAGCGGCGGCCACGTTGGTTATACGGCCGCATCTCATTAACTTCCGTAAAAAACGACACAGCCCGGAGCTTGTGTTTCCAGTCTGGTTGATTTATTAGTCTGTGCTGCAGATCTCCTCCATAGCAGAATAAGCATATAATTATATGTATATGGCTGAAAAAAAAAAGGAACTATTTATATACGTGAAAAAGTACATCAAATTTGTGTATGTATATAAATATATCAAGATTAGACAGTAAAGCTTTAATAAAATACCATTTCACTTACTTAAGAAAAACTAAAATAAAAAAACAACACAACCTGAAGATTTCATTACAAAGTATAAAACACAAAAATACCTTTACTGTTTTATCGCAAGGACATGTACAAATATAAAAAGTCATCTTTGTGGTTTTTAAAATCTTGAGGGGTATAGCCAGAAGGGCTCTACATGAAATATATAACATAATAATAATAGTATATTTTTTCTGAGTTAAGATTTATTTCTATCATTTACCAGTGTTGAGCTATGGCTGAATTTTCCAAATGACAGTTAATTTTAATTCTAAATGTCTCAAAAATCTAAATTCCAGTTAGAAATTTTTTAAATGGTCATTTGGTATCACAATATTTGAGTGAGTTGTTCAAAACTCTGAAATGAATTTATTGTGTCTTGCATGCTTTGCTCTAAAAGCTTTCTTGTGAAAGAAACTGTCCCATCCCAGACATTCAGTATTGTTTACCTTCGTTCAGTGATTATGAATGGGAGAGCTTAGACAGAAAAAGCTGTTCTTGCCTAAGCATTTACAAGGGCAAGTAAAAGTGTGTTCTGTGTAACCAAAGTTTGTGTTTGTTTTTGGATTCATTTTCACTTTCCATCCTCAAAATGGTTGATGAGTAATCTGCCAACCCATCTATTTGCTTGCAGATCTCTGATGATTTGCAAATGCCTGGGTAAGTACAACTGTCCCAGTTTGAGCATTTCCAAGATAAATAACGAGGGTGAAAAAAAAAAGGGAAAATAAAACTGACGCTATACTACAATTGTATAGATTAAAAGGGTTTTTGCTGAAAAGGTATTTTTGTTTAAAAGGGAATGTTTAGCATCAAAATATCAAGATAAAATCCACCAAAATTAAATGTAAACTTCATTCATGTTTACAAACCTCTTCACAACCACAATGTATCATTTACATTTATGAACACACAGGTCAAATGTCACAACATGTGAAAACGCTGAGTCATGGATCTTAACATTGAATTTACATTTCCTGTATAACACATTAGTGCATATCAAACGCCTGGGAAAATACAACCGTCTGTGAAGTCTTAACCGTAGTTCAATAAAATTCCCACCGCAGTTTTGGAATTAAAAAAAACAACAAAAAAACCTCCTAGAAGAATAACTGTACAAAATTCAGTATCAAGTTGGGTTGGGTTTGCTCGTATCCTCACTACGGCCTTACCAGACAGCCTTAATGGACAAACTCACATTTCATTTTGAACTGATCTGTAAAGCATCTTTTCAGATGTAATACCGAATATGCTGATACTTCATAAACTGCTGAGTGTGAGTGTAAGCATCTGGGACAAAAAAAAAAAAGGTGAGGATTTCATTCACAAATTTCCTACTTTCATCAAAAACACTGATCACCCCAGTGTATAAGCCTTTAACAGTGAGAAGCAGGAATGAAATGGAATGGAACTGATCATGGAATGTGATGACAAACTGTGGGAAAAGTTCTCTAAGTCCTGATCACCTATCAACCTCTTATCCTAAACCTATCCCTAACAACCCTGTTCTTCCCTAACCCTATTCTCATCACTACCCCTACCCTTCACCCTTTCAACCAGAAAAGAAAGGCTTGAACAGTGATTTTTTAGTTGCCCAGTCGGAGAAACTAGTTACTGGAATAGAACAACCTGTCCTCCTGTTCAAAGGGCACATGAGTGATTTTTTAATCTCCAAAGTGAAAAGTAACTTTTTAATTACCGATAACTAAATATATGTACTTTCTCGGCCTGGGAACTAAAAAATCACTTGTGTGTGCCTGGCCTTAGCAATAGGGATAAGGACAGGTTTAGGGATAACGGCAAGTTTAGGGATAAGCTTAGAGTATCTTGACTGGGTGGTCAGGACGTGGAACTTTTTCCCAAATTACTTCTGTGATTTCAGTAATTACTAGATCTTATGATCTACTGGCCCAGTCTCAGATTAACACCTTTCTGAGAAATATAAAAACACGCTCATTATACAATTATGGCACAAAACAGAGAAGATCCAATGGCAATGCCACAACAGAATATTTAGTATGAATGAAAACATTACATGAAACAGTAAATTCTCGGCAGCAGTTTTCCTTGAAGGATAAGGCTGATGTCTCTATTATATTTAAGTAGGCTTACTCTCTTAGCCAAAAATTCTAAAATCTGATTTAAAATGGGATACAACACAAAATATGCCCTGTCTTTCAAACTAAAATTGGTACCACAGATATATCAAAACTCCCGAATTAAAATTCGAGGCTGTCAAGCCACTGACCAAGCCAGGCATATATATAACTGACATCCAGCATATATACGAATAAATTCAGATGGACACTGTGCATGTAACTGACATAATATTCCCTCAATAATTAATCAGACAACCATGGCAGAGAAATAAATACAAGCATGGGTGTTAGGATTCAGGTTCTTAATGTAAACCTTCAGATCATTTCAAGGAAAAGATGTACACACCATTGTATACAAGCCGTACAAATTAATCATGTTCAAAATATAAAAAAATTTCAACAAATGGTAGAAAAAATAAGTGAAATTTGACAGAAATCTTTTAAACAATAAATCCAATCATCTCTTTTTTCTTGACAAAAACTTATCTCTGTGTCATGGCATAAAACATAGTATCTCAAAAAAAAAAAATCTGTTCTAAATAAAATGGCCATTTGAAATAAAACACAAAAAGGCAATTTCATGTGCAATAAAGAGCAAAGGATTTGTTACTGTAAACTTCAAAAGTGCGGTATTGTAAAGTAAATCTTGAGAATTTGTCACTGTTATGGAATTACAACCATTTCAAAACCTCAGTCAACATGTCATAATGTTTATTTCGACTTGTGGTTCATCACTGCGGAGAAATAATTTCAGACACAGAAATTAGGGTACAAGTGTAAATGTAACCCTTCAGATCATTTCAGTCAAAAGGAAAACAAACAAACAAAAAATGAGTATATGCCCCTCTTAAGTGTGACAATTTAAGTACATCGTTTAAAATTTCAGTTAAAAAATACAACATGTCACATCAATAAAATGTTCACACTTTCATTAAAAAAAAATTTACAAAAAAAAAAAAAAAAAGATTTCAGATCTGAAGTAAGTATGAAAGTAGCAATCTGCCTGCAGAGCACATCAGTAAATGAAATGCAGACAACGCAAGTTTCATGTATGACATTATTGCAGGTAATAATATTACATTGCTTTCAAGGTTGCAAAACCTTTACCTTTTGCCCACCGCATAAATGAATTTAAAAAAAATTCATAAAATTATGATGTCATTGCTAATCAATGTCTTTGAGATCAGTCATAAGAAATAAAATTGTTCTGAAGTCCACAAGATTTAAGGTGTTTGCCAAATGAAACTGTGATAGGTCAACTGCCACAACCCCTCAGTTTTTTTTTTTCTCCCTTTCCATCCATGAGTTGGTGTAATTTGCACTTCATCTTAGAGGGCAAAAAGGTGTGTACATGTATATCTAAATGTCTTGGGATTTCCATATATTTAAATATCTTGGGATTCACATAGTAAGATAATGAAGAACATGAACACCACACAGTATTTTCTCTCTATTTAGAATACAATTCCCTAAACAATATCCAGGAAGGGAATGGTAATTAAAACTACAGGCACACTGATAACTTCTGTCTTCCTCTTTACCACCCAAACTTGATCCACTATCCACCCCTTGATTTTAAATGTCAAAAAAACAATTTTAGTTAAAGTGGGTAAAACAAAACAAACCAAAAAAAAAATTCACCAAAATGCATCAAATGACCAGTTCCTATGTGGTTCTAACTAGAAAATTGCTTTTGTCGTAGAAATGAATTAGAGTTATTGCTATATCATGCATGGAAACAAAACTGTACAAAGACATCTGGAAAAATATTATTAAACCTTTCCCCATTATCATTTGGTTCGGATTTAGTTCCTTCTTCAACAAATTTTATCAAAAGCTTCTGCATTACAACAGTTTATCTCCAAGCCTGAACTGCTGACACATCTTATCTCATGAAGCAAAAATATGAAAGAAAAAAATGGTTAAAAAAAAAAGAAGACACCTTGCACAATGTTCTGCTGCCAGGACAGAGGTACACAGCAGCTTGTCATATCCTACTTCCTGGTGTACTAAGCAAACACCGGGGTTCCGTATGTACTGTTGTCCTTTTAATAAAGTACCATGTGAAATGGTAATACAGGTGATCTCGGTTATCAGTGCAGCACACTTTTTAAACTTAAGTGCACTTACTTGGTGCACTGGATAAAACACGTGTTTCCGTTTCTTTTTTTTTTTTTTAAAGTTTGGCCGTTTTTTCGTTTTTGGCCTTAGGTGTTTGTTTTAAACAAATGCTCTTACCTGGTGCAATTGCCGTGACACAGAAGTGTCTTATTCTTCTATGCATATTCAGTTATACATTATTACACTTCCTTTCTAAAACCATTTATATCTTTTGTGTGCATGCTTTTCCTGATAAAAACAAATTTCTTACACATCTTTTCGGTTCATGCTCTTGTTGAAAATGTTCTGTGACCGAATTGATAAGCACCTCCTGCATAAAATTTACCTACAGTGCACTCTCCCGATTACGACATCTCCGAATAACGACATTCTCCCGATAACGACATTGACCCCCGGTCCCGATTTTTTTACTATATGTTATTAGTAATAAAACTCTCTAAATAGCGACATATTTTTTAGACCACTCTCCGGATAACGACATTGAGTTAGCAATAATCGGCTGTGACTTTGCTAGATACAAAAATAAAAATAGCTAAAATATTGTTTCCGGTCAGTTTCATTTCATTCTCTGAGCCAATAAAAACACTTCTTTTCCGACCAATGAAATGTCCTACCAGAGGCACCTCATAGCCAATGAGATCGCTTTGTTATCGGCCAATGAGATCGCTTTGTTATCGGCCAATGAAAACACACCTGTGTCTATTGTCGTCGGAACAAAAAGGGTGACGCGCATTAAATGAGTCAGTCATCACATCGCTGAATCGATTGTATTCACCCATGTGTTCAGTTGTATTATTAAATACAGCTGCACTCATGCCGGTCCCAAGCCCGGATAAACAACAGAGGGAAAATGACACACAAAAAACAACAACAAAAAAAACAAACAAACAAAAAAAACAAAACAACACACACAACACACACACACACTTCGTGTATTTTACATGTTTGGAAAGTCCGATCACTGATCACCCACTATGGTTGGTACGTTACATTCTAAGGGTCTAACCACACCCCTTTTTCCGCCATCTTGAAAATCTCCGAATAACGACATGTTCCCGATAACGACATGCACCTCTGGTCCCGAGCCATGTTGTTATCGGGAGAGTGCACTGTAGTGTTTTTCTTCCCTTCTCTGTTCAGCAGTGGTTCTGGGCGTGGAACTTCATGTAATATTTATTCATTTACCTTCAGCAGAGAGACATTCCATACTACTACAAAAAAAAATCTCATGGTCCCGTCTCGCATAAGGGCATATCAACAATTTTCCCATTTTAAAGGAGAACGTTTCAAAGTTTTGGTGGGACAGAGATTTCTTACTATAGGTAAGCAGGTTGCAAACACATTTCTTCTTATAATTTCAAAACGATACTGATACGCCACTTTGTGAGAATACAGATCTCCCTGCAAGCAATGATACAGTAGTTGTAACTACAATCCACCAAAATCACTGATATGTCAGTGTTAGGGGATCAGTCTAGTTACAAAGGCAAACAGAGAAAATACTGAGTTGTGATCACTGTTCAACTATAGCTTAGAATGTAACATGCCAGGGCCCCTTAACAATAGTCAGCAACGAAATGTGTAGCCGCCTGACAAAATGAGGTACTTCTCGCCTTTTGGTGGTATGGAGATATTGGTATCACCAAGTAGGTTAATTCAAAGCCCTTTCATACTGTAAAAAAATTAATGCTGTAACTTAATTAGCTGAGAAGATATGGCTTCTCAAAGATAGGAAGTGACACAACCACTGTTTTGAGAAAAACGTGTTTTTTAAAATTTCAGCTTAGAAATACAAAATTATTGATGGTGACTCGATAAGTCAATTTTGAGGCATTTACCGTTCTGAGCCAGCACTGTCATTTGGAAAAAGAATAGTGAATGAAGAGGTTAAACTTTTCAAAAATACTGAAAACTCCCTCATTTTGTCAGGCGGCCGGCCACACAAATGACTTTGGAGTTCTACCAACGTCAGCAAGAAGTAAAATTAAAAAAAAAAAAAAAATGATAGAAAAGAAAATTGTTTCAAGACTGGGTGGAGGGGTGGGACAAAGACTGAGTAAATGATAACATTTGAGAACCTGTCTCCTGTCCAAAGAATGTGTGTGTACTCAAGGCTCAAATTATGCATATATCCACACAGGGCATGCAGGCCTCACAAAATGACGAAGCCAGTATGGCAAATAAAAATACACAAATATTTGCTTGAAATAAAATTTTTAAAAAGGAAGAAAACTTACAGTAATACTGTATACTAGTTAGAATATAAAGACACACTTAGCGCTATTCCCCCTTTTGAATGGTGAATTACAGTAACTACATCAAGTGCATCAGACAATATCAATCTTTTTATACTACATACACACCCTGGTCATGCTTTTGGCATTCCGCTTCAATGGTTTTGAAGACTGTAAAAATATAAAATATGAGCTACACTAGGATATCCCATCAAAAAAAAAAAAAATTCTGAACAGGACGGAAAATTGGGAATTTTAAAATTTCCTTCCTGGTTCCTTAAATCTAAAAATAAAGGTATCGTTTCCTTGTAACAAGGAATGCAGATTTTGAAGTTTCTCGCTGTCACTGTCGCTAATAGCGAAGGACATCAGAAATAGCCAAATTATTATCTAACTACATTTGATTCATATTTGTGGGGTGGTAAGAAATTATCAGTGAAACAAATCGGATATAAAAAAATTATCAAAATGCATTCCAAAATCCCACGCAAACAGAATACATATCAAATTATGCCTGTAGAATAGTGCCAGAATTGTCAGGCTAAGAACATTACAGGGCAGAGAAAGTGGCATCTAAGTGGAGAAATTGCTTTCCAACTCCCATAACAATGAAATTTTGCACCAATGATATTTCGGATGGCTCTGAAATCTACAAGCATTTGTATTACTTGTGCCATATCATGATATTTCACAGGAGTCGTGTTAAGCTGGTGGGTACATATGAGGAAAAAAATATAGAAACAAATACTAGCTCCTTACTGATCCAACTGCATATAGAAATTTGTCCTCCAGTCAAATAGGTAGATCTAGATCTGCAGGTATCCCAAAATTACGAACTCACCACAGACTAACCAATAACCCAGACCTACCAATCCCATGGTGTGACATCACAAAAACTGTTCCCCTCTGCCATTTCATTTTACCTGATGTGTCGTCCTTTCCAGCCACTCTAGCCAAAATTCCTTCTATTACATCTTGTACGGTTCACCCCCGCTCATGTTTTAAAACAACCTTACCAAATACAGGCCTTGATTAAATTTTAAATTTTGCGCAGAGTGAATTCAACTTAAGATGTAAACACCACAGACTGTCTTTAGTCCGTGGTCAACACCCAAACTTCAGATTAAAGAAAATGCATAGCCAGCAACCCCACCGAAATCCGACACATATGACTGACGTCAAATTTGCCTGTAGTAATAACATCATTCCTATGCAGATCCGCTGAGTATAACATCGTGCTGACATCGTTCTGATGTTGCTAACCTGTCCTTACACTTACAGTCATCCTACTAATCCATTGGAAATTCCCTACAAATATACCTTGGACTGACATAGGGATGCTGGTTGGGCAATGCCCCACACTCTGCCGAGGACAACCCTGAATTTCCATTGGTGGGTCTGGGTAATTCTGCTGTGCAAAGGCAGAGTGACTGACAGCATGGACTTTTTCTACTTTATTGTCTGTATGAACTTCTCTCACACATAATTCTTTTATGTCAAAGACAGATAAATGTCTGTGATCTTAAAATAGTAGTTTCTAGTGTGGCAAACTCATAAATACTTGTAAAAGCATTTATATATGTGAACTGGCTATGCCACACAAGTTTCTGTGTTTTTCTCAAAACAGTGAATTGAGCACATACTTTGCTCTGCCTTTGCATGGCAGAATTGTTAGCCTGTGGGGCTCACTGCTTGTAATATGCTCCATCTGAGATACCAAACGAATCTGTAGATGACAGAAAACTGTACAGACACTGGCTAATTGCCATCTAGTTCCTGTTTAACTTTCAGATCAACAATAATCTTATCTGTAGCCTCTGCTCCTTCCAAATCCCCCACTTGCTCCTGACAATGTTTGTAATAGAACCAGAAAGGGACCATGTCTGGCATAAGTTCAGTGCCCTGGGGAGTGACACAAGGTGCAGGTTAAGTAAAAAAGAACAAACAAGCCAGAGTTTTTTCTGGATTAACCAGTTTTAGCTCACAGTGACGCGTCTCTTTCTGCATGGCTTTGACAAATATGACGCAATTTCCCAAAACAATAAATAAGTATAAAGGGCTAAGCAAGGTAAAACAATAATGTTAATGGTTGGAGTTGATTTTGGTCAAAACCAGTGTTTCTCAAGATTTTCAACCCACTTTGATTTTCCGATAACCGTGCACCCCGCCATGACCCAACAAAGTTAGTATTTAGCATAACCGAAAAAATTTTAAAAATATATACATATTCAGTATGCATGCATGCATTCAAAAGTAGTTTTTAATAAAAATTTTATTTCATGTTTTATTCACTGGTTTCTTACTTCCACATGCGCCTTGCCCTTGACACTGGCTGCAGAGTGGTTTATTTATACGGTTAAGTTAAAATACACTATGAAATTAAGTTTTTCTATGAAAATCCCTATGCCCCATTCTGAATTCCCGCGCCCCACTGGTGGGGTGTGGGCCCCACCCTGAGAGACAGTGGTCTAAACCATGGTTTTGGTTGATATTGATTCCGCAGGATCTCTTCTGCGTGTGTGTACAAACTTTTCTATATAGATAAAAAGCCTAACCGAGTTATATACGAATCTATTTGACCAAATCTGAGTCAATTACCAGTACCAATCTAACCAGATGGGTCACAAATTTGTCACCACCGAGACATGTTGTAATGTATGGTGAGTTCTATTAATACTATTATGTAAAATGCAACCTGGCATATTGAATTTGTCAAGAGTTCAAGGTCGCACAATAAAACATGGCTGTATCCCTGTAACAAGCACGTTTTTTTGTTTTTATGTCACGCCCTATGTGTCGTCCTGCTTAACACAAATTTATTACACATGTCTTGCTGATGTGCCTAAATAAATGTTTTACTTACCTTCTTGTATATGGGTAGGGCATCTGCGTACCGGCCTTGCCTCAGGAGGTATTCCCCATACTCTTTGTAACAGTCCCAAAGATTGGGTGACAACTCCATGGCTTTCTTGAATGTGATCTCTGCTCTTTGTGGCTCACCAAGCTGAAAAGGCAGGTATGGTATTTGTCTCATATTCTCTAATTAATATCAAATATCAACTTGTATATTATTACATCAGGTTTTGAAAATACACCTTCCTCTTCATGAAGACAAATTATTCCATCTTGTGAATGGGGGGAAAAAACAAAAAAAACAACGGCGAAGGGACAACAAAATAAAACAAAAGAACAAACAAATGATCATGAAGACAACAAATTATTCCTTTTATATCTTGTGACCAGGAAAAGAAAACAAAAAAAAACTAAACAAAGGAACAAACAACCAAAGAAAAAACACGCACAAAAAAAACCAACCACCCAAAAAAACAAAAGAAACAAACCATGTCCATTTTGAAACTATTAAGCAAAACCCTAGCACAAAAAAATAATAAACAAATTTATCCCTGCCAACATGCCATCCTTCATAAACCCTAGATCTTTTTGGGTGCAGTTTTGCTGGTTGGGTTAGAAATATTTGTGTTGCGACTGCATCTGACAAGTAGAACTTCAGCATTAGATGCTTTTTATTTTCATGGACAGCCTCAACTTTGGACAATGAGCCTTTTACAGTGGTTCTCAATAGGCATGGAGGGATAGTCAGAACAATTGCACACGTATTCTGATTTCTTAATAATATATGAATGGTAAAAATCTGTCGCAATGACTCAAATCACTCCTGAGTACCAGCCACAGAAGTTTTTCAGGCTTATTTTAATTCTAAAGATTTAAAGAAAATATGACACAGGAGTAGTGAGTAGGTCCTCCAGAAGAATTAGATTATATTATACAATTCATACTGAAACTATAGCTTGACTTAGTGCAGTGAAATCCTATATATTGTTCCATAAAATGATGACCCATGTATGACAATGAAGGATGAAGATATAAATACATCTTGGCTTACCTTGTAAAAAGTATTAGCAAGATGAAGATAAGCCAGGATGAAATTTGGGTCTATGCTAATGGCTCTCATATGCCATGGTAAGGATTCTTTGTATTCACCCATAGAATACAGCATATCTCCAATCTTCATTACAGCCTCAGCATTCTCTGTAAAAGTGGGTTTGGAAAACTCTTTAAGTTCAAAATGACCTTCATAACATAATTATTTTATTTACAATATGCATTATTTCCATATGAATTGATGAAATAAGGGCACCTTTCGTTCAGAGCAATAAATTTTCAAAATGATTTGACATATTTGACGTAAAGTACCAGTGGACAGGACCCATTCTGAAGCTGTAACCACTTCACAGTGGTGTTATTTTAGAGAGCAAAGTGCTTGTGTTTATGAGAAAGACTTTTTTGTGGTGGTATTTGAAAACATTCTGTGAGGTGACAGCATTGAATAGATAATATGTCGCCGCCACCCAGTTGAGAAAATTGAGTCCCAGGTTCTAAGGAAATACGAGGCATATAGGATTGACATTGTTTGCACATAGGAATGACATTGTTCCTATGTAGATCCGCTAGTTATGACATCGCTTTGACTTCAGTATGATGTTGGGAATCTGCCCCAGTCGTAGGGAAATAAACATCAGATTGACTTAATGGTGCTGCCTGGGTACACTGGTGACTGGGATAAAAATTTACCATTTGTTTATGGAAAACAATAGCAGATGTAGTAATCTTTATTGGCAAAAAAAAACAAAAACCGCAGCATTTGAGCCTCAATCATCATTCTTCTTGATTTTCTCAATTTGGGCAACTGCGACATGCAACATTTTACAGATTCCACATTTAAGATTTTTGGCAGAAACCTCGACTCCATAAAAGTTTTTCAGTCCCAATTTTAGATTACCTCTCACCAAAATTTATGTTTTGGATGCAGATGGAAGAGAATGTTGCAGACATTTTTTGACAAATCGATTGCCCATTCTGCTAATGTCTAGGAATACTCTTGTAAATCATTCAGCAATTTTACAAACTATTACAGAAACCACAGAAAAGCTGTGGGGTCGCAGTGAGGCTTGAAGCAAAGTCAAAAATCGGCAAAAAGAAAAAGTTGTATGCAATAAAGCCTCACGTAAGAAGTAATATCCAAACGATACGATGAAAAGCAAAGAAAAAGGGGAGACAAAAAATCTCAATATTTCAGTGATGAACCTTTAACAAGAGGAAAAAAAACAACAACAACACAAAAACAAAATGGAAAATTGAACAGATAAAACAATCCAACAATAAAAAGAAATGAAGAATGTATAGTAATTATATATATAGAATATTAAATCAACACGATGACTTATCTGCGAGTCCTGGCTTATACTTCTGCCGACCAACACTTTCCCTAAAGGGACATGTATTGCTCTTTTTCTTTGCGTTTCACTGTATTGTTTTGATATTATTTCTTACGTGAGGCCTTGCTACATACAAGTTTTTCTTTTTGCCAATTTTTGTCTTCATAATTTTACACAAGACCACAGATGTTATTTTCTGCAACTGTTTTCCATAAATACCGTAGTGTGAATGGCCCTTAATGTTTTATGAATTCCCATTATTCTGCAAGAAATCTCAAGTAAACCTTTCTCAGACTGAGAGACAAAATCAATCCAGTATGGTTTAGATGGAATATTTCTCAAAGATGAAACAGAAAAAAAGTCAAACTATTTTATGCCATTACCCTCCATATTTAGGAGTAGATTACAAAGCAATTTAAAGGCTGATGGCTATGGTGTATACCATTTACAGACACATGATATTTGTAAGCCTTTAGTACTCATCAACAACAAATTTCAAACTGGAGTGGACTATCACAAACTGTAACTCATTCCTTACGGTAACTTTAGTGGGTGTGGACAGGAACTATCAATACTATCCAGACTGAAATTTAGGGATTGTTCAAAGATATTTTTTCTTTTACTCAACATGAACACAAGATACAACATATTATACATTAATATAAAAGACAATCAATGAACCAGGATGGGAGTTGATTTTTTGAAAAGTTGATTAAGATATTAGTGTTGGAAAATCGGTGTCCACTTCAGTCAAATATTCAGCTTTCCATAGCAAAATGAAAACCCGTGAGC
The DNA here is from genome assembly GCA_963931925.1 of Onchidella celtica. Taxonomy (NCBI): domain Eukaryota; kingdom Metazoa; phylum Mollusca; class Gastropoda; order Systellommatophora; family Onchidiidae; genus Onchidella; species Onchidella celtica. Next base: position 36,098,974 of record OZ007572.1, read on the forward strand.
TGAATATTTGGTTTACAGTAGCGCATGAGTTAACATCGACAGTTATGCATAACCAAACAACTGAGCACTAAAAGAATATTTTCATACCAGGCAACAGCTCCAGCCACTCTTTGTAAATTTCCAGCAGCCTGAGACTGAATGAGCTTTTGGGATCAGGGTTTTCCTGCTCCTGCAAGAAGTTGATCAAGTTTGTAGCTGAAAAGTAAGAAAGCAGACAGTTAAAATGATTACATATCAGGCACAAGTTGTAATTACAAATTAATTGTTACATAAATGATCCTGGATAATGGAGCTATGATGACAAACCTACTCGGGTCCTGATAGTGTTTACAGCTTTTGAAGATTTCAGCCAAGGGATATAAGCACATCAATATAAATTCTTCACAAAAGTCCATTAGAGTTGTCTCCCCATTGGATTTTTCATGAAGTTTCATGTGAGATGAAATAGTAGTGCTCAAAACAATAGAATCAATTCAAATGAAGAAGAGTACCAGTTAGGACTACAGACCTTCATAAGAGAGTTTTTCAGCTGGAATAGTAGCGTGCTTTTTCTGAATGGCAACGGCAATTGTGTCTCCTAGATTTAAAGTGGCATGATAGGTTCCTTCTGGCTGAAATACAGTGTAAAAAAAAACAACAACATGAATTCCATCATGGCATGTCTCTACAAGTTGGGGTCCTAATTGTGCAAACTTTCATAAAAAATGTTTATGATATACCACTGACAGGAGAATGGTTGAGACACAAGAAAGGCACAAATGGTTACCATAAATAAATTACAATTAATTCATATGAGAATCAGGAAAAACTTAATGAAACTGAACTTCTCTGATGGAAATTATTGGCTAGGTTTTGCCCTTAGTAAATAAAGATAAGCAGAAGCTTAGGGGAAAAGAAGCACTAAGTAAATTAACCACAGAAAAGGTGAGGCGATGAGACGTGTAGGCCAAGTTAGTGCTCGGAAAAAGCTGGCCTGAAAGAAAAAAGTAAAACAAGTGGTGGTGGGGAGGCGGGGATGTCACATTCACAAAGTGGCTGGTGCCACAGCAGAGGTGGTGGGTTCAAAGCCCCATGTGAGTCATTTGTTTTCATTTTTCTTTTCACGCCCGCTTTTCTGAGCACTAACCCCAGCCAACAACCCTACCAAAATCTGACGTGTAGGCTTGGCGTCAAGTTTGCACATACTAATGTGTAAATCTGCTGGGTACGGCATCACGCTGACATAGGCTTGATGTAGGGAACCTGCCCCTACCAATCCTACAGAAATCTTCATCGGACTGACGTTGTGGTGCTGGCTGGACTAGGCATACACCTCTAAATTATGCTTAATCTTTTCTGGGTTTTACATGCATAATCTGCATTCAGAATTGAGAAACTTATTACAGGATTTTCCAGCATTTATTTTCTACGATTTGTAAAAACAGGATCAAAACTAATGCTAGATGTCTTTTTCCCTTACCAGGTACAGTATTTCTCCTGGTCCCTGGACACATTCTTTTGGCTTGTTCTCCTCTGTCAAATTAGGGTAGACATTGTTTACCCAGTCCAATAGAGCGAAGCCATGATGGACTCCTGGAACATTCAACCCATCACTGAATATGTCTTGATTAAAAATTTTGCCCTCGCTCTTGCGTACCATCATTGCTCAACCCTAATGGCGTAAGTCATTTTTGACACTTTTGACATATTAAGGAAAAACTGTTTCTTTTTCTGTCATTTGGTGACTTATGCCATTCTGATTCTATTGGATTATTTAATTTTCTTATTGGTGCATTTCTTTTCCTATAATATCTGATTCCCCTCATGCTTAGGAATGCAATTAATCATCAGTTGCCTTTTGCATAAGTCTGATACATGCTATTATTGCAGAGCAGTGATGATATATATATCAACCCCTATAGTTTCAAGTGTTTTCTTTTCTTGTTTTGTTTTCCATTGATTTTTTTCAGTATGTTAATTCTCAAAACAGCCCTAATTCTCCATAGTTCACTTGCTGGACAAATCTATGTCAATGAGATTATAAATGCCCCTTTTCAGTCAACACACAGAGATTTTTTGACCAGGGTTGGACAGATGAAAGATATAATTAGGTCATGACTGTAAACAAAACCCTTATGAAACGAAATGAGATGATGCTGCAATCGTGGCCCACGATGAAACCACGCTCCAGGCTCTCATCAATAGCCTTGCCAAAGCCTGTGACAAATTCATGCTAAAGATCAGTGTCTCAAAAACTGTAGTTTTGACACAAGGCTTGAGAAATCCCAACCCAATCATGCTGAATGGCTCTCCTCTGGAGCAAGTGGGAAAATTCTGCTACCTAGGCTCAACCATCAGTGGTAGCACAGACATAACAACTGAAATAAATGCCAGAATAGGAAAGGCGGCCACAGCTTTTGGCAAACTCTCAAAAAGGGTGTGGAACAATAGCGAGCTGACCATCAAAACAAAGGTACTCGTGTACCAAACTTGCGTCCTAAGCACCCTGCTGTATGGCTCAGAGACATGGACCACCTACTCCAAACATGAAAGATCCCTCAACTCCTTCCACCTGCGCTGCCTACGCAAAATTCTCAAGATCAAGTGGCAAGACAGGATCTCAAATATCGAAGTTCTGAGCCGAGCCAACATTCCATCAACTCAGGCTCTCCTAGGCAAAAAAAGACTGCGGTGGCTTGGACATCTCCACCGTATGGAAAATGATCGCATCCCCAGACAAATTCTCTACGGGGAACTTGCTACTGGCAACCGACCCAGAGGTAGGCCACATCTGCGATTCAAAGACACTTGCAAGGTCACGATGAAAGCATTCAACATCGACCCCAATGAATGGGAGAACCTTGCAAATGATCGAAGCAGATGGAGACAAAAATTGCGCAGTGGCACGCTCGCAATAGACTTCAAGGCAAAAGAAACATACCTGACAAAACGACAGAGGCGGAATGAAAACACTCGCCAAAGTGAACCCAAAAGACTGACCTGCAATCACTGCCATCGCACTCTCGGGTCAAACATTGGTAGAATAAGCCACGAGAGAAGCTGTCAGTCAAAGTGAAAGTGAATATTCTAGCTGCTAAGACCGTCTGTAAAGACGCTAAAGGCCATATATGAAACGAAATCATTGACATTCTTCAACTGGTCTGATTATTTGTGTACAATCAGAAGTACCTACCTCCAGGGGGCGTTTTTGTGTTTGGATACAAGAACCACCTCTTATGACCATAAACAACACCGTTCCATGTGTCAGAATGTTTATGGAAGACCACTCCAGTCATTGACGATCCAAGGAAAAAGATACTTTCATCTGTCGACACCTGCATGTATTGCAAATTAAAACAAATAACCACCGTAAATGTTTAAAATGATCTTCCGGGATAAGAGTAAAAATAATATGTCAGCCAAACCAAACAAATAATCGTGTTTCTCTTTTAGAACTACTGCTGTCAGTATCATGAACATTTGATGGACCTTTTTTCCCAAGCATTTTGATCTTATATTTCAATTGTTTTTCACCAACTCTGTTGATTTTGTATTATGATGAAAGTCACTGGTTTAAAAAAAAAAAAGGCATTTTTATTTATATTAAATTTTACAGTTTTACATTTGATTTTATGACAGTAGACAAACACCAGTAATGCATCAAACAGAAAAAAAGTGCTACATAGTGCCTACTGAATGCACAGTACAATGTAACCTGAAACTATTTACTAAACAAAAGTACAATGTAACCAGAAACTGCTTATAAAACACAATGTGACCACAGCTGCCATTTAAAACATTATAATTTTTAATGTGACAGCAAGGAAGAGTTCACACATCAGATTAAAACACTGTTAGAAGTAATAATTACTTTCATTGACACCTTTTTCACTTACATTGACTTCAAAGTATTTTGGCATGCGAAGTGTTCTTGGCAGCTGTGACTGCCAGTAAAACTGACGATCAAATGCATAGTGTCTGTGAAATGAAAAGAAAACAATAAAATTATGCACATATAAAAACTCTGCTCCTGAAAAATGACTCAGGCAGAATCCCTTTTAAATTTCACACATTAAACACAGATTTACATTCTGCTGCTCTAATCAGACATTTTTCATTCATTTTCAAACTTGCTTATTCTATCTGTCTTTTTACTGAGGTTTTTTTTATACTAAGCCCGGAATCTCACAGCCAGTTGCTGTCAGCTAAATGTACACTCAAGAAATATTGGCAGAAGCTGACTGTCAGGCTGGGCTTACTATGATAGGGATTTCCCGGATTTACTACGAAAAAAACAGGAAATTGTGACATTAAACACAGATTTACATTCTGCTGCTCTAATCAGACATTTTTCATTCATTTTCAAACTTGCTTATTCTATCTGTCTTTTTACTGAGGTTTTTTTTATACTAAGCCCGGAATCTCACAGCCAGTTGCTGTCAGCTCAATGTACACTCAAGAAATATTGGCAGAAGCTGACTGTCAGGCTGGGCTTACTATGATAGGGATTTCCCGGATTTACTACGAAAAAAACAGGAAATTGTGGTGTGCATTTCTTGTCTGTCAACAACTGACGTGTCGTTCTGGGCTTAGTATGCTACCCCCCTAAGTAATATAACTGTCTTTTGTCCTTAGATTTCCTCTGAAAGTTTGATTTATATCAAACCACACATTAAAACAACTTATCTCATTTTCTGCCAAAGAGTGGGGATGGAATAAAGCAGTACTGGGGCTAGCGACATGGTTTCTACTTACCCTGGCTCTTCAGCTCCATTCGTTTCATTTGAGAAATGTTTGTTTATATAGTCAAGGAAAGATGAAGCATGTCTAGCATTTCCTCCTTTACGGACAATCTCCAGTGACTCTCCCGTGTGTATTGTCCATTTGCTGTACGCCTTGACCAGCTTCTGTCTTGACCATTTCTCTGGTTGTGTCCAGTCCTTAGCTCCATTAGGAAAAGTCACAATGACTGGCTTTTTAAGTCTCACCTCAGATTCAAATCTCTCTGGTGACAAATCATTCACTGATATACGCTCAATGGTGCATATACTTGACCCATATTTTGCTAGAACTTCTTCAGAAGGTGGTCTCCAGCCTCCAAGATCAGTTTTATTGGTGACTGAAAGCTCTTCAACATTCGAGTGCTGACCGATTGTATTTATTTGAAAGATTTTAAAGTTATTTAATAAAAACAATGAGAATACCGTGACTGAGACAACCAGGAATGTAATTGTCACAGGTGATGAGGAATGGCAACATTTTGATGAAAATAACAACGACAATGTTGATGGAAGGGATTGCTTCTGTTTGGCTTTGGAGGAATTCTTTGTAGTTTTGGAAGGCGTTGACATTGAGGATGGTGAAGACGATTTGGTTCCACTGTGATGTTCTCCATGACTTGAATTTTTACCCATGTTAGTCAGTGTTAACTGAAATACACAATACAGAACAATTAAACACTAGCTGGGACAAGGTGGGACAAAGAAAGTACCCAGCCAACATCCCTTCTTCAAACCAACACGCATGTAGATTTTTATAGGATTTTCATAAGGTTTCTAAGATTATTGTACAGGTAGATTTCCTACAGAAAACGAACGGTTGTGCGGTGTTGCAACCAGCAAACCTATGTCAGAATAACAACAAAAACAACCAAATGTATGACTGAAATGTTCAATGTATCCATAAAGATAAACACTCTTCTCACATAGCGACTCCAACCCCACTCCCAACCCAGAAAAATGGGGATGAGAGCCCAAAGATAAGAATGAATTCAATTTTAATCAGAGGAAGGACTCAGTAGCTGCCAGATTTTGTTTCCTCCTTTAAATTGTCACTTCCTTACTCACTCTCCTCTGTCATTGTCAGTCAGCACATTATTTTTGTCTTTTCATTAATCAGTCAGCGAACAAGTTATTCAACAAACCGGTCAGCCAATTTATTTCACATACGGTCCCTCTCCCCAACTGCGCGTGTTCATCGTGTGCACGTGCAAACTGAGAGAGAGAGAGAGAGAGAGAGGGGGGGGGGGTGAAAGAAGGAGAAGGCAGACAGAGTGAAAGAGAGAGAGAAAGGAGAAAGAACGAAAGAGCGAGCGAGTGGGCGAGCGAGAGAGTGAGTGAAAGAGAACGAGGGAGGGTCGATGAGAGAAATAGCGAGAGAGTGTGTGTGTGTGAGAGAGAGAGAGAGAGAGAGAGAGAGAGAGAAAGAGCGAGAGGAGAGGCCGTGAAAGAGTGAGTGAAAGAGGGAGAAGTCATGAGTGACTGAGTAAAAGAGAGAGAGAGAGAGAGAGAAAGAGAGCAAGCGAACGAACAATTTACAATTTCGATTCATAATGCTCCCATGAACCAACGAGATGTTACCCCAGGAGAACTCAGCAAACTTAGTTTAATTAAGACAGCATGACACGTGCTGATTGATTGTCCACAGGCAAATAATTTATGTACAGACGTGAGCAACATGGAGCTGTTAAAAAATACGTTTGAGCCTCTTTTTAAATTCTAGCTCTGAGATCCTGCAATTGACAACTTGCGATCTTAGTTCTTGATTGTTCTATCTCCATATTCTGAAAGAAGCGAAAAAAATGGAAATCTTCAAGTATGTAGAAGAAGTATAACAATGTTCACTTTGACACTTGTTTAAAATGTGTTGTGGCACCCATCAAGCTGTTTCACAGTTCCAATTTACAACCCCTTATCATAATACTAAAGCCGCAAACTTGTAACGTCGAATTTCTCAGCCGTGCAAAAAGTGGAGTTGGAACAAACAAGAACAAAGGCGGAGATTACTTTCTGTTTAATTTCCCGCTTTCCAGATACCCTATATAATTTCATACAGTTGGAATTTAAAAGAAGTGATGGCATAAACAAATACAACGAACGCCGACGTGCATCACCAATTAACTACACAAACAGATTATTACCTTCGGCCTCTGACACCAAGTTGGAATTTAAAACGTGTAATCATAAAAAACAGGACAGAAGAAAGCTTATCGGATCCCATGGCGCCCCATATTAATGATACTGCCGTGTTACTGTTACGGACACAGGCTATTTATTCCAATTTCAGTCACATTTCATGTCTTTAGTCCTGGCTTTACACATCATTTTACAGAAGGAAATGTGCTCTATCTTATCAAAGTCAAATTGGCCGTTTTCTGGCTTCCCTTCCAGTTTATATCTCATTGTATCGTTTGGGTATTATTTTTTTACGCGAGGCTTTGCTACATACTTTTTCTTTTTGCCAATTTTCGACTTTGCTTTAAGCCTTGCTGCGACCCCCATAGTTTTTCTGTGGCTGTTATAATATTTCGTTAATCTTACCACTAGGGTTATCATTTTGTACCACTAATACGTGTAGTTTCTTTTCATCATCACAAAGTGGAATCTGAACAAAGACTATGGCGAACTCTGGGCGAGAATTTCTTTTCTTCGCGACTCCCGCACGTTTTTGGTTGTTTGTTTGTTTGTTTGTTTTTGGAGAAAGCAGACACTGCAGGATCACCATGGGGTACACCAAATTATAGAATCCACCGCCTTTGGACACTTGCCTGGGGCCCGGTACCATCAGAGGGGCTCGCCTGGACACAGGGTGATACACTAAACTATCCCCTGTGTTTTCAAATGATTCAATAACTTGACTAAAACTACCCTCATTTAATAGTAATAGAGTTATCCCGCTTTAAAATTATGTCCTGTGGGTAGTAGGAAGGTTTACTGGCGCAGAGGATTACCAGTATCCTGAGATGGAATTCGCTTGTGGCATGGGATCACACACAGTGTAAAAGCGATAAAATATCTATTGAAGTTTGTTAACTGTTGAGTTATAGCCATAGGCCTTGATTGACGCCACTTATTGTGGAATTATAACCTCAATCACTGTGGGAGAACTCTGTTGTTGTTTTTTTTTGGTCGCAGTAACACTGTCACAATTTCGCATCATAAATTTACCATTATGAAGCATTCGTTTCATACTATGAGCCATGGGCCCCGCCCTCGATCAGCGCTCAAATTGTGTCCACGGTTGTTGTTTTTTTTTCGCAGTGCGATGGAGACAGTGTCTCATCTTATCGTTTCCAGTATCTTTGGGCTGATTCAACGGAAAATCAAATCTGAGTCAAAGCCGACGCAAAACAGAGTTGACAGTGCGTTATGACTCCCAATTCTTTTTGGCCGTAGCATACATGACACAGCGTTTCAGGGTGCGGAAATTCTAGACAGATTCATGCCAATGGCGCGTCTCCAGCTACAGGCACGATGATGGTTTCCGCATCTATAAACAATTTCAATGGACGCTCACGGGCCGTCTTGGCATCTTCGTCACGCAAACCTCAAATATTTATCCGTTCCAGGTAAATAATTTGCCCCTGCACTGCCAATACCTCTTCTTTCTCTCCTTGGAGGTGGGGTAAAAAATGCTAAAAAAAAAAAACACACACTAAAAAAATAGGAGTATAACCAAAAAAAAAACGCAGAAAATCTGTGGGGCCGCAGTAAGGCATGAAGCAAAGTCAAAATACGGCAAATCGAAAAAAGAAAATGTATGTAGCAAGGAGTCGCGTAAGATAAAATACAGAAACAATACAATAAAACGCAAAGGAATGGGGAAGACAAATCAAACTTTCAATCGATTGATCTTCATCAGGAAAGAAATGTAACAGGATGAAAAACTCACAAATAACAAGACTGATCAATAAAAATAATGTAAACGACCGTTTATGTATGGTGGCTCGAAGACTATAGCATCGAAACTCTCTTCCCCCCCCCCCCCCCGGCACCCACTGGTGCTGCTTTGACAAAAACCTTATGAAGTTAACGTATTCCCATTATTGTTAAGCTCACGGCATAGATTTAGGAGGTGTTTATAAGCCAATCCAAACAAACAGACAACAAAAATAAAGGCCTCTGGGATGCTGCATGGTAAGCGCTGATCACATTATATCATAAATGTGATCATTTTCGGTTTGAAATCCAAGTCGCAGAGAGAGAGAGAGACAGAGGGGGGGGGGAGAGGGAGAGAGAGAGGGGGGAGAGAGAGGGGAAGAAGGAGAGAGAAAGAGAAAGAGGGGGAGGGAAAGAGAGAGAGGGGGAGGTAGGGAAAGAGAAAGAGAGAGAGAGAGAGAGAGAGAGAGAGAGAGAGAGAGAGAGAGGGTGAGAAAGAGTGACAGTACGCCCGAGAGAGTGAGTGTGTTTGTGTATATGTATCACTAGTATGAAAGAGAAAGATTGTGCGTGTGTGTATGTGTGTCAGAGAAAGAGAGAGAGAGAGAGAGAGAGAGAGAGAGAGAGAGAGAGAGAGAGAGAGAGAGAGAGAGAGAGAGATGTTATACACATATGTGTATCGGTGTTTTTAATCAGTTCTTCTTTTTAAGAATTGCACGTACAGTGGATTCAAAGGCTCTTATACTTGTCTATATTCAAGCATTTGTCAATTGGACATTATTCTTCGTTATCCTAGGCACAGACCAAGTGATCCTCGTGCTAGCTAGTACACAATGTGACACCACAGACACCTACCACAACAAAACAACTACAACAACAACAACTACAACACCAATAACTAATCACAAGGTAGACTCAGTAACGGGACTGCCGGAAGCGCACGTGCACAGTGGCGCCAGTACACACACATACGCGCATCCTCCCGCGTGATGGACCAGATTAAAAGTTTTCACTCCCTGCCAAAATAAATCTGCGCAGACCGCAAAGTGGCAGAAATTGCGACAATGAATAAATACGTTTTAATTCCTGTATGTCTCCCCCCCCCCCCCGCGGGCAAGATTTTACGGTTGATTACTGATAGCGCTTCCGGAAACTTTAGAGGGAGAGACAGGTGCAGGGAAAGGAGGGAAGAGGTTTGAAAAATCAGGGTTGGCGAGACTGGGTATGGGACAGAAGAAAGAGAAAGAGAAGGAAAAAAAGGAGAGAGAAAGAGACTGAATGAGAGGATAGAGAGAGAGAGAGAGAGACACGGAGAGAGAAAGAGACTGAAGGAGAGGGGAGAGAGAGAGAGACGATAGAGGGGAAGACAAGAGAAGTACACTGACGGAGTATAGTGTGGGGATTACCACATTAAAACCAGAAGAAAAGAAAAGGGAAGTGGGGGGGGGGGGGGCGACAAAAAGAAAAAGGGGAACAAATGGGAAAAACCGAATGTAAATGGATAAAACAAGGATGGAGAGAGAAAGAAAATGGAATTACACACCGAAGACGATATTAATAAGGAGATGTAAAATGAGAAAGTGAAGAAGTAGGCAAAGATGACCCAAAGATGAGACATTAAAGACAAAGAAGAATAGTTTGAGTCTGAGTTTTACGGGCGCACTGGCACAACAACGGGCACCTGGCCCCTTTCGAGGTCTTTTTGGGCACCCTATTTGAAGAGCGTTTTCCCCAAATTGGGTGCCGGTAAGTCAAACTTTACATCAGTTTCGGCCCCTTTCAGACAGTCATTCAAAATGAGTGCAAGACGCGCCCCAAGTGTTCAGTTAACACTTGCTATATTCTGTCTATGTCCCGGGAAAAAGACGGGACATAGCAAGTGTTAACTGAACACTTACCCGGCGTCTTACACTCATTTTGAATGACAATCTGAAAACGGCCATAACTGATGCAAAATTTGACTTACCCAGTTTGGGAGAAAACACTCTTTATTTATGTTCGGTATTCAGAGCTTCATCAATTTAAATTTCACAGACAGAATTACATGTATCAAGTCCGATTAAACTTTAAGATATGATAAGAGGTAAGAATCACTTTATTATCCCATGAACCAAAGTCTCTTTCACGGCGCGTTTAAAAGCACATAATACATGGTACACATACCTTAAGCACCATTACATAATCATATCATAAGTCAATAAATTCAGTAACAGGCATATCAATAGATTAAAAATCTAGCCATATCACCCCCCCCCCCCCATATCACCAAATTTTTTTTTATAATTCATTATTAAATAAATATTAATAGATATTCAAATATGATTATTATACTTTAGAACATAAGTTGTGAATTGTGAACTGCGCCTAACAGGCTGCGTTACAATTTGCTCTGAGATGGAGAGAGATAGAGAGTGAGAGAGAGAGAGAGAGGGTGAGAGAAAGAAAGAGCCAGTGAGAGAGCTTCTGTAAAGCGCATAGAGCATTTCTAATGGCAATGGATATGCGCTATATAAATGCCATCCATTATTATTATTATTATAAGGAATCTGTGTAAAATATGGCACTCTTCTAGCTATAATGTGTTGCTGAGGAAAACTGCAGAAGGCAAAAACGATGCTTTGTATCTTCCTGTTTATTACAGAAGAAGGAGACAGAAAAATTAAAGAAACACAGTTAAGGCTAATGGTAGCACACTGGGTCAAGGCTGTTTCGTATCGGTTTTGACTCAGGCTCGGGAACTTCCTTTAACTCTTTCACTGCCAGTGCCGTAAAACTGTGATTTTGTACAGGTTGGGACACCTTGTAGATTTCATCACTGCCACCGTTAACTCCTTGTGTGCCATGAATTTTTCCACATTTGCCGATTCAAGAAGAAAATAGACGGGGAGATGAATGAAGACTTACTACAGCAACATCTATTAATAGAAAGTCGACTCTCTTTTTTTCCGAAACAAAATAGCTTAACATTCTTGTACACCGATACATTGGTGATTGGCCCAAACGTGATCAGCGGAAAAAGCAATTACATCGGTGATTAGCACACAAAGAGTAAAGTATAGAAACCTTTCACCGAAATAATAATAACTAGTATTAGTAACGTAAATTAATCGGCAGGAAAAGGCTGCTTCCTGACATTTGGACACGAAGCTACTCTCATGTTACCAAAGACACTAGAATTAGAAACGGTAAGATGAGACACTGTCTTCTTCGCACCACTAAAAAAACCGTGCACACAATTTGCGCGCTGATCGGGGCCGGGGCCCATAGCGCATAGCATGAAAAGAATGCTTGATATAATGGTAAATTTATGATGCAAAATTGTGACAGTGCTATTGCGACCAAAAAAACAACAACAAAAAAACTGAGTTTTCCCACAGCGATTGACCTATAAATTTTTTATCCACAATAAGTGACGTCAATCAAGGCCAATAGCGATACCTGAACAGTGAACAAAATTTAATATTTTCCCTATTTTGACTTAGTAAAATACAGCACTTTTCATAACTTCCGCGCGTTTGCCGGTAGGTGGCGGTGCGAAATCTGTGCACGCAAAAAGCACCAGCTGTCTATCTTTGATGTTACCGAGTTGGCATCGAATGGGTAAAATCGACTGGTGAGACCGGTTTGATCCAGTCTCTTCGCACGCGAGATCCCGTTTAACGCAATAGTTCACGAAAAAAACCGAGGCAAACCGAGATCTGACTTATTCACTGCGCTAGGGTCTAAAACAAAGACGAAGATAATGACAAGAAAATAAAGACGAAGAACGAAAACCAGAAACACAGATAAGGAATGACTTCTCTGAATGAGAAATTCTCGTGAATGACTCGTGAATGAAGAAAAAAACTGCTACCACTACCATTTATCTGTCTGCCTTCCCATCATGTCAGGCACGGCCCTCTCGTTAGCGACAAGTGAACAAAATTAATGATTCCATGAATATGAATGAGGAAGGAAAGGATTCATGTTCGTTTCCAATAAGTAAGTAAGTGAGAGAGAGAGAGAGAGAGAGAGAGAGAGAGAGAGAGAGAGAGAGAGAGAGAGAGAGAGAGAGAGAGAGAGAGAGAGAGAGAGAGAGAGAGAGAGAGAGAGAGAGAGAGAGAGAGAGAGAGAGAGAGAGAGAGAGAGAGAGAGAGAGAGAGAGAAGCAGGACGAGGAGGAGAAGAAGGAAACATTTCGGAGAGTTTCTTGTCCATTTGTTAGCGCAGCGAGAAATTTATTACGTTTTTTCAAGTACCAATACTGAAGTAATTATAATAGTAAAAAAGATAAATCACGAACCTTAAGAACATACACCCCCCCCCCCCAAAAAAAACCAACAAAACACCAAGCTCACAAACATCATCATCAACAAACGGCATCACTAGAATAATTGAAATGGTCGCACAATTCACCTGGAACGTTACTACGCCCCCTAAATGCAGAACTCTTAAAAAAAGGCCTCTTAAACAATCTAAATAAATGCCACACTGTTATTCACATTTCTATAAAGACTTTACTGTTATACATGTACACAGAAGTTGTAAATATTATTAAATGGCAATTTGAGAGTGTATCCCTGGGAAAACAGTCAACTTACTGTTTCTTATCATAAAATTTGCAAAATCTTGCACTGTCAAGCAGGAAAGAAAGGAAAAAATGAAGGAAAGTAAGTAAGGAAAACAAGAAAGGAAGAACGAAGGAAAGACCGAAAGAATTTTTTTTTAAAAAGGGGGAATGAGACAGAAATGTACACAAAGCAGTCCTCTAGACTGCAATTTCTTGAGGCGTCGGAAGAAAAGTTGAATTAAAGTAATGACACAATCATCAAGACTGACTGGACTGACTGACCCACAAACTTCCTCTAACAAAAGTGGTCAAAGCTGGGAAAAAAATAAAAAAGACAAAGAAGTGAAGTGACCGGAAACCAAGGAACACAAATGTCTTTGTTTTCCCATGTGTTGGAGTTTGGGACTTCATAATCCGTTAGGAATTTTATAATGAACTCCAGAAATCAAGACAGCCCGTCAGACAAGATAATACGGAACGCTCAAATATCTCTTTATGGGGGATTTAATCATGGCAGCTGCAGGTAATTTCCTTGTGAGAAATCGGGCAAAAATGATGCCTTTTCATTGCAGAGGCAAAGAGGCATTTCTTTTGATTGTTTTAATACTGTTTCAATTGTACTTTTTTTTCCCAAGGAAGGTCTTTCACGACCGAATTTGAGTTTTGAGTTTGAGTTTGGCTTTAACAGCGAGTTCGCACGATCATATCCACTTTGCCCCTTTCATGTTTTTTTTTCGGTATCTCAATCTGGGCTAGCTTTTCAGCTCTAGATTCCTATAAATAAGATCATATTATAAATTAAAGTGGTTAAAAATCAAACGGAAACGGCCCGTCCTGTAAAGTATATCTATATGACCTTGTAAAAATGATGAAAATATTCTGTTATATCAACGTACATTTCAGGATCCTTCAGAAACGACAGAATGTGCTGTAGGTTCAAGGCAGCAAATAATTCTTTCATGGATCTGCATTTATAGCCGAAAATTTAACTGCCAGATGGAGGTTTCTGAAAAGAATCATATTAAATGCCTCAGCTTCTTTGTGCTTTCCAGACCTCTACTGGAAGACTTCTCTGGTGATGTTTTTCTGTATCCATCCAAAGCTGCTTGGCCTATTGTCTTTGACATGTTATGATTCACTCTAACCGAAACTTTAATCGCCAAAAGAGTTTTCTGGAGAGAATCATAAATGGCTGTTTCTCTATACTTTCCTGGCCTCAAGTGTAAGACTTCTTTGTGACATTTTTTTTTCTGCGTTGCTAGGCATACTATCTATTGAAACATTTGTTGGCCTGTGTCTTAGACATGCTGTGATTTACTTATGTCGGCAAGTGCATGTATGATTTATGTCGGCACAGTGATCCAATGACTAGAGTGTTTCACTCAGCTGCAAGAACTCCCAGGTTCGAACCCAGCCGGGGTCCAAATCTAACCCTGGCTGCGTCTTTACGTCCATCCGACGTAGATTTGTATAGGACTTCCGCAGGATTGGTAGGATTACCGAGTCCCTGAATCAAATCTACGTCGGCGTGATGTCGTTACCAGCCGATCTGCGTAGCATCGATGTCAGTCCTATGTGCAAACTTGAAGTAAATCTTGAGAGTAGGACTGCTGGCGGGGAACTAATAATTATTGACGAAATATTATAAAAACCACAGAAAAACTGTGGAGTCGCAGCAGGGCTATGAGCAATATCAAAATTGGGCAAAAATTTTGACATGGCTGTGAACTAATATCTCACGATATTTTTTATAGCGCTTGCAGCTGACAAAAGCTCAAGACTCATATCTGATGTTGCCTAATCCAGTTGAAAAGGGACGTAAAACCCTGGTGTGCGCTCTTACACAAACATACACGCGCGTGCGATACACACACACACACCACCTCAACCAACACAGTGGACAATGGAACCAAGGAGAAGACAGCAAAATATGCAGCTTTCCATTTAACCAAACCAGCAGCAAGATTTACGAGCATATATTCGAATGGCCTTTAGACTGGAACAAAGTTAAGGGGGGGGGGGAGAGAGAGAGAGGGGAAGAGAGAGAGAGACAGAGAGAATGAGAGACAAGAGAGAGAGAGAGGGGGAAGACAGAACCAAAGAGAAAGAAGGAAAGAAAGAGAGAGAGGGGGAAGGGAGGGCGTGAATGAGTAAAAGAGAGAGAGAGAGGTCGAGAGTGAGTGAGAGTGAAAGAGAGGGAGAGATAGAGACAGATAGAGCCTAGATGAATATATAGAGCCAGAGAGAGAGAGAGAGAGAGAGATCAGAGAGAAAGAGAGAGAGAGAGAGAGAAAGAGAGAGAGGGAGAAAGAGAGAGAGAGAGAGAGAGAGAGGGGGAAAGAGAGAAAGAGAGAGAGAGAGAGAAAGACAGAGAGAGAGAGAGAGAGAGAGAGAGATGTCGGAAGCGACTACAAACAAACAAACAATGTCAAACAAAAGAAATGTTTCAGCTCCGACGCCCTAGGTTGAAACAACACTGATAATATATTAGCCAGGTTTGTTTTGTGCATACATTCTTCACAGTTGCAGCTTGATGGGAGCACGATAGGCCATGTCATTCTATGGGGGAGCGTGCTCTCCTCCCAGCCATTAACATAGATAGTACACTCTTTCATAAATGTATTAAATACGTTTGCCCCAGCCTCGTATGCGGTTGAAGTGTGGCAAAAGTGTGAAAATGTCGTATATTTGGCAACGCCCTGCCTTAGCAATAACCACCACCACCCCACCCCACCCCCCACGGTCCACCACCACCAACAACAACAAAAAAATGAAAAAAAAAATATCGGACAACATACTAGCTTTCGGTCACAAAGATCTTTCTCGGGATAAAATGGGAAATAAAAATACAGAGCCAACTTGAAACATTTGCCAAACTGTGCCGTTATATTATTGGGCAATATCAAATCCTATCCAAGTGAAATAAAATGGCACAGTTTCCTCCCACATGGCAAAGAACGGAAAGCTAAACTAGTTCTTCGGGGCATGCAAAAACATGCATCGGAAAAACAACAGGGCCAGTAAACAGATGAGAGAGATTGCTAGAAGGACGGACCGTTCAATAAACAGTATGTACTCCTAGTCCTACTGGGTGAATCCACGGCTAAATGAACGGCAGGCTTGTAACTCGACGATACAGAAAGAAAGACGAAACTAAATGAAAAAAGAATGATGATGACAATGATACGAGAGTGAGAGAGAGAGAGAAAGAGAGAGAGAGAGAGAGAGGAGAGAGAGAGAGAGACGATGGGGACTCATCTTCCTTTACAAACTGGGCTTATATTGTGGTATTTATGAAAGTCAGAAATCAACTAAAACTAACTAAATCTCATATTATAATGCAAATACACATAAACTGTACAAATATACATGTAATAGATGTATGTAACATTTTGTTTTTAAATGATAAATTGTACTTAAACCCTGCATGCGCACAGACAACTACTATTATCATCCTTGTCTGCGAAACGATTTAGGTCTAAATCTAGTACAGTACATAATGAAAATATGAAAAAAAAATGAGTGTCAAACAAGAGGGTTATTGGACTAAACAGGTTAAAGGAACTTAAGTTTTTGTCAAGAATGCTCTCAGGTTGGATTAGACTCAAAGAGTATCCAATGAACAAAAAAAAATATAAATATATATATATATAAATCCATGAAACAGGTATATTCAAGACGGATCATTGCAAACTTTTATGCAGCAAAGCGAATACAACAAAAATCTCAACATTTTACAACAAATCATTGATAATAATGACGACCTGAAACTGACCCTGGTCAATGCGCAACACATTAACACGCTCACGCAGAGAATGATTGACCTGCCCACAACACCAACCTGCACACCCAGTGAAGAGCTATTAGCACGTCAATGTACCCACCTTATAGCAAACGACTTGAAAGTAAATAAATTACCACCATTAAATAAACCACTTTCTTAATAACCTAAGGCCACACTGGATAATAACCAGTCACAAAATATGATTTTCGCCTTAATTATCCTCGCCCCCTATGTACAAGCCTGGTTCATCCACCTCATCTTTGCCAAACCGAAGTTTGGAAAAAAAGAGCTGCAATCACAAAATATTAGATATCGCTTTTAGCTGCAATATAAGGAAGTACTGCACTTTCAAAATTTAAAACTTACCTTTCTCCGTGTCGAGATTTTGTGGCTACGGTTATTTTCCCCTTGTGACCTGTATCAGTTAATTACATGTAAATGACCAACGCCGATAGAATCATATCGCAGCCTTTGTTCTTGTTTGTTCCAACTCAACTTTTTGCACAACTGAGAAATTCGATGTAAAACGTTTGCGGCTTGAGTATTATAATAACGAGATGGAACCGATCGGAACTGTGAAACAGCTTGATAAGTGGCACAACTCATTTTAAACAGGTGTCAAAGTGTACTTTTGTTATACCTCTACTCCAAAACAAAAAAAAATAAATCTCCCGTTGTTCAGAAAATGGAGATGGAACAAATAAGAACTCAGATAGCAATATCACAAAGAAAACTATTACACAAAACAAAACAACAGCGTTTTAAACAAAACATGTACAGGTCACGATTAACACCTGTATCTATCTTATGTAATCAGTGCAAAATAATTACTCACGCCCACTTGAGCAGCCCAGCTTGCTATTTACTTCAGACGTACACAATAAAAATACAGGTACCACAGCCAGGCACCTGAAGAACTTTCCTTTTTTTTTTTTTTTCTTCAATGCAGTTTAATCACGATAAAGAGATTTATAACAGACAGATCTCTATCGCCTCACACCGTGGCACGGCGACTGCGTATTGTAATGTACTCACGCGGCCGGTGAGCGAGACTCAGAGAGCAGGCCATGTGACTTTGATCAGACAAAATGTTTATTGCTGAGTAAATGGCTCTGCCAACGCTCCTCTTAGTGTTAATTTTTTTAACGATGGGATGAGCCGTGTAAGTAGGTAATTCAATAGGCTTACTCAAAAAGGCGAACATTCAGGTTTTTTTTTTTTTTTTCAGAGGCGGTGGTTGGGAAGTTGGGTGGATGGAGGAGGGAGGGTGAAAGAGGTGGCGAGGGGGTGGGGGGGGGAGGTGTGGCATTCTCAGAAACGATTTTATAAGTGAGAGATTTAGAGGAACAGGAATGCGGAAAAGAAAAACCACACATACACAAAGAGAAAATAATAAAATATGCGCATCTGTGTGTGTGAGAGAGACAGAGTGAGAGAGAGAGAGGGGAGGGAATAAGAAAAAGCAGACGAAAGCAAAAGAGAAAGAGAGACAGAGACGGACAGACAGAGTCTGAGGCACAGAGCGAGAGAAAGAAGGAGACAGAGGAAAAAAGCGAGAGAGAGAGAGAGAGAGAGAGAGAGAGAGAGAGAGAGAGAGAGAGAGAGAGAGAGAGAGAGAGAGAGAGATAAACAGAAAGTGTGGATTTGTATAGGGAGCGGAAGAGGGGCTGAAAAAAAAAATGCTTCAAACCAGTTTCTACCACTTTTCGACGCCCTCTCCCTTTCCGTTATTAGTATCCCTACGTCCTCACCTCTTTTCTTTCTTTCTCTCGTTCTCCCCATCCATTCACTTCCCCTACCTTTTCTTTGGTTGCATCTTTAATTCTTTAGGCCGCCTTTAGATAGGGCTTCATTTTTCACTTTTCATTTTTCATTTTTCACTCTTCACTCTTCATTTTCTTGATCGTTTACGTTGGTGATTCACTTTTCACTCTTCTTTGCATATGACCTACTTCCCTTGTTACCGGGATTTCCAATTATTTATTTAAACTTAAAAACTTAATAATCAGATAGTATTTAGTATCAAACCACACAAGAATTTAATGAGCAATTCGATTCTGAACTCAGATTTTGACTTTGTGGCAAAAATGTGTTTGAAATGAAAGGAGCCAAGGCCCTCACCTCCTCCTTCGTTTCACACTAGAAATGAGCAAGTTCATTCTTGTTGTCAGGAGAGCTATTCACTCATTCATCGATGAAGTGTGAAGAGTGAAGAATGAATCTCTATCTAAGGGTCCCTCTCTTTGTCTATATTGCCATTTTCGTTTCCTTCGTGAAGAATGAAGAATGAAGAATGAAGAATGAAAAGTGAAAAATGAAGCCCTATCTAAAGGCGGCCTTTTACGGGCGCCTGGACTCCAAATGTGCTTCAAACCCACCACATGTGGCGCAAATTAAAAACAATTTTCACGGGGACTCGTGTAAAGTGTTAACGCCGTCGGCCACCCGGGGATTTATTGTCTCTGAAGATTTCCATGATCGGCCAATCAAATGGTTTTTGAGCACAGCGGGAATCCTTCCATTGTTCCGTTTGACGCAGTGATAAATAATCTTGCTGAACTATGAAAATTTCACTTGTTTGTTTTTTCTTTTATCCTACTGATCAACCTCGTCCATCCAACTGGCATGTTGCACTTGACGTCACAGAACTAACTTGTGCTCCTGTGAACAGTGGCGGACATATATTATTGAGACCCTGAAGCTTGAACTGTTATGGTGCCTCTTCGCAACCAGCAAGAACAGGGCAACTATCCAAAAATTCAATCGTTAAGAAAAGTTTCTTCAGGGTCCTCCCGGGATTAGGGGCCCTAAAGCTTAAGCTACATGAGTTTCATAGTAGATCCGCCACTGCCTGTGAAACTTTGAATTTTATTTCGCCTTTCGTGGGGAATTCCACGGCCAAATGTTTCAGCCTCCTAACAGTTTCAATTCTTCTTCTTGGATTACCGTGTGTAACAAATCAATAGGCATTTCAGTTTACGTGTACACGTTTTCCGCATGTTCAGATCACCAAAACAAAAAGTTCACTCTCCGTTACAACAAGTGATAGATCTACAGCTGCAGTGGTTCTCATTGTTTCGGAACTTGTTTCCTCCTCAACTCCTGTCTCGCAGCTTCACGTCCTTTTTCTTTCCACATCCCTAGTTTTTTTTTTTTTTTTCCTTTTTGACAATGCCTTCAAACTCAAAATCGCACCTGAAACACCAGAGTGAAGACAATCCACAACCGTCGGCAACAGTTTTATCGTTCCAAATGCTTTCCGCAGTCTCGATAACTCACAGATTATCTCACCGCACATATCGGACTGCTATCCGAACCGCGCGTCCTCACCGGTCCTAGGTGTATCTCTGATGATTAGGGAATGAGTAATTAACAGTGACAAACGGATTCCCGCAGATCTACGACCGCATATCTTTCCGTTCTCTGGCTGCCGATTCAGCCGTGATGCAGGTATCTATCGTTGGCCCTATTATGAAACCGCATGAGTGCATTCCTACAACTGCACAGGACAGCTCGTTCTTGCCAAATATTCTATGAAATCCTTGATGCATTTTTATTATGGTTTTCCTTTTGATTAAGGAGTGGTACAATCCGTCAGAAGTGTATTTATACACTGTAGTACCAAAAATGTATCTGATAAGAAATACAGAAATACAAGTAAAACATTTTCTTTCCTCTTCTGTAAAAGAAGGCTTCTTGCACTTGCGCGGTTTCATTGTAGAGATAGCGATATACCGTTAAGTGTATCGCATGTGCGAGCGGCCACGCGTACCGATAACAAGATGTAGATCCAAGGCCAAATTCGAGAAAGGTGTCCTGCATATTGAAACTGTTCGTGGTCAAGGATAAAAATAACGCTCCATACTTTCACCTTACTGTGTTTTCGGCGCAAAATATTTTCGTTTTTTCTTTTTCGTTACCGTGGCCACTTTCACAGTGTAATGCTGGTAGCGCACTGCGTAGTCAATTTTGTCTCCGTTTTAGTGTGAGATGTGAATTATGGAGTTAGACAGGACTCCACGCATTGGTGAGATCGAGACAAATCTGTCGGCCAAAGGATTTCACAACTTACGGTAACACTAAGCTTGAATCACAATTGGAGTGCAAGCAACGCAGTGCAATACAAAACCAAACCAAACATAACCCTCCGATAAACACGGGGCCAAAACTAAAGTGCAAAACCTAAGAACAGTTTAAAATGAATTTCATGTATAAGATATACACGTAGTTCCAGGTTGTCTTTGCCTTAAAGTTTATGCCTATTCAAACTTCCCAATGTGTCATAAATAAGCTTAAAGTGTTTCCTGCGCCGATCCTGGATCTTTTGACAAGGCAAGCACAAGAAGAACCAAAAACTTCCAGTGGATCTTAGAAATTACCTGATTTTTTTCCCGGCTCCTATCCAAGATCTTTTCAGAAGGAAAGCGCATAGCGCAACAACCACCACAACAAAAAAGGATGCGCAAATCAACGATCGAACGGAGAAACTGATTTAATTTCCCATGATGGTAATATGCATGAGATTTGCACAAATTAGAAAGGATTACGGGACGTAATGAGTCGCAGGCGGCCTGGTCGTGTTCTTTAATACAAATCTCCGGTGACCGACTGGGGGCGGGGCGGGCTGCTGAAAACCGGAGGCAACGTTTGCTTCGAGACACAGGATAACGTTTGCTGATTCGTTTCTCAGGAGATTACAAAGAAAAAGTCAGAAAGGGGAGTAGGAATTGATTTGGTTTGATTTGATGACAGGAACCAGAATCCTATCACATCGGGCATCCCTATAAGTGCTCATCTCCCCGCTCTATTCGATCCTCTCGAGGGTTTTTCTGTTTGATGGTTCCAGTGGCCAGTTGGTTTCAATTTGTTGGGTTCGTCCAGCCATGTCGCACACCCTTCCTTCAACCCCGTCCGCATCCTGCCTCATTCATTCTGTTATGTGGGGGCACGTCAGTGGGAATGACAATGCACAACGACAGAATAAACTGTAACAGTAAATGTGATCAGCAGCTGAATAAAGACAGAATTTCACAGCCTATCTGCAGCGGAAACAGAAGCGCACACGCAGCACGGATGTGATCATGCGCATGAGTGTGAGCGTTCCATTGAGCGAAAATAAATATAACTCTTTAAATGCTGATGTCACATCAGAATAATTTATCAAGTCTATGGTCAAGCCTGATGTTTACATCATAACAACTGCTGATCAATTTTAAATTAACGATAGGCATAAATGCTGATGTTGTTATATATCATGAGCACTTAGAACGGTAGCAGTGGCCAGCTTCACCCGTAAACACAGGGCAATATAAATTACAGTTTTACGACATCGTCAGTCAAAGTCTAAAATGAATAAAATTCTTGTTTAAAGAATGCGTTGAATCAATACAAGTACTGCTCTAGGGTTTACGAGTGCTGCAGAACATAGCATCAGCACACAAGCAACTGCCAGGAACACACACTGAAAACGAACTCCAATATTTTTCTCTAACACAATCATATGGATTGCAACACAGAAGTAGAACGAGGATTAAAATACCATGGTCTGCGTCCCGAAAGTTACGCTGGGCGCCAACTGCCGTCAATTGCTCAAAATAATGATCTTATTTCCAGACAATACTTCAGCAAGACTTGTTTATTGCCCTGAGGGACCAATACAGAAATGCTAACGTTTGAAGTAATATGTTTGCCTTCCGCTGGTTGCACAGGCGATGTTTTAGAACCGGCAACTCTCATGTCGTCTCAAACTTTGAGCCATGAGAACATGTCACACTGACAATAGACCAAACTTTCACTTTGCAATCTCTCGCTTCATTTTTTCATCTCAAACTTTTATGGAATTTTATAATTATTATTTTCCGTTCACTATTTGTTGCTGCTTTTAATGTGGTGGTTTTAATTTTGTTCTATAGAAGTTTTATAGCCTGCCCAGAATACGATGTTAATATTCACCACAAAGATCCGGTTCTGAAAGACGATATCCCTCGGTCACACAGCCGGAGAACCATTAATCCAAACCATACGTCCAAAGTGATCTATGTTGTGTTAGATGTACACTTACATAATTGACATTCTCCTTCACGTTTGATCCTCCCCTCCAGCGCTGTCCTCAATACTTAACGTATGTTCACCATCCTTTCCGCACAATGTGTTTGCGTCTTGCGAGCTCTTTTATCCCCAATTTGCTCACAGGCGCACATCCTCAAAGAGTTTCCGATTCCCTAAAAATACAATGCAGCTTTTATTACCCTCACATGTTCTGCTGTGTTCCAGCCGTCCGATGCCAGCATTTTGCCTGACCTGTAAAACTATAATGCGGTCATTATTTTGCGCCGGGATTCCTAAAACATTCAGGCCTTATTTTTGCAAGAGTTTCCAATCTGCAAATCATTTGCAGCCACTTGTAGTTTGGATTATTCTATGAGTGTAGACAGAATTGGATATTTTAGTTATTCATTTTTATTTGTTTGTTGTGAATATCTGTTTATTTATCTTGAGTGTCCATTTCGCACGTTGTCTATTGTGACACAGAAATCTGACGTTCAGATCTCTCATTATTGTTACTACCAAAGGGTTTTGCAAATACAGCTTTTTTGGGGGTGGGGGGCACATTTTATCCTCAGAATTAAGCTGCTACGCGAACCCCACCCCCTCCTCTGTCCATCACATCTTGTAGTTAATATCAGTCTAAATCTATTATTTATGCGCTGAACGGAGTGTCCACACAAGTGATCTAGCTAACGGTCCATTCACTCATTCACTTACGTCCTCACCTTCCAATCCACCTTTTTTTTTTTCCTAACTCAATCACAAACTTATCTTATTGGCCTATCAGCCCCGGCACGCAACAGCCGATTTTCATTGGCCAACTTGTTTTACTACGATGCACGGGAGTTTCCTTGAAACTCAAATAGCGAGACGTCACCACTCATTCAGTCGGCCGATTAAGCGATTTTTTAGTGCGCGCCTTGTGAAACTTTACTTCCTTGTCCTCCTATATTCAGATGTCACTTTTCGTTGCAAACCTACCAACTTATTGAGGCCCATATGCATTTCCAAAAGGACCTGTATCGGGGAAATTTCTATCTTGATAGATTTCTTCTACAAACTCACTCACTGCCGTTACCGAACAGTGTCGGGTAAACCAGCACTGACCTGTCTCTGTCATTACCGTAGGGACTCGGGTAGATCTGTATCGTCGTTGTTGTTTTTTTCCCCTCAACTATTACCCGACACAACTCGGACATGAGACTTGGCAGCACGGTCCTTAGGCCAATTATTGACTCCATACATTCGCAATGGCTTCTCTTGCCACACTTTAAAAAGTACGAATGGATTTTTAATGTGTCCACAGTCGGATCTTACGAATACTACATTTAAAATGGCCAACGTCTTTCCTACTATTCCCCCCCCCCCCCCCCAAAACACAAAACAAAACAACAACAACAACAAACAACCAACAACAGCAAAACATTTGAGGGTGGACAACTAATAGCTTGATAATCCCTGGAGCTTCCACACCGATTCTGTCATCCAAGACCAGAATGGGAGGTTTGTTGTAGGGCCAATTATAAGCAAACTTAGTCATCACTCAAATATGTCTCAAAAAGCTGTTCCTCTTTATTGCCTTATAATTTCGTTCTGTTGTCCGGAACACATTCCGAATTCTTCCAAACAAGTGAACGCAAGGATGGGGATTTGGGATGGAAGTGAAATGGCTAATATCAGCCGGAAGTATCCCCTTTCAAACAAACACACACGCTCACACTCTCTCTCCCTCACACACACACACATACACTCATACACACACATGCGTTCGCGCACACACCCCAACTTTCTCTCTTTTATTCCCTCTTTCTCTCCCTCTCTGCCTCCCTCTCTCTCTGTGTCTCCATCTCCCTCTGTCTGTCTCCAATCCTTTAACCTACTCAAAATTCAAATACCTCCATCCTGTCAAACACACATCCATACACAAACACACACGCGCGCACGCACGTGCAATATACCGGTATGTTTTCTAGCGAACGCACAACCGGGTGCCGGAATGTCAGCGTGATTTTGCTATGTTTCAAACAAAAGCTTACAGAATTTCCCAACTTGCTTGGTCGATCACAATTGTGTCAATGTCTGCAGTTAAAAAAAGATACAACAGTTAACAGAATTGACAAACCAGGCTGGAAGGGGGCAAGTGGGCGTCCGATTTTGAGGGGGGTCCAATTCCCACTGATAGAGGCAACGAGGGAGACTTTGGTGAAGAAAATTGATATTGTATAATTCAAAAGCGTACCTGACTCTTCTCCTCTCCTCTCCCCCCCACCTCCCCCCCCCCCCCGACATTCCTTGTGCGCCGGAAGCAACACCTCTTTCCTCCGAACGTAGGCGCACTTAATTTACGGCTAGCCCCATGCAGGAATGATGATCGATGAGTGAACTGCACGTAATCTCAAAGGTAAAAGATTGCCAGATTCAGCAGTAATAATTTCAGCCCTTAATCCAAAAACGAAATGAAAAGCTAAACAATAAATTGTTTATTACTATTGTCGATATGTCTGCACTGAGAATAGCACAAAAAAAGGCTCAGTGTACCTTCTATAATGGTGGAGGGGGGAGGAGATAGATAGATAGATAGATAGATAGATAGATAGATAGATAGATAGATAGATAGATAGATAGATAGATAGATAGATAGAAAGATAGATAGATAGATAGATAGATAGACAGACAGACAGACAGATAGACAGAGAGAGAGACAGAGAGGTAGAAAAAGAGAAAGTGAGAGAGACAGAGAAGGAAAGAGGGAGGGAGAGAGAAGGGGAGAGAGAGAAAAGAGGGAGAGAAAGACAGACAGACACAGAGAGAGACAGAGTTGTAGAGAAAGAAAGACAGAAAGAGAGGGAGAAAATGATGGAGAGAGAGAGGAGGGGAGACAGAGAAGAGAAGAGAGAGACACAGAGAGACAGACAGATAAAGAGAGCCAGCGAGTCCATGTAGTTGAACCAAAGAGGAGGGATACACTACATACATATTTATACTCACACATGCACATGCACAAGGAGGGAAAAAAAAGGGGGGGGGGTGAACGTTAATGTAAAAGAACCCCGGAAGATAACATCAGCTGACGGAAAAACACATCCCAAATGGCCACTGAAGCCTAACAAGTTTTCATTTCAATCCGTTCACAGTGTCCCATTAACCCAATGTTTAACGTAACACACTGCAACAACATCTTCACTGTTAAATTAACCGACAGATAATGCTCACATGGCGTTAGCTTGGCGTGAGGTGTTTAGATACAAAGTTCAGATCCTTTCCGGCATATTGCTTACATTTAGTTACCCGACCACGAGTGAGTTTTTTGAAGGAAGAAAAAGGCCAAACTTCGTCCTTTCTAAAGCCAAACTAAAAGACAAGGCAAACTATCTGGAACTACGATATAGTTAAGCCTTTTGCTTCTCCTACTGCGTTCATTCTTGAACATTTATGTATTATTGTTATTGTAACAGTCATAAAATTATTTTGTCATTTCATGTCGGTAAACTGGATAGGACTACGATTTTCACTTCTCTAACGTTAAGTATACAGTCTCAAGGAGAGTTATTTCCACGCTATGAAACTCAGACGCAAAAACACACATAAAAAAAGTGTCAATCTGATCTGATGAAGTTTTCTCAGTCCGCATAAATTACATTCATAAAGCATAGTCCAGTTATCTCTGCATGCCCCAGTGGCTATCAGAACCACAGCAAGCACTAAAGCCTGTTGAAAATGTCCACTAAAAGAACGAAAAAAAGTGCTGCATGTCAGAAATTATTTTTCCCATCGTGTCTAATGTGTTACTCGAACTAGAAGCCTTTTACATATTAGTCTGGTAGGACATCCACTCAAGTCTGTTTTGTCCGGTTTTAGTGAGAGATTTGCTCTTTGGAGTTACACGGGACGTAATATACGTACTCTAGTGATTTTGAAACAAGCCTGCCTCGTAAGTTCATGTAAAGGGACTTCAAGTCTAAGTCCAAACTGACGCGAAACGGACCTGACGCAGTGCGCTATTAGCTTTTAGCCTTACTATGGAGGACCCTGGCGTTTACTGATTAACTGGGGGATATCTGTGGGCAATTCCATTGTAGCTGTATTGTAAGAACAAGCACTATTAAATAGTCTCATAGTTTAATCATTACACCAAACACTTACGTTTAGGCCAAACTGTAATGTTTTGACGAAACCAAACCTCCTTTTGTTTGTTCTAGGCTTTTTTTTTCAGGTCTGCATTTAAGCACCCCGTATAAATTCCCAACGTACTTAGAAACAGTTGATGATAGAGTATGGCAACACAGAAGCACAAAGTCTTCAACTGATTCTTTTGGCCTTTCCTCGCACGCCATTTCTCTAGGCGGAAAGGTCAAATTTTAATGTATTTGATTTTATAATATTCTCATGCTCGTAATGAATCCTGAATGAACAGCAAAGTACAGAGCGTAGAGGGAAATAAAGAAGTGTTTTTTTTTTTATAAGACTGCGATCCTGTGTCGGTGCTGATAGGTCAGCTTGTAACCAGCGACACTGTGTGATTCCAGTCTAAAGACCCGTCCACTATTCTGTGCAGTCAGGAAACCCTAAATTGTATTACCGCATTGAAAGCTCTAATCTATTAATATAACATAAGATTTACTGAAAACCTGTTACAGTGTATTTGGCTCTTGGGTCAATGTTCTTCCCGACCCGCCCGTGCGAATGTTTGAGGCATGGTGAAGTGGTTTTGGCTTCTCTGAGAACAGCAAACATGGAATAGGACAGGAGGGGTCAAAAGGAGACCAAGGTACAAAATGGAGGATACGTGACATTTGTCACGGCCAGCATGACAAATGAGGCTTCCTCACATCTATGCCAGTGTTCGAAGCTATCAACATAATACAGTTGCTGGGTTTTACTTGGCCTACGTGTGTACTTTTTTCCCACGAAACAAACTAAAAAGGGAGAGGGGGGGGGGGAAAGGGGGGGGGGTAGAAAAAGCATGTGGTAAATTCTGGACAACTTCATCCAAGAACTGAATGAATCACTTTTGAATGTGTCATTTTTCAGGGATGATGGAGGTCTTCAATAATTTGTCAAAAAATGTACTTTCATATCACTTACATCCTCCAAACACCATTACACCCTTCTCCCCAGACCCCCCCCCCCTCTCCACATCAAAGAAATGCACCTGGAGCTCTATACAGAACTTCAAAACTTCACTTTGTAGCCTTTTACCGTGGGACCACATGTTTTTAATTTACAGTCCCAAAAGTGAAATTTCCACAAGTGCAGCAAGCATCAAGGTGAAGTATTTGTAGATTTTACTGACAATTTCCGGCACCTAATATAATTTCCGGCAGATAATATAATAAACATGTATGGAATTGACTACCTTGGGCCAATTGTAAAAATATATTTACTTCAAGGAACCCGTGTGTGGTCACTAATTTCTTCATGGATGGCATTGCTTTCTGATGCAAATTTCATACACAAGCAAGTGTAATTTTATTATAAAAACTTCAAATGATGGTACATATGTAACAAATTTCTCTTGAGGATTCAAACTGCCAAGGAGATCAGAAAAAAACAAAAACAAACCAGAAGGGACTTAATGAAAGGCACATCCTCATCCTAATCTGTTAATTTAACCAGTGGACAAATCTAACTTGCAGTTATTTTGACATGCCTTGCATAAATCTTGAATCCGGAATTAAAATTGAAATATTAACTTACAACCTCATCACTCTTTCTTCATCCCTCTCTGATTTTCTCTTACAACTGGTCTATTTCCCAACAATACTGACAGTGAAGTTCTTTACAAGTGATGACTCAGTCTTGTGGGAATTGTAAAATATTTCAGTCATTTTGATAATAAATATTTCAGCACATTTGATGCACAGCAGATCATTTGGAGAAAACAACTTTAGTACACAAATCTCATGCTTCACCTTCCCACTTGCAATATAAGATTATCATCTCTTCAAGTGATAAAATTTGATATGAAACATTCACTATTGGTCACTGAGAGTCCATTGAATATTATCCCGTTACTCACGTTTCATCTTTAGTTATATTTTTTTTCCTTTTTCAGATTTATAAACAATAGGCTACAGTTTACTAATTTATATACAGACCTGGATGTTCTTGTTGGCTGAGAGACTTCAACAGTTGCTCTGTTTGTTCTGTGAATTATCAAAGAAATTAAATAATCACTGGGCCAGAAATTTAAAAAAAAAATAAAATTAATTAACCATACTGTTCTTTTCTTGGTGGAAAAATATTTCCAGAGCTCATTTCTTGCCAGTGTTCCACCTTCCAATGCTCAAAACCTTGCATGCAACTGAATTTGTTGCCTACATGAGGAATTAACAGATTCAAAGATCTTTACTGATGGAATTAACACAATGTTTCCAGTTGTTATTAATATTTAATGACTTAAGCATTTTAAGAAGAAGGCTGCTGTTAATTCTTGGACATAAATGTTTCCCAATGCCACAAAAACGTAGGCTATGATATGAATGCTTTGTCAAACAATTTTTAATGCAAAAAAACCCCCAAAAAACTTGGATTATTTGATAAGGTGAAGCATAAAATTGTCAAATGTTAAATGGCATTG
The DNA here is from genome assembly GCA_963931925.1 of Onchidella celtica. Classification (NCBI taxonomy): domain Eukaryota; kingdom Metazoa; phylum Mollusca; class Gastropoda; order Systellommatophora; family Onchidiidae; genus Onchidella; species Onchidella celtica. The sequence goes on from OZ007572.1 coordinate 36,128,570, forward strand.
GCTGTCTTGGCATTGCAAATTATATTAAATTTACCTATTCTCATACTCTATCACCTAAATTTTCATCCAGCATGCCTGATGTATAGTCTACAACACAGGCAGACCCACCACTCATATTACAGGCATGATCTGTTTCAGACAATACCCCTGACCGTCCTGAAGTTTATTTCTGTCTTATCACAGACCCTCACTCTGAAAACTGGTTTTGTTCTTGTTGGAGGGAAGGGAAGGATCTGGTCTGGTCAGTAGCAGACAATAATATTATCATACGCCTAACAATAAATGTAAGATTATCGAGTACACCATTCACAGACAGTGGGTTGCTTTCGACATAATATAGCCGATAACACTACTCCCGGTATGTTGGCTGTAGAAGTGAAGCCGTCTGCCAGAACGTAACTGGAGGCATTGTCGTCTCCCGCAAATCACATTATGAAGTGAAAATTCATCAACTGCAGAGCTTGTATTGTTGCAAAGCTTTGTTTCAGTGAAATGCGCAATCGATTAGGATTCATACTGCAAATTGCCTTATTAAATGCGTCTACATACTGTACTAAACTACTATTATATAGGCCATAGAGCTTCAAGTCATCAAATCTGCGCAATGACTGACCGCAGAGTCAACAATAATGTTTTGAGGAAAAAATAATAATTTAAAAAGAAATCCAGTCACCTCATGTGATCTAGAGTCTAGATCTAGATAGATCTACACTAGTTCGTACAGATCATTGGATTGACAGAAAAACAAAGACATCTCCATTTCATAAATGCCTCGAATGTACTTACACATACACATGCCCGTCACATTTCCTTCGCGTGCAACCATCCTGTTTCTCTGCTACAAACGGTAGGCCCACAAGCACACATTCAATGGGCCGTTAATCGCCGCCGCTGTCTAGCCCTCAGTGTCCTGCTCCCCGCGAGTGTGTCACCGAGTGCCCTAAATCTGGTGATCACCCCGTGTGTTGACACAACAGTTAACCCATCCTCCGGTTTGGCTGTCGGATGAAGGAAACAGGTGACATCAAGGGAAATAATACTTTATTTCAAAAGCAGATCCAGTAATTACGAGTTAAATCCCATTTTTAGTTTCATATCCTCTTTCTCAATTCAATTAAAATCAAACTGGTCATTAAATCGAGAATATTTCCCCACCCTCCCGTTTTTTGACAGTCAGTTTACGTGTGCCAAATGCTGAGCAAGCTGGCCCATAATTCACAAAATTTTAAATATACTGCCCCCTTCTATTAAAAAAAAAAAAAAAGAGAAGAAAAAGTCGCACACACAAGCGTCGCGAGCGTATAGGAGGCGCCTATAAGTGCGGGCCTAACACTCCGATGCTACCCATAAACGGCTCTGGGAAGTGCGATGCCTGTAAGCAATTCGTGAAAAATAGAAGCTCGCGAATAAAAACCCGATATACAGTACATAAGCTTACTTACGCCCAAAAGGCACCCTTCGTACATTAAACCATTGAAACTTTTTAGTTTAGGAACAGGTCAGAGAGAGAGAGAGAGAGAGAGAGAGAGAGAGAGAGAGAGAGAGAGAGAGAGAGAGTGAGAAAGAGAAAGAGGGAGAGAGAGAAAGAGAGAGAGAGAGACAGACAGAGAGAGAGGGAGAGGGAGAGAGAGACGAAGAAAGAAGAGAGAAAGGGTGAAGGATGATGATGATAATGGCGATATGAAGAAGAAGAGATATAACGCCCTTTTTTAAAACAATGAAACAGTACATTGAATCTTCCACTTACCTTCGTTTTTCATTTTGCAATTTCGTTCCAACATTTGTCAACTCTAATTTTAATATTTCTGTTTGCATAACGTTTGCTTCTTTTGTCCCACCATATTTTGGACCCCTTCCGAATTCCTCTTTATATTCCGGCGTTCTGTTTACCTATGTGATTGCCAGTACCACCCCTTTCCACCTCTCTTTTCATTCCCTGTTTCCTCTCTCAATGTCTTAGCAACTAGGGAGGGGGGGGGGGTGAGGAGGAGACCAAGAGCGTTTGCTCTAAGTGCAGATTTTGGGAGAGGAACATAGAGCTTCCTTCCACTTCTGAGCACTGAAAGTCTGGCTGATACATGTATACCACGCTCCATAGCACTTTAAACTAACAAGTCAGTTGCCATGCGCTCTCGCCACTGCTTTCTCCATCTCTCTCTCACTCACCCACACACTTTCTGCCTCTCTCCGCCTCTGTTCGTGCATAGGAAGTACAGAACATTCACCTTTGACAAACCCACAACAAAAATTAGCATACACCTTCAAAAAATGAGCTAGGTCGAGCTTGCGTCCACTGACACTGAAGGGAGTTGGTGCTAAAGTGAATTTTACAACGTACAGTAGCGTTTGACATGGTGTGTGAGAGGGGCAATAACCCACGATTGGACTTCATGGGAGGTAAGCCTGCAAAACGGGACAATCTAAACGAATGTGTCTAGATTTAAATTTCAGCCTTTCTAATGTTAACATTTCCATGCTGAAAAAAGGGCGCGCTTGTTGACACATTCCAGCATCCACCCAAATACTCCCTGCCTCTTTTCTTTCACAAAAATAATGCAACTGAAATCTTTGGTGCAATGGAAATCTGTAATTGCACAGCATCACTACGTCCCTTTAGGATGACAAGGTTGTAACTCCCTTCCGTCAGCTTTTGAGAAATCCAGGATTGAAGTTTCATGTTATCAAAGCCCTCAGGGCAAAGAACTTCTTGTTTTCTCTTTGGTAATACTTACAAATTACACATTGAATCTGCCTGATACTTTGACACACAATGGAGAAGGCCCGTAGGAGTAGTGTGTTGTGTGTAACTCATTGACGAAATATTATAAAAACCACAGAAAAACTGTGGGATCGCAGCAAGGCTATAAGCAAGGTCAAAATTGGGCAAAAAGAAAAAGTTGTAGGTATAGTAGCAAAGCATCGCGTAAGAAATAACACCCAAACAATACAATGAAACGGGAACTTAAAAAGAAGACAGAAAATAGCCGATATTTCGGCCACCGCCTTCCTCCAGGAAAAAAAAAAAGAAAAAAACAACAGACAAAAAAAAAAAAAAAAAGGGAAATCAAACAGATAAGATAATCGAACAATGAAGATTTGAATAGGAAATGTATAGAATCGAAACAGAATAATATGTCTACTTAACTGTATTCACATAACTGGTTCTAAAAATTGTACTACCGCTGTGGTGTTTCCTCCGTCATTTAGAACATTCTGTAGCTGTAAGCGAACGAGAAAAAAATAGAATAGATGTGTAAATGATTTACACACTGTGATGGCAGTCTTGAAAAACAACCCCCTCCAAGCTGAAAGCATCCCTTTTAGTTTCTGTCATTCAAAGTGAGAAGAGATATATTCAAAATGATTAAACTTGAAAGAAAGTATATTCTACTGACCCTATCCCCAGTCCCAAATCTGTCACCAAACCTCTCCTTAACCCTTAAGTCTTAAAATAACAATGTAGTATTTTCAACATGCCTCCTGACTCACATTATACAAAACAGTGTTATTTATGTTATGGAAGGAAATAAAACAAAAATTCACTTGAAAATAATCTCTATAGGCCCTGAACAAACTCAAACACAAAAAAAGTGGCACGGGGATTCCAGCACACATTACCCTACTTAGCTACACTAGGTGTGCCGTTTGACTATGTGGTTGCGAGAGCACTTTTCCCATGACATGGACGATCCTAAGTCTAATACCCTTAAGTACCAGTTGCCCCTTAAGACCTAAGGAAGTAGGTTCTAATCCGTATATTTTGTCCGGCCTACCCCCGACCAAACTTCACCCCAGCACTCAGTCCCTCGGCAGCGTCTTAAGGGAGGAAACTCGCCAGATCCTAGGCTATATTACAGGTTAGTTGGGCATGACTAACCGTGCGAGTACCTTGGTCGCCCTGCGACCTCAACGCTACATGGGAAAGGAGCCAGTAACCACCCAGGTTTCCCCGAGGTGGCTGTTCTGTGCTATAAATATGGCGGGTTTTTCTTATATGGTGCAAAAACCTCATCTTGCCTGCCTCTTATGGTGTGACCAGCCATGCATAAAGTCCAGTATTAAATTTATTTCTAAATCCACAAACCTCAAAATACTTTTAAGTCATTCAAACAAATGTAATACTCATCATATCTTAAAGATACAAGCCTCTTAATTGAAATAGCTTAATGCTTATCATCTGACAAAAAGATGTTATATTTACACGTGATTACCTACCTTTCCCCATGACAGCCCTTTGGTTTCTCCAACAAACCGGAAGTTGGAATCGATATCAAAAATTTATTTGAATATGACAACAAATCCAATACTCACTACAGTAATATTTTCCTTCATGTCAAATCTTCTCTCTTACTTTCACACATTCGTGAATCCATGCTTCAGGCTTCTTTTTCAAGTTTAGAACCAGTTTTGAAAATGTGTACCAGGACATCAGAAGAGTTTTGTGTCAGCTTGACTATAGAAAAATAAAAAAGTCACGACTGCGAGAACATAGTTCGATACCAAAACAGATTCATTCACTACAAAGGAGAAGATGTGTGCATCCTGAGCACTGAACTTCTACATATTCTATATCCGAGACAGTTTATACAATTTAATATTCATCTTTACAGATAGATGAACAATTTTGCCAAGGAACATTTCCAAAAAATAATAATAAAGTGGCATCAATCCACTTCAGCGAACACATGAACTAGGCTGACACTTTACACTATAAGACTGCCTGATGAACGATGAAAAATTCAAATAACATTAATGCTCCCCCCCCCCTTCCCCAAACAAAAACAAAAACAAAAAACCCAAAGAAGAGCACTTTTCGAACTGCACAAAAAGAAAAAAATAAGTGATGAGCCTCCACAGCCACAGCATAATCATGCGGCATTCATCATGAAAACACAATCACCAAAAAGGTTACAAAAATGGTGAATGAAATATCTGAGTGCTGTACGTAGACTCATTCCCTTTACCTTGTATTTTCCAAACCACTGGCAGTTTGTGGTAAACATTAATAATGCAGTAAGACCATCATACTGATCATATCCCTTGATCAGCCAATAAAGTACAGCACAAATCAGTTTTGTCTTTCTCGAGTCCTGCCCTCTTTTCCTTTCTCACCGTGATGTCTGCAATAATCTCTGTGGACAGAACTTGTCTATTTATTTGCAGTACACATGAATTTTGCCTATATTTAAGAATAGATTGTGCATGTTAAGAGCAAGCCCCTAATGACCCAATTTTTCCGCATTTCCAGCGAATAGGTAAGTTGTGCTGACCGTGCATCTCACATGACATGAAAATCAAATTGTGTGATGCAGCTCAATCTGACATGTACTGAATGTTTACAAACATCAGCTGCCTTTTGCATTTACTTGGAGTTCCAATCACATCTTTCAGCATTTCATCTCTATGCTTTTATTGAACTTGAGCATGATTAACAATAGCTGTCAATCAGTATAAAGACTCTACTGCCTTGTTACGGAAAAGGACCTGATACACCAATATATGTCAAATTCACTTTTCAACATCATTTTATGGAATGAAATGTGCTCTATTGTTCTATTTGGGATATAATCTTATGCTACTAATGTTTTCTTTGGTTATCACAGACTGGAACTTAAACAAACAATAAAACAACGCCCAACGCGATTAGGTTTTGTTTTTTGTTTCGTCTCTGGTAATTTGATTTCTTTCCTATTTTTTGAAAAATACAGTTTTTTTCTCCAGAAAACATCAGTCTGCCTACAGGTAAAGGGAGCAAACAATGTCTTCAATAGCTCATCTTTCTTTACCATTCCGCTAATGTTTAAGGCATTCATTTTCAGTTTTCATGAAAGAAGGAAAAAATTTATTTTTATGCCATCCTAGACGAAGAAAAAAAGAAGTCAACAAATCTCTCAGCCAGCAACACTATGAAAATCTGATGCGTTAGGATTGACGTCAAGTTTGCACAAAGTAATGGCATCATTCCTACATAGATCTGCTGGTTATGACATTGCAATGACATTGGACTGATGTAGGGAAACCGCCCTTGCAGTAATTCTACCAATCCAATTGAAATCTATGTCAGATTGAAGTAGACTTGCTGGCTAAGCCATTCTTATTTCACGCTTCAGGATAATAAGTATTGTTTAAAGTTGGATTCATATAATGTATGTCAAAGCCAATTGAAACCTCTCCTGTGAAAATTCACCTCATAATCCATTAACACTGTTATATCACTGAGGCTACATATTGTCTCTCATTTAGCACAAAACATTCCTTACTAAGGTTTACTTCGTTTACTAAAGTTTACTTAGTTCTGACACCATTAACACTCCGGAATATTTATATAGCCCACTGCGCACTCTTGTCAAACACCACACTGCAAATAGAGAAAAACCGTATTCATTTACTAAATGAAATTTAATTAAAATTATAAACATAATATCCCTTGCCTGCCAATGCCATTATCCCTATGTCAGTCTAATGTAGATTTGTATAGGATTTCCACAAGGTTTGTAGGTTCCTTACAGTAAATTGACCTCAGCGCAAAGTGATAACAAGAAGATCTATGCAGGAACGACAAAAATTCCAATGAGCAAACTTGACGTCAATCCTAAGCATCAGATTTCCATAAGTTTGTCGGTTAGGATACTACTATGGCCACGCTTATTCGCACGTCCGGATCTTATTCGCAGACGGATTTTGGTTTTGTGATTTTTATTTAGGAAGAGCTTTAGATCACAATTCTGGCTTGTTTTGTTGAATAATTAGACTCTTCACTCGATAAGATGGCTCGATTTGGAGTAACGCATGGTGTTTCAAACGGTAATGATGCACCAGGTTGTCTTTTCTTAGCAAACTTGTCAGTTATCGTGTCCCCGGTAGCATTAGAGAGACCCCATTTAGTAACGCTTTTACTCAGGTTCCATGGTGGCATGATAATAAGTAAACTAGCCTGCCGAGTTGCTAAGGGGGGTTCGAATCTTCGCAAGAACTGACTTTTTTTTTCTCTTACTTTCCTTTCTGCTTTTTCCCCCACTGATCATTGTTGTTTCACTCCAGAGCATAAAATTGTGACCAGGACTTTTATTTTTTTTTAGATAAATTATTAACCAATTTTCCAACCAATTTATTAACCAATTTTTCAGGTGCGAATTCACAGAGAAAGTCAGACAGAGCTAATAAAAATGAACTAGACTTCCATGCAAACAAAAAAAACAAAAAAAACATGATGAACAGCTGAAGCAGAAGACCCCCAGAATATATTTTCAGTAAAATTACAGGATAGATCTAAGTTATGGCAGGGAGAGATAAAATTTTTACTTCAAATGGACTAAAAGTAAAAGAAATCATTTACATGTTTAAAATTGATATTTTCATTTCTAATTAGCAACTATCCTGTTCAATAAACAGGACTAAATAAAATGAATAGGGGTAAATAAAAGAAGTAATCTGGAGGACACTGTACTAGTAATGATCAGTTTCTCCACGACATCAATTTTGCAAAACCTTTAGGAAAAAAAAATGATTCCTAATTTTGAGCTGTACTAAATTTTGTAAAAAAAAAAAAAGCTCCGGCGTGGGATTGAACCCAAGACGGATTCCACCCATAGTCTCCGACTGATAACCGCATATGCTAGTCATTGTGCTACCGCAGACAATGACAGGCTGGAGGAACTTTTCCATAGCAGACATCACAAAACAAAGAAACCTCTATCTGCGAATAACATCAGGATCTTATTCGCATTATATGTCTGCGAATAAGCTCTTCGTACTGTTATTGCAGTAAGATTACCGATGGGGGAGTACATTTCCATCCAAGTCAGCCCAGCTTGTCCAGCTCAGCTCAGCTTTTCTTCTGCTCGCTATAAGCTATTGTAATGATATCTATATCTACTATTTATATCAGGAACCTTCTACACATGTAACACGAACACACTGCCCTTGCGCACAAGAGACATGCTGGGCCTGCTTGGCACAACAAAAGACAGTGTGACAGTCCAAGCTAGGCTGGGCTGACTTTGGTGGAAACATACCGATACAAATTCTGAGGATGGGAGATGGATGGCTAAATGATATCCATGGCCACGCGGATAAACATGTGCAGGCGTGCTTTATTCGAGTAAAAAAAAAATGCCTACCTTGCCTCAAAATCGAATGCAGATATATATTCAGTCCAAGTTGCTGTCCAAACTGCATTTCCAAGCAACTTCACATTCTCAGAATTAGCTTGCACTGGTCGATATTGAAGTTTCGACGATATCCAAAGTTGAGCTTTCGTTTCAGAATCAAATTTGAGAACCATTTTTATTAAATTAGTAAAATGCAAATTACCTCCAATGTTAACAGAAATGAAAAAATAGTGAAACAATTCTTTTATCTTGTCCTTCGAGGCTGCAGAATAATTGTCTAGTGGGCCAACATCCGTTGAATTGAACGGTGATTCCACCCCCCCCCCCCCCCCAAGTTTATGTAATAAAATTATATAACTAGTCAAGCAATCAACTGAAAATGACAGACGGTTTCACTCCGAACAAGTGTGAGTCTTTATAGTAACTTGATAAGCTGTCACATTTTCAGGAACTCCGTAGGCTGGAGATTCATCTCTAATTGTCCGTGGTTTCTACTGCAGTATCAAAAGTCTCTCTACAAAATACAGTGCTCGATTGTATTTTCTCTACAGGTGAAACAAGTTGCACATGTAAAAATTCACAAACATCTCGCTAAACACTGGCGCTTGCTTTGGTTGAAACCTGAAAAAAAATTGGGTTTTTTTCCGGGGGGGGGGGGGGGGAGGGGGTGAGAGTAGGGGGTCCTGTTTCATAAATATAACCTTGCCTTGACTCACAAGGATTTAACGGGGAGCGCGAGATAGTACTGCTAATACAATGTACTGGTGTGAGTATTGGTGAATATTGAATAAGTGAGAGAGCGAATGCATGGAGGGGGGAGGATAGATGATAAGTTAGTGAAAGGGGGAGGGGGGGGGGAGGTCGCTAATACAACGTGCGTGTCTCCGTGTTTGTGTGACCGAGTGAACGCACGAGGGAGTGAGAAGTTAATGAAAGACCGGTGGGTAGAGGGGGGGGGGGTGGGGGCGAGGCTTATACACACTAAGTGCCTCCGTGACTGGTGCTGGTGAACAAGTGAGCCACTGAATGCATTGGGAGGGGGGGGGGGGAGGGCACTGTTGTGTAATAAGTAAACGGACAAAGCTTCCTCTATTGTTTGCCAGTAAATCCTTACCATTGTGACATGTAACATTGTTTAATATTTTCACAAGTGGTTTATAAACATGTCTAACATATGAATCATCTCTCTGTTGTGTTTATCAATCGCTCCTGTTTGAACGGTACACAATTTAGGTACACCGTATTTAACATCGTGCAGTGATGTGTGCAGTACTAATTAAGATCAGTTTCTATCAGAAAAAGAGTTGAATTTGACTGGTACAATTAATAACTGTTTCAGTAATATGGAAGTTAGACTATCAGCATCATAATCATAATGGATTATTGTAGATAGATAGATAGATAGATAGATAGATAGATAGATAGATAGATAGATAGATAGATGATAGATAGATAGGTGGGTGGGTGGATGGATGGATGGATGGATGGATGGATGGATGGATAGATAGATAGATAGATAGGTAGACGGGCGGACGGAGGGGAAGACAGGCAGACAGACAGACAGATAGACTGACAGGCAGACAGGCAGGGAGATAGTTAGATAGACATGCATACAGACGGGCGGGTGGAGGGGAAAGGCTTTGTTCAATTTATTATGCAGATAGCATAAACTCATGTTCTTATCCGTCTCCTTGTCCCATCGCCTCATCTTCCTGAAGCACCTTTTCTTCATCTGTGGGGTTTGATGAGGCAATGTGACATGACATTGGACCCATTTTAGTTTATTTAGCCCTTGCCCCAACAAACTGTTTTCCCCATTACTGTTATACTGTGTTTTCCCAGACTCCACTTGTGTCGTCCAACTGATCTTGACTCATTGTTGCAGTACAACGGGAAGTGCGTGTAACTCGAAGTAAAAAAATATTCTGGCTTTCTTACTTTTCGATGCTCACTAGCCATCCCCTTAAAATGACAAGGTTCTCTCTCCATTTTTTGGCTGGGTTGAGTTACACATTACTTCTACAGGCCTTCTTCAATGTGCGTCAAAGTATCACGCGGATTCAGGGTGTAATTTGTATGTAATACTAACAAGAAAAAAAATCGTATCTCTAAAAGCTATGAGAAATCATCGATTTCTCAAAACCGCTGACGGAAGGGAATGTCAGCGATACGTCGCATCACTGGCATAATATTTCAAAACAATAGACTTATGCAATACAGCAATATGTGACAGATAAAAAAACATGAAATATCGTAAGGATTGGGCGATGGTCCACTGTGATACATGCATCGTCAAGCTTGGTGAATAATGCTTACATTTTAATGGCAAAAGCATCCCGCATACCGTCTATTCTGACATAAAGTGGTCCCCTGAATAGTTATGGAAACTGCAGTGGATAATATTTTTCATCACGACGGATGGACCGACTGAAAGCGATATTCTACACAAGTCTCGGTGCGGTAACAATAAAATTGTTCCACGACATGGTTAGGCATAACCTGCTTTTTTCTCTATCTGGGAGAGTGTGGTAACAAGACAGACAGAAAGACAAACAGACAGGTGGACAGACAGACAGACAGACAGACAGACAGACAGATAAACAGATAAGAAGGGTGAATTTTGAGGGGAGAGGTGTGGTTAGGTCGGGGGTATGTCTCAGTTAGTGGTCTGAGATTTCAAAAGGCTCGCGAATAAAATAGAAAAAACAAAGAAGGTAGAAACTCCTAGTCTACAGGTAACAAACATTAATACATAACGACAAATCGACCACTGGTGACTGTATGTGTATGAGAGGGCATGTGACTATAATGAAAATTAAACCTTTTGTAACATTCACGCTATAAGCCACAGTTTAGTAGTAAGGCAAGCATTGTCCCTTTGTTTTTAGTGATTAAAAAACAACAAAAAAAAAACACGGAAGTGACAAACACACCCCAGAGCGCGACGCTTAATTGTATCACGTTTGTTTCTCCCTTGTCTTAACCTATCGGCAATCTCTACAGGAAAAGTAAATTAATTCAACAAAACCACAGAAGTAATGTAATCTGTTGTTGTTGACGATCTCTGCCTTTACTTTAAATTTTAAAACGAACATCTCCACTTAATGAAAAAAAAAAGAAAATTAAACGACGACCCCCCCCCCCCCCCACACACACACCAAAAGCTCTGCCTGACAGTGACGTGCTACTATTGTATTATAGATATAACACCAGTATTTTGGGCTGAACATTAAATCCTGTCCATCAACCTAAATCATTGCCTGAAGTACAGAGGTCAATAATTCACGGTCTGAATCAAATCAACCGACATGATGAAAGTGAAATTTACCACCAGTTCGTGGGGAAAATTGCTTAATATTTATTTTTCTGCATAAAGATATTTTTATGAAAAACGACAAATGTTTTATCATTTTCTTAATAAAACCCCAAGATTGCTATTCCCGATGAGGACCTATCTTCTTTTTTGTCTTTTTCTTCCAATGGCTCATTTTGCTCAAACACAAAGGGCCGTAATACCATAGGTGGCGCTCCACAAGTGGAGGTATGCTTTCAAGCACTTTCGCATTATCCGACTCGATGTTATCAATGTGGCGAACGTTGCAAGAAGGATTTATTTAAATCTATTTGGATTCTTGAGCATGATTTGATCAACATTAGGTGCAGCTATGGTGTTTTCTTGCCTTATGATGCAAATGGCTGTATATACCGTGCATAGCTTTATTTAAAAAAATGTCTTTATCATGTGATTTTAGGCATCAGCCATTATCTCATTAAATGAGCTTATGGATCATATTCCCATGCAAAGTGATTTATTGATTGTAAAATCGGAGTTGTAGCCCTATGTACCTGAAATTGAAACACTTTTTCAAAAAAAATTCTTTTTTATGCTTGCAATTCCCCGATAACCTGTCGCCTTTCTATATTCTAATCCTGATTGGCAGTGAAATAAATTATACTCCAGTGAACAGTTTTCTTAGTGTTTACTATATGAAAACTTGTTTTATGTTGTGATTTGTATGATTGATACGACTTAAACGTTAACCAATTACTTAAAGTGATATTGATATTAACGAAACATATTTACTGACAGAAATAATAATATAATACAAACAAATTAGGTGGGAAATCTGAAACCAGGCAGGGATTGAGATTAAAAGTAGGTACTCAAAACTGATTTTGGAAAGTCGCTGTATAGACACTTAAATTAAGTTTTCTAATTGAAAGACCTCACTTTCTTAAGAATTTTGATACCAAATTTGACTCTGTATCTCAATATTTGGCAAAGTTATGATCATCTGAATTTTCATGAAAACACCACCGGTGCGTTATCACTGCAAACATACCAAACTGTAGCCTAAACACATTCTGTTTAATACAGACAACAAGCCTAAATTTTTTCAAGGGTTTAAATTATTAATAGGTGGTCTTTTATTTGAATCAAAAATGCCTCTATATTAAATTTCACTTTTTGACAAGGGAGACAAAAATGTCAAAATTTATCAGTTTTCACTGTCATTATAGAAAATCGACAGATTGACGCAGAAGTAAGAAACACATCATTGTGTTGGTTATTCGAAGGCCTATCCACAGAAGGATAAACGAAACGGTTATTTTCAAAATCAACAGCCATATTGAAGCTTAATTTAGGAGAAAAAAATGCGTAATTTCGCAAATTTTAAAACTCCATACAAACATAAAATCGACATACACATACAACAAATGACTTTCCGTAGCCCAGGCAAAAATATACCAAAATAAAGGTTAGTTATTCAATGTAATCCAAATATCAGTAAATTGTAATTTTGAGTCTGTGTGATCAGATCCATCTTGAAACGATATATGGGTGTTACTCAGCTCCCGCAGATTAGCGATTTTGGCCGTTAAAATGTCCGATAGTGACTACTTTGGGCTCATAATATTAAAGTTATAACAGCAATGTCATGGAATTGAAAAATAACGTTTGAAAGAGGTATTATTTTCAATGATATTATTGGTATGTGGCATTTTAAGTTATTTTATTTTGGTGCTGAACTACAGAGGAATAAGAACGACCCAATTTGATTGCGGCAGTGCCGATGACCACCGTGATTTTTGCAAAAGGGAACAATGCAATAATCTGGCATTTTGGAGAGAAAACTACAGTTTATTATGCGCAGCCGTCACTTCATGGAGCATCAGTATAGGGCAAATCAAGCGGTCACTTCCGGGATCGGCTGCTGTTTGTTTACCTCCAGTTACTGCGCGCCCCCTATCGGATTAAGGGGAAATAATTTCAGCAAAATGAGCCATTCGCTGGAGCTAATTATATTTCTGATCTTATTCATTGTATCTTTAAAAGACATCATTTTTACTGGGTACATGATATAACCACTGAGGCACTCAAGGCCATTTTGCACACATAGGCCTACACATTGTGCAAGTTGTGTTCTTGTAGTGTAATGTCGAAAAAATTTTGAGTTTCTTTCTTGTATAGCCTACACAATCGTGAAGGAAGACAAAATGAATGGCTCATCTTACGGTTTGTACTTCATGGACGACATTTAAAAACTTGCCATTGCATGGACACGAAACAATGCTTTAAAATCACTTATTTTCATGGCAATATTTCAGGTTGTAGCGTAAGGGCATCAGCTGCAGGTAGCGCTTGCTTGAAATTTATCTGCACTCTCCATGTGAAGACAGTGTTAAAAGCCGCTCCTTCCCTCTCTTTGTCCTCTCTTGTTTGTTACGGGCTCTTAGTATGTTACATTGTCCCTTAACCTTATAGATGCTTCTAGCCAAATAAATCGTTGAAATTTTTTTAACGCTGTAGTGCCCGAACTAGTGAAATCAGCCTTCCTAAAAGGCATACTATGTTTAGGTTTTCAGTTAAATCTAAGCTCCAAATGTTAAGATTGATAAAGTCACCATTTCGAGCTCAGATGACACTAATATCGCCCGTGACAGTGATAGGGTTAACCTTAATCCTCTCAGGTTTGAGATCTTCGTTTCCCCGGGGCCCTAGGCCGAAGCCGTTGTCATCAGCACCATGACTGCCCCTTAGCCCTAGGCCCTCCTTTCTCCCCTTACCTCTTTTATGGCAACTATATCGCTGTCACTGCTACAAGCATGATCGGCTTTATCTTTGGATCATTTTCTGCGCCCCTACCCTCCCTTCAAGATTTCCAGTATCTCTTAATCCTTATCATCCCGATCACTAATATCCATGATTTTAGACTACTGCACCCTCAGCATAAGTAACCACAGAGTTGCCGTTTCAAGCAAGTTGCCAAAATAAAAATAAAAAAATTGCCATCTTCTGTCATTTTTCTCCGTAAGTCCAGTTCTCACTTCTACTTTGTCTTGCGTCAATAAAATCTATGTAGCATCCCGCCAAGTCTCCCCTCTCGTGTCCTCATCATAAACATGACCTTGAGAGCCCCCTTAACGGTTTCGCTACATATTATGCCCCGCAGAAATGTTTTCACACAAGATCTAAACCATATCACAGAGTTAACCCTCCAGCCTCTCCAAACGGTGCGACCGAAAAATAAAGAAAGTTTGGGAAGAAAAAACCATGAGCCGCTCTACTTCCCTATCAGTCTAAAAGACTTGACCAAAAAAAAAAAAAAAAAGCAACACAACCCTTGCCAGTCGTGCATTTACGAACCGCCGAGAATTTAATGACGCCCACAAAACCCCACTTCCCTGTCTCGCCCATCTCCCGTCCAGTTTAGCAAAAAGACCCCTGCCTCGCATTTGATGTCATGCCAGTGGACAAATCACGAAACAGCGTAGTCGAGTATAGGCCCAAACAAGAAAAAACTCACAGACGTATAACTGATACAATGTATATGGAATGCTTAGAAAACAGGGGTACTATTGATAACTGTGAAAAAATTAACCTAATAAATAAATATAGCCAAGACTAATACACCAGGAATAAATGCAAACATGCATTAACTATCATTTAACGCATTTTGACAACTGGTTTCGGACCTACTCAAATTAGTCAAATCATCATGAAGGTAAGCAGGCATTCTATGGTTGGGATATTAGATGTTTATAAACCGTAGAAAACTGGTATGTATGAAAGGGTATTCGGGTCAGAATCTGATGCGAAGAATTACTCACTGTAACCAATGTTTCCAGGCTTGTAAGGAGCAGCCCATTATAATTTGGTGACTGGCCGATTATTTTGTGAACTGGCATAAATTCAGTAATGCGGCTGAACTACTGGTAGACAATTTGCTTATCTACCAAAATACAGGTTAGTATGTGAATGAAAGTGAAAACAAAAGCATGAAAAAAAAAAAAGGAATTAATCGTACGACTATAATATTCCATTATTGTAATAAATTGTGTGTTCAACTGACCCGTGACTATCTAGCTGACTTTCAGTAAGGATTGCCGGGATTGGGCAAATCTCGTTCACTTTTGACAGTACTGGTGACTTGCCGTGCGTCTTTGCCGATGTTGCAGTCATAAACCCAGCAATAACAAAACCATCAATTTCTCTATTGTTTCACCACGAATTTGAACTAAATCATTGTATTGGGATCTGGATATTACCATGACTCATTGTGAAATTCATGTCTGTGATGTTTGCTTAAAGTTTACAAAATGTGAATAAACGTACTGCGAGCGCAAAAGTTTCGACAGATTTGTTAGTCTGGTGTGTTGTTACACTGAGATTTGTAAACGATTTCGATGACTGCACTAGGTGTTTTGATGAAAGGATTTTCTTGACTTGTTGATTGGCCAACTTAATCGTAGTTTGCCTTAAATCATGTAGCCAGGTACGATATTGAGGGTCGGTTTTAAATTAAGTAGAAAGGTGTTTTCACAAGTTGGTGTTTCAATTAAACCACCATCACTGTGCTGACTAAATGGTTCATTTTTACTGTGCAATTTACCTTTTCAAGTTTGTTTCAAGCTGAGGGATTTGTAGTGGTGTGTGTTTAGTTAATTCATGGTGAATCCAATCGAATTAGTTTAGGAGTGTTATTAAATTGTAATTTATAAAGATCTAATGTTTAATTCGCTGTTAACGGAACAGAGAACTCATTAATGTTATGGTCATTTTAATAGCAAGCCGTGTATCTAATTTATACCGATCTTACCAAGCATTTGATAGTTAATTTTAGTTCGTCGGAGCCAAAAAAAATAACATGTTCTTCTTTGGAAGAACCTCCAAACTGAAACAACGCGTGCAACAAGTGTCATCACTGAAGGCCTTCTAAGATGTTTTGTATCCGATATGAAGAAGATTATGTTGCATTTTAACAACCATGAGATTTAGTTTTGTTAAACCATGACTAAAATTCCCTCTAAGAGCATTTTATACACTGATTTCATACAATATAGGTAAATCAGCGTTTTAACAAGGACCACATAATCTCTCAGTTTATTATTTCAATCCACTAATGCTCAACATCTGAAACTCACAGTGGTACCAAGTGCTGTCATTTTTTTAAAAGTCACTTTCTAACTGTCCAAAAACAATTTTTGGGCCATCATTATAAAATATATTTTTGCATGAATCTGACTTTTAAAGTGACCTACTAAAGTGAGCTAGGCATATTTCAAAACTTTGGGCTGCGGAGGGTTAACTGCCGAAACGTTTACTATAGTTGCGCTGTTGGCACGTTTAGAAATGATGACATCTATACCTGTAATATTTTTCGAAAGGCAATTCAAATTTCAGTCTTGTTCACCATTAACATGCATGTGATCGGCGCCAGCTCCCTTTGAACACATTCGGTGTCAAATAAATACCATTATTTTATGTGACTGCAGGTAAGAATTCAGTGTCTGTATTCTTGTGGAGGACTATTCTGAAATAGCTGTTGGGCCTGAAAATGCAGCGGAGCCTGCTATGTAGATTCTGATTTTCTCATGGGGATATTGCCACATTCAACACGATGGCCCTGCTGTGGATAACTGCTGTATGGATTACACTTGCCACCTATTCCGGCACGTGTAAGTAGTTTTAACACCCCTCCCCTTTTTCCTCCCCTCCCCACCCAATCCCCCAAATCTGAAAGATTTCTGGCTTTCTCCTGATCCTTGGATAAAATTTATTTTGGACCAAATAAGACCTTAGAGAGAGTTGGGCACTTGGTTATTTAAACAAAGAATATAAATAATGTGATTAAAAAATTGAAAACAACAACAACAAACAATCTATTGACTTACCTTTAAAAGGTGCAGTAAAGCTGAAACCCTTGCACACAATCTAAGCAATCATGAAACTAACTTTTTGCCCTTCTTTTCATAGTTCACGTTTGTTGCTGTATGAACAGTGTTGATTCAAGGATACACAGGGCTTTTCATTCTGAGCTTATTTAAAAACGCAAACTGAAAGGTCGTCTACATAACAAAAGTGCTAGATTTTCCTAAAGTCTTCGAAGCAAAGTAAAAGATTTGCAACTTTATTTATTTTTTCAATTTGTTTCCCCTTTCAGAGAACATTTGACGTAATTTTTGTAGTGAAGGAGTGAGTTTATTTGTTGTTTGTAAAAAAAAAAAAAAAATCACTGAATGTCTATTCATGTATTATGAAAACCGATCCTCAACAATAATTATCACATGAAAACACCGAAAAACACACTTTTATGCAGGTGTACTGCCGATTAGATAAATTTACAGAGATGCAAGGGCTCCATTGGGTGATAAGTTCATTGCCAGCATCAATCCGACCGTAGATTTGTATAGATTCTCGTAGGTTTGCTAAGATTACCATAGGGGCGGATTCCCTACATCAAACCGACGTCGGGGCGGGATAGTAACCGGTAGATCAACTTAGAAAGGATATCATTCCATTTAGCAAACTTGTCATCAATCCTACGCGTAGTATTGCCTTAACATTGATGGCTGGGTACTCAGTCTGCTATTCCTGAAATAAAGGTAGCAAGTTAGCACTCAACCAGGCTTAGCAACGCTTTATGGACATGGGCCATCATTATCTTTTCTCTCCCAAACTCTGGCTTTCTAGTAACATTTGAGTGATGTTTAGACAGCAAACGTTTTCGTTTTGGTTGTGGTGTATTTCAGTTAAGTAACACTGATGTAAACTTTAACCCATTCATTCCCTATAAATTCAGGCCAGGGACAGTTTGACTTTGGGACCATCTATGATTTTGATCTAACCACTGACGTCTCGCTGCCGACCAATGGTGACGACGTCACGCTGAGCTGTCGACGGACGGAGAGGTACAACAGAAAAATATCCCAGAATTTTATTGATCAGGTGTGTTCTCTCGAAACCGACTCGAGTTGTAATAAAAGTCAGGAAAACTTGATGGTTATCTTACTCATGTATAAATATTTATATCCAGGGCCGTCTTAACGCATGGGCACATTGGGCAGTTGCCCAGCTGCTCGAAGGGTTTGGGGGGGGGGGGGGGGGCTCTATGTATGCAAATTTACATTGTGTTTTGAAACATGGAAGAAAATCCCCTGGTTTGCCCAGGGGCCCATAATGATGGTTGAGACGGCCCTGTTTACATCATTATCAATGTGTCCACTTTCGCGGTTGACCTTGTTTGGGCAAACCATTTAAACAAAGTAACCGCGGTGCTCATTATCTGCATTATTTACCTATTTTATCTGTGTTCATCTTTCCTGAATCTTCTGTAACATCATCAACCCCCCCCCCCCCGCCCATTAACTCTCTTTACAATTTCAATATTGTTTACCAAAAACCTCACACCAGCTCGCTTTGGTTTTTAATAAGAAGAGTGCGCCCCTTCCGCTTTGTCTCTAATACAAAGAGTAGGCTCCTGAAAATAATAAGCCCGCCTAGCCTTCCCCTCGTCTGGCCTGCATACTAACACGTACAACATTGGTGAAATCCAAAAACAGGGTGACAAAATCACATGGGAGATGAACGACAGGAACATGTTTGCAACCGGCCTGGATCAGCAAGGGCGATGTGTCATTTCTCCAGAGTCCAATTTTCTGGGACGTCCAAATTTCGGGTAACAAAAATTTTCAATCATGGATTCTCGACTGATACTACATAATCTGGATTCTCATCCTCATGAATACATTACACTCTTCTCCCCTGTACCAAATTCTTTAGCAATAACTGTTCAAAGAAGATGTGCTAGAGATGTTTAAAAAAAAAAAAAGAACACGAAGAAAAAGTCAGAGTTTATTATTCCACAATGTCTGAACAAAACAGTCGCAGATAGTAGAATAGAAAATGAGACGCACTGACGACTGGGCTATATTTCGAAGTACAGTACATCCGACGAAAACATTCACGACCATGTTAGCTCGTTGGGCTTATCCTTCAATCCGAAAGAGAAGAGCATTTGGAATTATAATTTTTGGAATGATTACAGTTTTGAGAATGGAGTTCGGTAAATGTAGCTGCCTGTACGGACCAAGCTAATTCATTTTGATGACATTTCAAAACAAGTTTGTTCATTTCATTTTATTGATGTCTCCTTGCCACCAACGTGAACATAAATGTTCACTGATTGTCATCATGTCCTTTACAAGTCCAAGTAGAAACATCAGGTATCCAAATATAACCTGTGAAGACGATGGGACCACGGCAAAACTAACGGTACATGGTTGGAAGCCAAGCCAGCTGTCTGGGGATGCATGGCGATGTCTTCAGTTTCCCTTTGCAGAGAGTGCCAAACTGGTCATTCAAAACTTCGGTAAGTCCAGAGAGTATGTTTTTATATAGAGAGAGAAATCACCGGCAAAATTTCGAAACTAGGCCATTGCGGTAACAAGCTTTGGAAAGGACTGCCTTTGCCAAAGACTGGTTTGTTCATATTTTTGGGGTTGATTGAAACTATTTAGTATTTACAGCCGTTTGTAAGCTCCTCCTCCCCGTGGAAATGTACAAACGGGTATTATTTACCGGCGTGACCCATATTTCGCTCGTTGCTAACAGTAGTTTCGAGGAGCCGCCCATGTCTCACGGGGCAAATGGACCAATGGTAATTTCTCCCTATTCATAAAAATACTCTCTGGTAAGTCTGAAAAACAAAGCGTGGAAGTGCACAGAGTTACTCCTTTCACAATGATTAAGCCCCAGCAATAGTGTTGTTTGTCCACTTACAAAGGATATGGCGTTCACATAGCTGTTTTAACTCTTTAGATCTCAGGAGTAATAAAGAAGTAAACTAGCTTCTATAAGATAGATAAGATAAGAATGACTTTATTATCCCATGTGGGAAATTCTCTTTCACAAGGCGCTTGAGAGCACATTCATGGTACACACATCTTACGCATTATTACATAAACATACATCATATCTCAATAAACTCAATAACAAATATACATGAAGTGACCTAGTAAGGAACTTTGTGAAATGTACAAGACAATCTAGCTAAAGTGTCTTGCCTAGGCGAACTGCGAGGGCAAAAACGATCTGCTGTCTGAAATACCTTTGAACTGCAATTTTAATGTCAAATCTGCATGCTTATGTGCTTATAAGGACAGAAAATCAGTCATTCTGACTTAGATAAAACAAAGTGTATGGCTATGCAAGATATTTTTCTTTGTTAAAAGATCATATTCTGTGTCTGATTATTGTTTGGTAAATGGCACATTGGTCTTTCAAAGGTTAACAAATGTTTCAGTTGCAGTGACAACTGTGACCATCAAGCAAGTGATTGACAGGAGAAATCATCATCGACCGTCTCGTGGAACATTTGTTACCTGTAGGACCTCCCCATGTCGCCCCCATGCTGTCGTAGAGTGGTATATAAAGGATGATGGTGCTGACCTCTTGATAACGCCACAGGCTAATTCACAGGAGGTAACGAAAGGATGATTACAAGTATTCTGGGAGATTCTAATGCTTGGAATTCTTTGAAGCCCAATGTAATGATTAAAATACATGACATTGAAAGAGTCATCGTAAATGTTGTTGCTGACAAGGTCTAAATACTTCATGAGAGAGAGAGAGAGGGAGGGAGGGAGAGACGGAGAGAGAGAGAGAGAGAGAGAGAGACGGGATGAGAGAAAAAAGGGTGGAGATTGGGGGTGAGAGAGACAGATGTTAATGTGAGAGGATGAACGACTTTCTATTTTTAATGTGCTTTCATGGTAACTCTGGTGCGTGAGTGAGGGACGGCCACTCATAGTAGTTTATGGGCACTTGGCCGAGTACCATTAATTGGATTATTTCCCTTGTGATACTAGCGCGGGACCCGTTATTCACATCACGGTGAAAAGCGCGCATTTTGATTGGTCAGTTGGAAATGTTGACCACCGGGCTTCCAACTCTTATATCATGGCTTTAAGTTTCTTACAACTCGCTCCTTCGTTGTTATCCACCGACAGAAAGACGGGAACCCGAATTCATTGTTGAGAGTAGGCAATACCCTATCGGTACAATATAGGTATTTATGATAACGTTTGTTATCAACGGAGATACGTCATATTAATGGACTGAAATATCCCACCCAAATCTGGCAAATGTTGTTAGTCCTGACACTTTGAAAATTTATATTAAAACTATTACCGGGTTTCTGGTATAAGTAGTCAGTTAGAATTTTAGCAGCAAGTTTCTACTTTATAATGGTACTAATTTCGTTGTACTTTGATGCACATGTCCTATTGAAGTAATTAATAAGAGGATCTCGGATTTAAAGTAAACCACGAGTTAGACGCATGTTATCCCCGATAAATCCAACCTGGGTCAAATTTATTCAATTATTGCTGGAGGGGTCGTTAGAGTAATTTCTACAGTTTACTGGGATACCTAATCGACTTTTGTGTACACCCTTTTAATCGTACTGTTAATTCGATTTGTGTTAGGACCCTAACCGGTTATGTTGTTCGGCTGGACTCAATGTCCGAGCCTTTCACTTGTCCAACACTGGACTACGTACTAGCCCTCTCGGACGTCCGCGCTGGCTCATAAAGATGAGGCCAGTTAGAGTGGTCAAGCAGACTCCATCAAGGACGCCGCAACAATAGGAAACACAAGTGGACCTTGCAGTACAATAGACCGGCGGCGGCCCAAAACATGGCCTAGTCCAGTTGCGCCAGTAGCAGAAAGACTTTGGGTAAGTTGGAGACTATATATTAGAAGTGACTTTAATTTGCGCACCCCCCCCCCCCCCTTTCGGGGATGCCGCGTAGAGAATGCTGATCTACAGAGACTATTATGAGTCCGGTGTCGTAGAATATTTCGGAACCAGGATAAATCGGAACTGGTTCCCAAAAATCCTAGGATATTTCGGAACCATTCCCATTTATCCTGCACCTGGCGGCAGGATATTTGGGAACCTCCAGGATATTTCGGAACCACCGTCATCCCTGTGTGATACGCAGTATCTCACACTTCACAATCAAAGGAAACTGACAAATGAATAAAATTAAACATTTTTATTGGCAACTTTCAAACCCACAATCATTACATTATTGAAATGCTACATAAAAACATAGAACCAGAGAACAAAATGACACAATCCATGGCAGCTTTATATGTGTACATTTGGCACACAGGCTCCAACAAAAAACTTGGCAATGTAACTTTCCAGTACACACTTCAAAATTTCAAAAGCATCAAAATAAAAGTTTTAAAAAAAGAAAAGAGAAAAGAAATCAAAGCACTTCCCTTGTATTCTTCATAAACGTTTTTTACTTCCAAACATAATTAAAATGCAAAACTATGCAAACTTACTTTAGGTAGAATTATACCAGTGGCGAGCTTCTTGAGTTTGTGCAAAATAAACAAGTAAAAACAAGTAAAAAAGTAAACTCGTTCATCTAAATCCAACCACTGGTGCATAGTGACACCTGGTGCTGTTGTCCAGATAAAGTGCGCGCGGTGTAGGCTGGTCCTTGGTGAACTTGTATGGTTTGCGCTGGTCCACTCGTTTCTTCGACTCCTCTGCAGCGGCCTTCTGTGCGGCTGTTTGTTCCTCCGCCATTGCAGGAGACACGTAGGGGAATCTACCCCAGGAGAGTTTGTCCTGGTCGGGTGAAGTGCCTTGCCCAAATGTGTAGGTGTAAATATCCATCTGCAGAATCTGGGCAGCCGTGAATATTTCAACTTATGTGCCCCACACTGATGACCGTGGCATATTGGTGCGTAGGATGTACTTCCAGACGGGCTCTCGCCCAATGAATTGCTGGATCACTGAACCTGGACCTGCATTGGCAATCGCTTCTGTAATGACAACTCTGACCATCAGGAGTGGTCCTCTTGGTCACCAGATATCGGGTAGGCCAACGCACGGAAGAGGCAGTTCCCATCCCCTTGCACCTTCCTGGTGACCAGGGTTTCAGTAATCTTGTGACCATTCACCATCCAGCAGTACGTGACCTTTTGGGCGCTCAGGCCTCCCATTCTTTCACTTCTTTGCCTTGATTCAACTGTTCCCAGATAATATCTGGGATATCAAAAACAATATTCCCGTCATGTAGCACTTCTCTCTCCATTTCACAGAATCTTGATGTCACCTAGGTCTAGGCTACAGCTACATAATACATTACAAGGTACTACAGGGGGTGTACATTGGTAGTGCAATGTATTGTCTTCGTTGAGATGGGAGTGTTTACGACTTGTGGTTTGGTCGGGCGGGGCGGGCGACAGAGAGACATCAGACAGCTCAATGCAACGGCCGCTTCTTGAACTATTTTACTATTTTATTCATCGAGGGAGCGGTCGCTCACGCCCTGGATTTTATTCACGTATTCGCTGTAGCTGGTAACCTCACGTTGCTGGAGTACAGTGAATTGTAACTCAGTGAATTTTGACATGGAATGATGCAAACAGAATATTAGTGAAGCCATTTGGGCCTTCTGTGCGTGAATGCACAAAGAGATAAACAGGTAGTGAGAAGAGATTTATTGCACAACCTCATCAAAGCGGCCATAAAATCTGTTTAGAAAAAGTCATAAAGTCAAAAATTCATGTGGGCTAATGACCTTCTAGTCGGTTCCGAAATATCCTGGTGGTTCCCAAATATCCTGCCACTAGAGTCAGGATTAATCGGAATGGTTCCCAAAAATCCTGCCACCAGGGCCAGGATAAATCGGAATGGTTCCCATTCGTCCGGTTCCCATTCGTCCGGTTCCGAAATATCCTGTGACACCGGCTCAACGGTAATTGCCATTGTCATTAGACGTGTAAGATGCGCGGTGCAGTGCAGTGTCTTGATATTGTGACTTTATTGTCAAAGTTAACGTTTGCGGTGCTAGATGATAATGATGGCTCGCTAACCAAGCTATCACGATTTGCTTGTGTGCATATATATATAGTGTATGTGTAGCATTGCCTTGTTGTAGTAGGCAGTGAGGATTTCCTGACATGTTAATGTGGATGGCTTATGTTATAACGAGCGGCACTATACACTTGATTGTATTACGGGTATTTGTGTACCTTGCCAGTAGCACTATGCTATAGAGAGCAATGTGATTGTGATTGCGTGTTTAGTGTTTAAGATGTGTAATTAATTACATGTATTGGAGATGTATAATATTGGTTGGGCCTCACATGGGTGAGCCCCAGGATTGTTCTATGTGCGGCGGTGGATGAACAATGTTTCAGTGAGTTTGCACATGTTGCAATGAGTCCCGCCTATAGATCTACCTATTATAGATTATAGATATTACAGACGTGCTGTGTTTCATTGAGTTCGTAGGTTGTGTGAAGGACATAGTTTCGAATGTACACACTACTTTATGTATCTAGCGGTGTGTCATACGCATGTTAGCCTGGCGGCATAGCTCCGCGGCTAAGGTCAAAGGGCATGACCCCCCAGTAGCAGACGGGAAGGGGGGCAACCCCGCACAATAGCCACCGAGCGTCAGTGATAATGACCTGCACTGGGATGCAGTGTCTGTGTTATTGGCTGTCAGCTGGTCACTGTTGACCGCTGCATTAAATGGAATGGCCACTCTGGATTTGTTGTGCTCGGCTCAGTGGAGTGAGACGGTTGTGATCTTGCTCTTTCCTTGATTATGTCCTTTCATACTTTGATTCGTATATTGCAAGCACTGTGCTAGGGAACTCCTTGTATATATATATCTATTATATAATTCTTACTTGTAGTTGTAGTTCATTAAACTTAGCATTATTTTTATTCCGTACATGTATGTATGTAATTAGTAATTGCTTTAGATTCTATATCGTGTTGATGTTTTGATTTAATACTCAATACTATGTATGTCCGCCATTGATTGCCTGATTAATGTTGTCATTATATCCTAATCATATTTTTGTCTTTTTCTCTTGTTCCAGCTTATGGCTGGTTGGGCTTTTTGTTTGGTAGTGATACCTTTGTTAGGCTTTTTGAATAAATAAGATTGCCAGCAGAACCCTGTGTTTGTTAATCCTGTGTATCCTTAAGGGAGTTACTATTGAACCCACGCAGTAACCACATTAGCCACTCGTAGTTCATCCAACATTAAAATTCAATCGACATTTAATCTTGTATTCGTTCACACCGTACCAAAATACTGTGAATAACTTCTACTAGAGAGAGAGAGAGAGAGAGAGACAGAGAGGGAGGGAGGGAGAGAGAGAGAGAGGGAGACAGACGGAGAGAGAAAGAGAGCAAGAGAGAGAATGAGAGAGAGAGAGAGAGAGAGAGAGGGGGGAGCTGGGTCGAGAAAGAAGAGAGAGAGGTTAAAATTCAAACGACATTAAGGTTGTGTTCAGTCACACGGTACATAAATTTTCCTCAATAATACCATTCACAAACAGCTAGTGTGAATTCTGTGTTAACTGAAGGTTAACTCTTACTGTTGGATTTTTGTTTCAGGAAGTTGACACAGGACGAAATGGTCTGTCAGTGACCACTACCACTGTGTTGTTTACTTCTGATGACGACCACGATAAAGAAGTTTACTGTACAGCTTCCAACAGTCTGGACCAAGTACCGATCCAGTCACAGAACATTAGCATTATCATGAAATGTAAGCACAGTGTAGTTCCTGAATATTTACCACGGCCGTGTGATTATTTATTGCCATTTCATGATTGCTGAACGGAACCTACTGTATGTATACTGAGACGCGCTTTTCATGTTAAATTATAATAACGTGAAGCAAAATGTATGCAGCAGTAAGTATTGCCAGCCACAAAAATGATGACAATAAGATTAGCAGTAGAAAAGCATACTTTATTTTATTCTTTTATAGTTCATTGTTTAGTCTTCTTGTCATTTGTTGGCTTTGTAATGCTTTGCAAAGTACTTGGACTGTCACATTGACAGCACTAGCAACAACAACAATGGAAACACTAATAGTACATTTTATCTCCTCCCAGTAGTCCACACAAATTTACAACTCTAATACTAATGCAAAGTGCATTGTGGCTTCAAGTCCATAGCCAATAGTACTCTAATTATGTCCCAATCTTGTAACGACAATTGCAGCGTGGTATCCTTTTTAAAAAATTTTTTTTAAAAAACAAAATCAATCAATAAATAATCAGCAAGCAAAGACAAGGCCCAGCCAAGTGACAGAGAAACAACTCATTTCGTTGAAACAATACATGTATATCATTTAAAAAATATAAACAAATATTAATGTCATGTGACTTTTGGGACACCTACTTAATAGTTACATCAACATGCACAGTATTAGGGGTGAAACAGATCAAGGCTGCCCGCCAGACTGGTGGCTCGTTACCCATAAAGTTTGCTTCACACTAGCACATTGGCACTGCCCGCTGCATCCCGTTGGGTCGACGTATGGCAGTGTCTATCGTGTCAGTGTGAATAAAAATTTATGGGCGTCGAGCCACCGGTCTGGCTCCTGCACCAATTCTGGTCTGTTTCACCATTTTAATATAACCCTCGGCCAGGAAAACTAAGTTTCCACATTATCCATTACTGAAACAAGAGCGCCTTGAAATTACAGTGGAACCCTTTCTCTTGTTCCAGACGCGCCAACGATAACTCTTCAGGTGACACCGGACGCCAGTGTTGCAGAGGGAAGCGACGTCACACTACACTGTGCAGCATTTGGTCGTCCAAAACCAGAAGTCAAATGGACCCGGAAAGCCAAGTCTGAGACAGAAGAGGATGCTCTGGTGTCTCTGATGCCATCTTTCACTCTTTCGTCAGTCAGTGTCTCTGACGGAGCCGAGTATGTCTGCCAAGCAACCAATGGCATGGAACCTGATGCTGCAGGTTCTGTTGTGCTTTTTGTGAGAGGTACCGTAAAATCTATCAATGTGTATTTTGAATTGACAGCGACCTAAAACGTATGATTTTATAAATACATTATATTGATTGCGCGGAAAGATATGCCAGCGATGAAAATAATTATAAAGACATATATAATGTTTTCATTCATATGGGACTTTAGTTTGTGGGGTAAGGTGACATTTAGATTGAGTGTACTGAACGCAACCATGCAGAAGAAGTATAATTAATCTGCAAAGTCAAGGTGTTTGGCAAAAATTGGTAACCTGTTGCATCAACTTTTATTATAAGCCTATATTTTATTATGTAGTCACTCCCACACCTCCAGTATGGCCACAAGGTTTAAAATAACAAATTTTAAATTGTAGTGAACATCCCAGGAACTGTCTACAATATCATACTCATCCGTTGACAGAAAGATTGCCCCATTTAAAAAAAAAAAGAAAAAATCTCACCACTACGAAGTTCTGATTCATAAATCCATCTGCGTCTGAACTTGCAGAAAAGCCGGCTTCAATGGAAAACTCTCGGGTGATCTCTAAAGTCACCAATAACGACCTCAGAGAAGTGGATTCAGCCACAGCTGACCATAACGGGGCAGTAGCAGGAGGGGTCATCGCTGCCCTTATCATTGTCGTCCTCGTTGTTGTCATTATCTGGTTGGTGTTGCGACATCGGCGAAGTAAACGACGAAACATTGGTGAGTAGCAGATCCATTTTGTTACACTGTTGAAACTAAAAACTCCCATTGAATATGTTCACAAAATTTCAATTCTATTGTTATCACGACAATCGTAGCAATAATAACAACAACTAGTGCTGTTATCATGAAACAAACCCGCACTGCAACCACACTTAACCTCTGCCATCAGTGTTATTTCTACATTTTAACCCTTAGCCAAGCACCTACTCATTAATGCCGCTACAATCACATATAGTTAATTATATTGTAAATACATGTACGTCATGTATTATACTGAGTCAGCGTGGTGAAGAAGATTGATTTGATTCTAGTAGGCAGAGGCTCTCAAATTAATTTAATTGTAAATTAGAATAATTTGTTCGTTTTGATGTCCACTTGTCTGTGTATGTCAAACGCTTAAACATGATACGGCTCATCAAGTTGTAAGAAATTCATAAAGGAAAGTTGCCATGTTCATTGTGGCTTTTAAATTCATACTGACCTTGAAATTTAGTAATGCTGTAATTCAATGTATCTTCAATTTCAGGGAATTTTGTGAGTTAAGTTCTGTTTTTTCTCTTTGTCCAGATAATAATTCAAGGCTTCCAGCATTTGGCAATGGGTATGTTCAACCGCTTTCTCTCTGACTCCCTCTTTAAATGCTGATGAGCACTGCAGTTATTAATATGCTTTATTCTGATAAAACGCACACTTATGAAACGGTGGAGAGAGAAGAGAGAGAAAGAGAGAGAAAGAGAGAGAAAGAGAGAGAGAGAGAGAGAGAGAGAGAGAGAGAGAGAGAGAGACAGACAGACAGACAGACAGACAGACAGAGACAGACAGACACACCCACACACACGCACCCCCACACCACACCACACACACGTCCCCGGCATACTTTACTTATTTGCATCTATCTGCCGATATCGTGCAAACCAGTCGCCAAGTTTAAGAGGCAGATACTTAAGGAGGGGAAATAACCTAATGTGGACGTCTCCCTTGTAAAATTATTCAAATGATGAGTTGTATCCCTTGCCTCATTGCACTCAAGCGAACAAAAAACGTATGTTAATAACGTCAGCGCTTCAAATCGGAAGAAGAGCGTTGGCAAAGGCATTATTTCCGTTGATAGCATTAATAGACGTACACGCTGTTTTGAAGGATTCTGTGTTGTTTCTTCTTTTGTTTCTTTTAGCTCTCTTTAGGCAAGGAAAGTGCAGGCACGCAGTTGGGTTTGGTGCTCATTGAAATAGAGAAAGACAGAGTATGTGTGTGAGAGAGATAGACAGACAGACAGACACACATGCACACATACACACACATAAATAACGCATAAAGCCTACTATTTTAAATACTTCATTTTCACACATTAGAATTGAAAGTTCTTATTAGGGTCAGTGTTAGGATAAAAATTAATTACATGCAACTGGTCAGAGATCCCTAAAAGCAAATCCATTGTCATCCTTTAGAATTGGAAGTTCTTGTTTTAATATTAGCATAAGCCCCACCAATCTGCCACATAAGTTTGACAAGACTGATGCACAAATCCAACCAGTTGGCCGAAAAATTCTGACAAGTCCGACGCACAAGTCCAACAAGTTGGCCAAAAAATCTGACAAGTCCGACGCACAAGTCCAAAAAGTTTCCCAAGAAAAGTTTGACAAGTCTGATGCATAAGCCAGTCAAGTTGGGCAAAAAATTTTGACTAGTTTGATGCACAAATTTAACAAGTTGGCCAAAAAACTTTAACAAGTCTGATGCACAAGTCTAACAAGTTGGCCCCAAAAAGTCTGACAAGTCCGGTGTGGAAGTCCAACAAGTTGGCCGAAAAATCCGATAAGTCTGAAACACAAGTCCAACAAGTTGTCTGAAAAATTCTGACAAGTCTGATGAACAAGTCCGACAAGTTGGCCAAAAAGTCTGACAATTCTGACAAGTCAAGAAGTGTGGAGTCGAACAACTTGCCCAAAAATATTTGAAGTCTAACACAAAAGTCCAAGGAGGTGGGAAAAAATTTTGACAAGACCGACACACAAATCTGATAAGTTTTCTAAAACATTCTGACAAGTCTGGTGCACAAGTTCAACAAGTTGACAAAAAAATTTGACGCACAAGTCAAAGAAGTTGGCTCAAAAATCCAATAAGTCTGATGCACCAGTCTGACGAGTTGGCCAAAAAAATTTGACAAGGCTGACACACAAGTTCGAGAAGTTGCCCAAAAAATCTGACAATTCTGACGTACAAGTCCAACAAGTTGGGCAAAAAAGTCTGACAAGTCAGTTACAACAAGTCTGATGCACAAGTCCGACGAGTTGGCCAAAAAATCTGATGAACAAGTCTGACAAGTTGGTCCAAAAATCTGACAAGACCAACGCACAAGTCCGAGAAGTTGGCTGAAAAATTCTGGCGAGTCCGACGCACAAGTCTGACGAGTTGAGCAAAAAATCTGTCGATAAAGTCTGACAGGTTGGACAAAAATTAAGACAAGTCCGATGCACAAATCCAACAACTTGGCCAAAAAATCCGACAGGTCCAGCCTGCAAGCCCAACAAGATAGCCGAAAAATTATGACAAGTCTGATGCACAAGTCCGATGAGTTTGCCAAAAAATCTGACAAGAATGACGCACAAGTCTGACAAGTTGGCCCAAAAATCCGATAAGTCTGACACACGTCCAACAAGTTGCTAAAAAAAATCTGACAAGTAAGACGTGCAAGTCCAATAAGTTGGCTGAAAAGTTTCGACAAGTCTGACTGACCCACTAGTATGAAGAGTGGACCAAAAAATCTGACAAGCTTGATGAACAAATTCGACAAGTTGGCTGAAAAATCCAATAAGTCTGAACCACAAGCCCAAGAAGTTGGCTGGAAAATTGTGACAAGTCCGACGTATATTTCCGACAAGTTGGCTGAAATATTCCAACAAGTCTGATGCACAAGTCCGAGGGGTGGGTTGAAAAATTGAGACAAATCTGTTGCACAAATAAAGCAAGTTGGCCGAAAAATCCAACAAGTCCAACTTCCAAGACCAACAAGTTGGCCAAAAAATTATGACAAGTCTGACGCACGAGTCCGACTAGTTGGCCAAAACAGTCTGACAATCCTGATGTACAAGTCAACAAGTTGGTTGAAAAAGTCTGTCGAGTCTGATATATAAATCCAACAAGTTGGCCAAAGAAGTCTGATAAACCCAGGATGCAAATCTGTCAAGTCCAAAAAGTTCCACACACAAATTCGACAAAGCCGCACAGAACCGACAAATCCGACAAGTCCGTCCGCACAAATCGGACAAATCTGCCGCATAAATTCTACAAGTCCACTGGACAAGTCTGACAAGTCCACTGCACAAGCCTGACGAGGTCGATAAGTCTGCCGAATAAGTTCATCAAGTCCGACATGTAAGACAAATCCAACAAGCCATCCGCACAAGTCCGACAAGTCCACTGCACAAAACCCACAACTTTGACATGCCTGACAAAGCTGGCTGCACAATTATATGACAAATCTGACAAATCCACCACACAATCCCAACAAAGTTCACCGAACAAGTCTGCCAAGTCAGACATATCTGATAAGTCCACCGCAGACATCCGATAAGTTCGTCAAATATGCAGCACAAGTCCAACAGGTCTGCAGCATAAGTATGAGTAGCCAGCGGCACAAGTCTGATGAGGCTAACTTGTCCGCCGCACAAGTCTGACATGTCTCCAGAACAAGTCAGACAAGTTTGTCGCAGAAGTCCGACAAGTCCAAGAAGTCTGCCACACAGGTTCGACAAGTACGACAAGTTTACCGGACAAGCCGGACGAGTCTGCCGCACAAGCCCAACAACCCCAGGGCACAAGACTGACAAGTCCAATAAAAAGACAAAAAAATTCGATATTTTTAGAAATCCTGACACGTTCAACAAGTCCGCTGTACAGGTTCAACAAATCACACAAGTCCACCGCTCAGGTTCAACAAATCCGACAAGTCTGCTGCTCAGATTCGACTGGTGTGATAAATCCAACAAAATCAACAAATCAGCCGCACAAATCCAACATGTCTGAGACAAAAGTCTAACAAACTCGACAAATCTGTAACACAAGTACGACAAGTCCAACAAGTCTGACAAGTTCGCCGGGAAAGTCAGCAAGTTCGTTGTACAAGTCCAAGAAATCTGACAAGTCTTACGTAAAACTTTGTTTCCATGAGATAAGTGGTTTGACCATGACATGGACGTTATGTGATAATTTAGAGGTTATAGGATTGTTAGTGTTAAAGATGGTGAGGTATGGCAAGCCCGATGAGTTTTTCCCTTCTACTTTAAAATTTCGTTTCCATGAGCTAGAATGTTTTGCCATGACACCAACAATGAATATCATAATTTAGAAGTTATGAAATTTTTAGTGGTAAAGGTGGTGAGGTCATCTTTTAGGTAATGGATGTATCTATTTGGTATTGAATTTCGAATACTAAATAAGGACTTTCTTATAACGTCAGACATGAAACTATTATGAAATTATTTTAATGTTTTGTTAAACCTATTTAGTTTTATTCAAACTTGTAAACCCAGAGGACGAAAACCCCTAATGTAAATGCAAGTGAAAAGTTTCAAATGTTCGAGAAAGTAAGAGAAAGTATTCAATCTGTTGTGATGTTCACTTGAATGAGAATAAATAATGGTATCGATTCCCACTTCTGCTTCGGGTTTGTAGATAAAAGTTAAAAAGATGTCAAGGGCAAGGGAAGGTAATCATGTGTGCAGTTTACACTTTTTGCAAAAAGAATATTTATTGCCCTATTTCCAACAGGAGGCTTATAGCTTTGACTTATTGTTAATTAAACATGTAGATGAACGAGAGTGTAGAACAGATTTCAAGGTGTCCTGTTTATTCCGGTTGTCTGCACAAGGGACTGTACTCTCAATTACAGACGAGTGCCTAAACATTGTGTAAGTGTCGCAAATTTATAAAATTATAAATAACATATTAACATCCTCTTTTCTCAGGATAAACAATTCTGTGAATTATGTGTAATGTGTAATATGTAATGAGTGTTGAAATGAAGAGTCGTTCACATCATACTTTGATGAGATTAGTAAAAAAAAACAAACAACAATGTAATTTAAATTAACACTAACACAGAACAAAAGTAAATTTGTCATTGCAGGTGGAAACTGTTATAGTTTTAGCGAACAAAGTCTTTCATCCAATTTGGTCTGAAGCGCTCCCTGGTTGACCTTCTAGGTTCCATTGCCATTGGGTTATTTTCCGATGGTGTCTGTGTCACTGAGGGAGTATCATTTGATGTTCGGTCTGGGTTCGGTTCTGTGTACACCTCTGTTGGTACTTGGGGTGAGAATGGCGTTCTCTTGTGTCTGATGTGTACTCTGTTTCTCACAAAGTGTCCTCCATTTTCTCCAGTGATCTGGTATGATTTGGAACTGTCTTTTGGAGCTGCCGTTATTATACCACTTTCCCACTTTTTCCTTTCAGGGTTTTGGTAGTACACTGGGGAGTTTGTGCAAATGGGTGGTAGCTCGTAAGCTCTTTTATTGAAACATTTCTTGATTGTCATTTTATGCTTCTGTAGTTCTTCGACAACGTCTGGGTTTCTTCTGTTCTTTTCTTTGTTCTCTGCTATTGAGGGTATCATTGTCCTAATGTTTCTTCCCATTAGCTTGATGATGTCCAGGGTCGGATTTGATGTGTTGAAAACCCCATCTTTGTGCGAAATTACTGAACTCACGAGAGGAATATTGCGGTCCAGAATCCGTAACAACACATTTTGGTATTCCATATCTGGCAAAATGGCCTTTCAGTTTTGTGACTATCATGGAAGTTGTTGTGGTGGGCAGGTAGTCTACCTCGATGAAATTGGAGAAATAGTCTGTGACTACTTGGTATACTTGCCCTTTGATTTCAAACAAATCTGTGGCAATTTTGGTCCATGGTTCACTTCCTTCTCCATGCTGTTGTAGGTTTTCCTTGCAGTTCGAAGGTTTAATTGCTTGGCAGCTTTCACAGTTTTCGGCCATTTGCTTGATTTCAGAGTTCATGTTAGGCCAATAAATTGCATCTCTTGCCCTTCTTACCATACTATCATATGCCAGGTGAGCTGCATGAAGTCTGGTTTTCATTTCATGTCTCAAAGTAAAAGGGACAATTATTTGTTTGCCTTTGAGAATTAGATCATTTTCTACTGACAGACAGTCCTTTATTTGGAAATATGGGAGTATTTTGGAAGGAACTTCACTTTTTGACTCAGGCCATCCTTCAATGATGGCTGTTTTCAGTCTTTGCAATGTTCTATCTCGCTTGCTCTCTTCAGCAAATCTATCTAGCATGAGGTCAGAAATGGGCACTGTTATGAAAGAGATTGTGGCTATGTCATCATTTACATCCGCTTCCTCAGTGTCATTTTTGAGGTAGTGTCGTGAGAGGAAATCTGCGAGGATGAGCTTTTCTCCTTGAAGCCATTGAAATTTGAAATGATATTTGTTGCTCCTCATAAGCAACCGTTGAAGTCGTGGCGGAGCTTGATTCAGTGGTTTGTCAATGATGGATAGCAATGGTTTGTGGTCATTTATTATTGTTACTTCTCTTCCATAAGTATATTGGTTGAAACGTTCCAGTCCAAATATTACAGCCAACATTTCTTTTTCAATTTGTGCCCACCTTTGTTCTGAGGTGGTGAGCGCTCCTGAGGCGAATTCGATTGGCTGTCCATTTTGCATTAATACACAGCCAAGACCGGATTTGCTACTGTCCACTTGAACTTGCAGTTCTTGTTTAGGGTCAAAATATTTCAGCACAGGTGTATCAACTATCAGTTCTTTGACTTCATTGAACGCATCTTGACACTCTCCGCTCCAATGAAAGTCAGTATTTTTCTTCACCAAATTTCTTATTGGTGCCAGTTTCTCGGATAGGTTGGGCAGGAATCTTGCTAGGTATTGAATCATGCCGCAGAATCTGCGTACTTCCTGAGCATCTTTTGGGGGTGCCATATGTGTGATTGAAGATACTTTCTGGGGGTCTGGTTTGATTCCATCTACACCAATGCGGTGTCCCATGAAAGTGATTTCCCCTTGCTTGATGTGGGATTTGCCTTCGTTAAGCACAATGTTTTTCTCAGAGCACCTCTCTCTCAACCTGTGTAAATTTTCATCATGATCGACATTGGCCACTTCTTGTGTTGATCCTCTGCCAACAATGACTATGTCATCAGCAACATTTATGCAGCCAGGCAAGCCTTCCAGTGCCTGCATCAGTTTCTTTTGAAATATTTCTGTGGAAACATTTAATCCAAAAGGAAGCCGTGCCCACCTGAAACGTCCAAACGGGGTGATCATTGTAGTGAGCATACTGGACTCATAATCTAGACACACATGCCAGAATGCATCTTTTACATCTAGCTTTGAGAAAATTTTTGCATTTTCAAAAAGAGGCAGAGTGTCCTCTAAAGTTGGTAGTTTGTAATGTTCTCTTTTGAGCGCCTTATTTAAAGGTTGTGGGTCAATGCAAATTCTGAGTTTCTTGTCTGCTTTTTCAACCACTACCATCTGATTGACCCAAGCACTGGGTTCCTCCACTGGAATGAGAATGTTTCTTTCCACTAATTGATTTAGCTCTTCTTTGACTTTGTCCTTTAAAGCAAAAGGCACGTTTCTGCATGGCAGGGCGACAGGTTTGGCATCTTGGTCTACATGTAGTTTGGCATAGCCCAGGCTTCCCAACTTTGGTTTGTCTTTGGTTTGCAATTTTCTACTGGTTTGTTGAGGTGGGTGTGATTCGGTAACATTGATAAATCTATCTCTGTGCACAGAAAGTATCTTGAATTCTTCACAAGCTTTTGTACCCAACAAACACATAAGATTGTTTTCTACCACAGTGAACTCTAGTTTCTTCTTTTGTCCTGTTCTGATGTTTTCAACTTCTAGTTCTGCTTTGCCCATTGGCAACAACTTTGTGTTGTTCCACATGACCAGAGTATGGTCTGTCTTCTCAATTTGTTCTTTTTTTACAAATTTCTTGCAGATTATGTTCACATCTGCTCCGGTGTCGACAAGGAAACGAATGTTGTGGTTGTTAATCTTGAATTGAGCTGTTATCCTGTTGTTCTTTGATTTATCGTTGTCTACTGCAAAAAGCCATGCTGTACTCGTAGACTCTTCTTCTTGTGTCTCCATTGTTTCTGTACTTGCACAGGTTTCTGAAAGGCACAGATTTATTTTCATACATTTTGCTCGAAAATGATTTCTTCCTTTGCAGGCTGAGCACGTTTTTCCCCACGCTGGGCATAGTTCCTTTTGTCTAGGGTGGCTTTTGCCACAATATCTGCAGTTTGCCAACATGATTGGTTTTTGCTTTGATGATGACTGTCTCGGTGGCTGGCTAACAGCCTCAATCTTCCTTTCTTGAGAGGTTGTGTTCATTTCCTGGACATGTAATGTTGATTGCTCCACTGCTCGACAAATTTGAATTGTCTTGTTGAGGTCTAACTCTACTTCTCTTAAGAGGCGTTCCTGCAACTTTTTCTCAACAGTAAAAACTATTTTGTCTCTCAACATCCTGTCTTTGTCTTTGAAATTGCATGAGTTTGCTCGAGCTCTCAATTCTGTTACAAATGAATCAAATGGAACACTGATGGGAGTGTTCCAGAAACGATATGACTGTAGTACTTCATTTGTTCTGGGGTTACAGTATTCTTCTAACTTTTGGAGGATTTTCCCAGGATTTTGCCTGTCTTCTTCTTTCTCAAAAGGAAGTTGGTCGACGACTTCAACAGCCGTAGGACCAGCAATATGAGGATAGTTGCAGCTTTCCTTATGTCATCCTTTTCAGAAACACCTGAAGCTGTCATGTAAATGTCTAAATGGCGTTTCCATTTACGAAAATTCTCGGCAACATTGCCTTCATTGATTTCTAAGGACAGAGGTAGACGAAAATTTGCCTCAGTCATGATGGTTGTTTCACTCCAAATTTAGTGAATGATGACGAACTGATAACAGTGGCACTAACAGGGCCGACTGATTATTAGATTTGATCAACAGGGCACTAGCGGGGCCGATTGACCAAGAGATTTGAGAAACAGTGGCACTAACAGTAACAGGGCCCACTGTGTGACTGTGAGTATGTTTCAGTTTTGTTGCTACGTTTTCAAACTTGTAGTGGTGGATTGTTCATTGCGAGTTGTGTCAATTGCATTCTGTTGCGATTAGTTCGAGGTGATACAATTTTGTTGTTGCACATTTACTGGATCTTCATGAATGACAACACATGCTATGTTGCAATTCGTTTGAGGTTTTAACTTGGACTAGGTCACGCCAAGGGGGATAAGAGTGGTTTGCTTGAGGGTTCTTGAATGTATTCTTGAGTTGTCTCCCTTTGATTGCTTTTTTGTGTTTGAGCGTGTGGCGTCCAGGAAAGTTCATTTCAGTTCCACATTCGCTCAATTTCATTCCGCGATGAGTTCGAACTCGGGAGGTTGGGTTCAATCATTCATTCAGTGAATGTACTTAACTGACTGCCACCATGTTAATTAAACATGTAGATGAACGAGAGTGTAGAACAGATTTCCAGGTGTCCTGTTTATTCCGGTTGTCTGCACAAGGGACTGTACTCTCAATTACAGACGAGTGCCTAAACATTGTGTAAGTGTCGCAAATTTATAAAATTATAAATAACATATTAA
Source organism: Onchidella celtica (assembly GCA_963931925.1). NCBI lineage: Eukaryota > Metazoa > Mollusca > Gastropoda > Systellommatophora > Onchidiidae > Onchidella > Onchidella celtica. The sequence goes on from OZ007572.1 coordinate 36,166,157, forward strand.
CACTTATGGTGTTAATCGAACGTGTTTGAGTGAAAACCATGCATTTTAAGAAAGGATTGTAAAAAAAATGGATTTAATATATGAGTTTATGCAAAATGAGGTCAAACCCATAACGGCAGACAATGTATGGATTCTGTGTCATATAAGAAAAACCCAAATTTATTTATAGTACAGGTGGTCCAGAGGCAAGGTGCTCGCCTCTCATGCCAAGGGTCTCATGCAGGCATGTTGGAAAGTGGATTTTTCTCATATTTTCAAGTCCCTGGTCCTATTGGGGGGTAGGATCGAGTACCTAGTCTTCTCGGATAAGGACGAAGAAATTCAGAGGGCCCGTGTGCACGTTGCGCACGTTAAAGATACCTTGGCAGTTGGAAATCGTAAAGAGCAGGCCGAAAGGCCGCTGCCCGGGCAAAATTGAAATTAATAGATTAAAATTTATCCATATCATCTCCCCCCCCCCCCCCCCCCCCCCCCGCCAGAACAAGAAATAATAAAACAAGTAAAGTGAGGTGTAAATGCCAAGGGCAGCGAACCTCCTAAAATAAAGACCTCAAATCATTTATAGTACAGAACAGCCACTTTGGGGAAACCTGGGTGGTCACTGGTTCCTGCTTCCATGTAGCGTCGAGGTCAGCGTCGGCGGTCGACCAAGGTACTCGCACGGCTAGTCATGCCCAACTAGTCTGTAAAGCTTAGGGTCTGGCGAGATTTCCTACTGAGGGACTGAGAGTTGGGGTGGAGTTTGGTCGGGGGTAGGCCGGACAAAACATACGGATTAGAACCTACTTCCTTAGATCTTAAGGGGCAACTGGTACTTTAGTGTATTAGACTTAGGATCGTCCATGTCATGGGAAAAGTGCTCTCGCAACCACATAGTCAAACGGCACACTTAGTGTAGCTAAGTAGGGTAATGTGTGCTGGAGTCCCCGTGCCACTTTTTTTTTTTTTTTTTTGTTTAAATTCATTTATTTCTCCAAATTCAATGCACAACAATAGCTACAATAACTGCTGAGCTTTGCAAAGTTCACGAGAGAGTGGGGTGTATTTTGTTGACCGGGGGATTGGCTGTATAAAAAGATGGTAGAAAGTGTACATTTTGAGTTATTACTCAAGGTAGCGGAGTAGGATCGGCCCTGTGCTCTTGAGTTATAAAAGAGTAGAATCACAACTGACTTTGGGGAGAATGCATCTAGAACGTTTCAAGCGCGAGAATGCTAGCATCCCAAGACAAGCGCGTAAATACAGCTTTGTGAAGTATTCCACTCAAACCCTTTTGATACACATAGAAAACGAACGTATCGTAAAGCTTGCTTCGTAGAGCGCCGCTTGTAAAATCATGCGTGCTCTGAAATAATATGAAAGTGAATTCTTTTTCAGGTGTTGAAGTGTCTTGCCCTCCAGGCTGTAGTTACTTTAGTAATTTTCGATCATCTGGCAGGATCAATTACATCATGTCTTGGTCAGCCTTAAAACAAAATGGCACTGAAATTTTCAGGATGCGGAAATTGGCCCATGGTGTGAACAGTAAAACTTATATTGATAGAATGTTCAGCTGCTTGTCTCGTTGAGATATCTGATATTGATTTTTATTTCCAATGTTATGAGGCTCTATGACCGCATACCTATCATTGAGCTCCCTACATCTCTATTTGTATATCACACATTTTCTCACCTCGCACATCCGTTCATATCATCCTCTTCTAAAGCTCTCTAACTTTTTCTTCAATTTTTTTCCTCTCAGTGATCTCTTTCTTTTTTTTTTTTCCTCTTCCACATGCAAAGTGACAACAAATTTTTGACAATAAAACTCTGTAACTCTCACTCTCCCTCTCTCTCTCTCTTTCTCTTTCTCTCTCTCTCTCTTTCTCTCTCTCTGTCTCTGTCTCTCTCTCTCTCTCTGCTGTCCTGACAGAAAAGAAAAAAAAAATTACAGGGTATATAGGGGAGTTAACTTACTTCTGACAGTTGCCTCCCCATCAGAATTTCTATTCTTATTTCCCCTCTCAATAAATAAATTTAACAGTCAATTACCCGGGAATGTTATTCAGTCGCTGTAATTGGGCCAAAAGAAACAAACAAAATGATGAACAACTTTTTCCACATCGATAAATGGATTCTTGAAGCTGTATATAAATTTATATATGGTACACACAGATACCAAAAAAGCAAATGCATGATAGGAAAATAAATAAACATGAATCTAAAATATCTAAAACTGAAACAAAAGATAACTGCATGAACACACACACACACACACAGATAAATTAAAAATCAGCTTTAACTTGAGAACAAACGTATAATATAAATGGCACAGATGAAAGAATATGAATGGCGTATTACGAAGATGGGAATTGTAAAAGCCATGAGCGAAACACTGTGTGAAAGATAGATGAATAAAAGTGTGTGGGTTGGGTTTTTTCTTTTTGCAAAAACAACAACAAACAAACAATAAACAAACCTGGATTCAAGAGATTTAAAAAGAGGGTGATGGTGGGAAGAAATTCGGAGAGGTGGGAGGAAAGAGACATGTAGACTAACATGTCATGGCGAATGAATTTTAACATTCTCACTGTTGTCTACGCAGTGATGAAAGTCAAGGCATCTACGCCACCTGCTCCAGCTTGCCTCGAGCACCCCAGGTACCGCCTTATATGGAAGTCCTGCCACCCCCAGCGGATGATCAGAAACTGTCCAAAGTGTCGAATCCTGGCTATGGCATGGGTGACGCGATCATAGGTAAGTCGGGTGAGCCTGAGTTAGAATGTAGGCTTTGCGGTGTGTGAGCTGGATAGAGGGAGGGAGGGAGGAGACAGAGAGGGAAAGAGAGAGAGAGAAAGAGAAAGAGAGAGAAAGAGAAAGAAAGAGAGAGGATTGGCAGGTAGAAATTCAAAGACAATTAATCCGCTTATCAAATTATCAAAATTAATTTACTCATGACATCAAAAGTCCTGTGATAATATTAATAAGAAAACTTGACCTACCATGCAATAGGGGAGGGGGGAGCTTGTGAAACATGTCAAAATTTAATGGGATGGCTAAATGTAAATACCTGTAATAATTATGTCAATATGTTGTGTTTTCTAATCAGCTGGCAACAAATTTTCACGAAGGATCAATGCAAACAGACCACTTCCCGGCAGACCTCTTGAGTGTGACTCTGGGTACGAAGAAATTGATGACAGTGCGGTATCCGGGACTATTCAAAATGAGCCTGCTCACCAACATGACAAGTTAAAACATCACCCGAGTGAAACAACTAAAGGGAGTTGCTCAACAGCACATCTAGTGAACGATGGTTATGAGGTTCCTATAAACGTCAAAACTCTGTCTCAGGGTGATTTAACACTGGGGAAAACTTCAAGCTCAGGTGTTGGTGATCGAAGGCGCTTCTCAGTTTCCAGCACCAGTCTTAGTACACAACTCAATACATCACCCACTGCAAATACTGATCCAAGCAGGAGACAAAGTGGAAAGTTCTGCACAAATGAAGGAAGCTTTGATACGCCGTTTTGAAGTGCCTGAAAAAGTATATCTGGGCGTTGTACGATAGTACTAATGGGATTCTCATACCAGAAACTTCACTGTGAGTAGTGACGTAGCGTGGGTTGCCAACGCCTGGGGCAAGACAAATGTTGCACCCCCCCCCCCGTCCAAGCGATCCGTGGACCGTCAGCTCGTGGCAAAGTTTATTTGCCCGTTATGTTGAAAAAAAACAACTGTGTAGATTGTTCGGACAGGATATTTTCTATGGCGGGGGGCACTACTTTTCATTTATTACCAGTAATCTTTTTTTCCCCTTCTTTTGAAATTTTGCGCCCCTAAAAATTTTGCACACGGGGCAACTGCTCCATCCGGTGCCACCGCCCATGCCACGCCACTGTCTGTGAGCTCTGTTATGCCACAAAACAACTGAGAAATTACATGAGGCCAGAGCATTTATGGATTATTTCTGAGAGATCCATCATTATGTTAAAGTTGAATATTTTCTTTAGAAATCTCATAATGGTCTTGTGAAGAATTAGCTGTGTTTTCTTCATGATTGAGAATGACGGCTTTCAAAATAGTTGAACTTATGTTATCACATCCAACAAATGCATTTCTAACGTTTCAGTTAAAAATATTTGCATGGATAGCAGTGTTGTATAAATATATACGTTGTGTACTGAATGTCACAGCCCTGCACGATGACCATATGCCGTATGTTCCACGAGAGAAACTTTCCAACAATACCACTATCGTAGCACCCAACCAGAGCTGCTTGACTATTTACTTGGACACAAGTGCCTTTAGATAGCATTGTATCGCCATCCACAAAATTTGTTCATATTATGTGATCAAACCCTTACTCCTAACCCTTTAAAGAAACTCCACTTCCAACACAATGGAGAATAACAATACTACAACAGCACTGACAGCTGCAAAATAATATAATACCTTTGTTAAATGCTGAATGTTTTTGTTGTGATGTATATGTTTTTATTTGTGTTTTTTTCTTGAACTGTTTGTTCCCCAAGAGTAGTTTTCAAAACTGTTTTTGAGCTATTTCATGCCTTTCACCTATTAATCCGCAGCACTGCTTCTGATCATAATGAGATCTGGATTACTAAGAATTGAACAAAGAGATTGTGATCTCATGAAAATTTGACACGACATAATAATGACCGAATGTTTCAACATTCCTCAGCCATCATCTCTAATTAATCCAACGGGGATTTGCGTAGGATTTTGGTAGGTGTGGTTGGATTACCATAGGGACTCAGTGTTGGCACAACGTTGTAATCAGCGGATCTATATAGGGATGATTTCATTTAAGTCAGCAAATATAACATCAGTCCTGCACATCAGATTTGTGTACGATTGCTGGATGGGTTGCTACTTTTCTTTCGATTATGCATCATGTACCATTGTCTTCTATAGGCCTACTCATTAAAATGTATACTATAAAATTCTCCACTTCTTACTGAGATTGAGCACATTAGTTCTCCCTCATGAGAATGGTTACATAATTAATCATGTCCTGGGGCTTTTGGATCTAAAAGCCTTCCTTCTACAATTACAGTAACTCAGATGACAACAGAGCTGGTTTTGTGACCACCATCTTGGGCCATGTATTTTCTTTCCTTCTTTCACTTCACTTAAAAAAAGAAAAAGAAGATGAAAAACACACACACATATAAAGGCATGCATGCATGCACACACATACATCCACAGAGAGAGAGAGAGGGAGTGAGAGAGGAAAAAAACCCTATTCAAGGAGCAAAACATTGCCTGTATTAAAACAGATCTGCACAATCGAGCAATCAAACAAGCATGTCAATAAGAATCACAGGTAACTAACAGAAGCAAAATTACAAACCAAATGGATATTGATCATCAGATATTTATTTTGCATTCATTATACAATAATTATGTACAGTTTGCTGTATTGAGACATGACTTTTGTGAACATCACTTTACACAGGCACCTTAAAAAGAATAAGTATCATCAAATTTTGCTGCAAACCAATTTTCAACACTTGGCAAGGTTAGCAAAAAATCACAATAGTTCCTTCCATCAAGATGGAAACATGAAAGAAAAACAGAAAAAACAACAACCGAAGAACCATGGCAATTTCTTCTTGTGTGAGGCTTTAGGGTGATGGAAAACTGTGATTCATCAACAAATCAAACAAGTGTTGAATTAAACTAAAGTTGCAGCAAATTATATCAATACTTAAAAGATGGAATATCCTAAGATATTTTATGAGGGCTACCAGTATAATTATTAAACCGGCGAAGCCCCTCGAGAAAACAAGATGTCACCACATCGTAATGTAATAATTTATTTTCATAAATGTCTATTACTGTCCTGTTGAATTTTGTTAATTTGGTTTGGATTCCTGACTTGTAGAATGGTCATGCATTTTCTGTGTAACTGGTGTTGGATAGTAGCCTTGTTCTTTCCAAATATGTGAAAACAGCCCCCTGCGTTTATGTAAATAAATGAATACATGAAATAAAACTGCTTTCAACACTGACTGCATGAAACTGTGGTTGTCACTACAATATGTAATAGATTTATCTGCCCTATATCTTCAGTCCTGCTCCTCTCATTGTTATTGGTACCATCAGGAATACTAAATTTTACTGTTGCAGGCAATGCAAAATATGTCATAAATCTCCAAATATCAACTTTCATTTTAGAAATCAACACTTGTAAACGTCAAAATTGTTAAATTATTGCAATTTACAAAATATGAATACATGCATTTGTCATGGGTAACCAAACAAGCAGGCAGATCAGATGTCTTCCTACGGTCATACTTAGTGGGAAAAGACTTACCAATTACTTCTATCTCAGATATCAGGTAAAATTTATGAACTTAAAAAAAGAAAGAAATTGTTGAATTAAGAACAGTGACAATAATTTCTATGTATGTAATTTTACAGTTAGTCTTTTGCCTGAATTCTTATTTTACCACAATTTTTTTCTAAATTGTGCTCCCTTGATGTTGAGGACAAATGGCACTTTCTTTTATCAATATTGTGATTAGCTGCCTCTGAAACAAGGTTTTTATTTTCCTTTTAGATTTCCTTCCCCTGTTATTAAATGAAAAAAATTCAAAATCAAAGGTATCCAGAAAATCAACATAAGTATCAGGAATCCCCTGGAATGTTGATAAAAAACAAAACTGTAAAGTGAACATGATGCAAGCATAAACAAAAATGTGTAATGCAAAAAAAAAAAATCTTCCTATTAAAAGCCTCAACTATCGTAACATTTTAAATGATGACAACAGTATTGATTTTATCTAAAGCTAAAGAAATGCGGGCAACTACTATGGCAGCCTGACCCCCTCTTAATTTCCCTGCAGATATTCCTTTTATTCAGAATCATATCATTTAAAAAAAAAAAAAAAATGTCTCAACATCCCAACTCACCCATCTCTCTTCATAAGTTCTGATTATTTACATTTCATTCTATGGAGAAATGGATAATATCATAAAACTAAAACATCAAAAACAATCAACAAAATTAACAATAATACCACCAATAACCCAGGAAAAAAACAAAATCAGGCTTAATTTAAAAGAAAAAAGGTCTAATTAAGCACACATTCACCTTTCTTCAGATTAAAAATGAGGAGGTACAATAAGGTAAGTAGCAATATAGGAAAAATTCACTATCACAAGAAGGGTATTGAGATTTCTATGGAACTACAAGAATTCCTTTACATAGGATGTAAATAAAAAATATGTACATAGCATACAAAAGTAATTATAACATGAGCCTGTACACTATTTATAAGGAATAAGTTGTTAGGGTTGTCCGGTAATATCAGCTCAATCAGGTCAGGATCCTTTAAGGAGATCCACAAATTGCAAAGAAAATTATGCATACACTTCCATTAATAAAGATGTAAGGTTTATCTTGCATTACAGGCACCTTGTGTGTTATTCGTGTATCATGTGATTTTTGCCTGTTGAATACTAATGGAGGAAGAAGTTCTTCATGAATCACTGGTGCTCATGGCAACAAATGTCTTTGCAGAGACTGAAAGAATGGAAAGCAAAAAGTTTTGGAATTCATCGTTTAATATCTTGATTGTTAACTTTTAAGAAAATAGAATATTTTGTTCCTTTATTTCTGGATCAAGTTAACATATATAGGAAACGTCTTCCAAATTCATTTTCCTCTCAATAAGACAAATGTTTGAACGTAATGCAAAACATTTGCCACTATTTTGCATTATGTTCAAACATTTGTCACTGTGGTCGAAACTCTGTGAGTACAAATAGCAGGCAAAGATGAAACTCAGTCAAAGGAATGCACATAATAATAATAATAATAATAATATATTGCATTTATATAGCAATATATAATAGAACTGCATAAGAACCAACACACATTACTCTCTGAGTAAATAAATGTTGCTGATGAAAAACAAATTGGCATGACTTTGCATGTGCTTTTCATGGGATTGAAATTTAAATTGTGACAAGAATTTTAATTAAGGCATGGGAAAGTGACAACAATCCCCTGATAAGAAGTTAAAAATAGATGGGCACCTTAATGACAAGTGATATTCTTCCTTTAACAGAAAACAAAAAAAATGCTGTTCCTATAAATAGTGATGCTGTTCACTTCCATAAAAAAAGCTATTGAACTGTGATAAAATTGGATCAACAAAGGTTAAAATTAAAACTGCAGAGCATGCACGATTACAATATAGTGTATAGGCTCAACAAACTTTGGGAATGTAATTTGATAATATTGTTTGTGTTCATTTCAAACAAGTGAGCATGTGCATGTTGGAAGAGGTGGGGTTACAAATCCTGATTTGACATCATGAATGCAAATTACATTATTGTCATTGTGCTAACGTAATGGCCTGTCACATTTATTGAAAATCTGAAAAAGGCAAATAAAACTATTCATCAGGATGAAATATTAATAAATCTTGTTAATTCAGTTTTTTAGTGCATTACTGCTGGTATGGATTGGCACATCCTTTTTTTCTTTTGTTTTTTACTCTCGCATCACAGTATTCGGTTTTACTTCATCTGAAGTGCCAAAAGACAATGCAATTTTGGTCGAAGTCTGACTTAGGCCAATATGTTAACACAATGCCATATTGAAAGTTCTGGGCTTGACAATCACAAGACATTCGTATATCACTTCACAATACATTTAAATGATCAATGTAGACAATTTTGTGTTATCTGTTATATTAGCGTGTGATCTTAAAGTTTGCGTAGAGACAGGGTAATCGCAAGACCTGCCAAATCAAAGTGCATCAAATTTAGGCATCAAAGGTCTGCTCAACAGCTCTATGTTTGGGTAGACTTTGATTGCAAATAGTGATTATTGTAAGAGGAAGCAATTACTTAATGAAACCATGTTATGATGTGGAACCTGTTTGTGAAAGAATGAGAATTGATTATGGTGAGAGAGAACAGTGGAAGAGGGGGGGGGGGGGGGGTGTAATGGCGCTTGAGACCACTTCGAACTGGTTTCATCACAAAACTTGTACTTGTCCAAATTTTTATACCGGTTACAGAGCACTGCATAATGATCTACATCACATGTATAGTTATGTAAATGAAACCCAGCCATTTCAAAGAGCTGTTTTCATTTGTCGTCACAGAGCTCAGGTTTCTCCAACTGTTTAAACTATATGCACTTAAAATCAGAGCAAAGTATGACTATCTACATCACAACTTGAATGGTTTAAATGATATGCATCGGTTGACTCAATAAAAAAAAAAAAAAAGAAAGGAAAACACAGCATGTATGTCATGATTCGGATGTTGTTAAAACTCACGCAGAGAGTGAGTTGTTGTTGTTTTACCAGGGCCATGAGAAATTAGCTGGTGGCCTTGAACGGCCCTCGCGAATTATAGTTGGTGAGTAAATAAATGTAAAGTTAAACTGTTGGATTCACGCTTGTCGGTTTTAATGTTCGTGATTAATAAGTAATGGAGTAGGGGTGAAACAAGGTGGGGATAGTTGACATTGTTAAGTATGACTAGACAAGTTTTTGCACGTTAACTGGCTGGTAGAATAGTGCAGACGTATTACTACAATTAAAATGGTGGGAGGTTTCGACCTATGAGATAGCTGAACTAATTGGGCCAGCGGACTAGCACTGCTGGGTAGCCAGATAGTATAAAACATCGTGTAACGTTCAGATTTGTGTGAATACAGACGAGCAGAAGCATCGTGTCGTGATGTATCTCCAGTTGGCCAGTACCTGAACTGTGTGGTTTGAAGACTAGAAGTCCTTGCTAACGGACTGACTGAGCTCTAGAAAGAAAGGTCTGAGTGGGCTGACCTTTGAAAGCCCACGCTGCGCTATTTTGATGTTCGCGCCTACCAGTAGGCGTGACCAATGGTAATATATCTTATTTGTTCAAGCATAATAGAAGATCAGAGATAGAGAGAGAACCACAGCCTTATAGGAAGTCTAAGGAAACCCCAGCTGGCACTCGATGACGAGTGGCCGGTGTTATAGAATTATTTCCATAGTATGATTGAAGTAATATGGCACATTGTGATGAATTGAATACCGTGATGATTGTGCATATATATAAATAGTTTTTTTGCAACTGCGTAATTACCTACAAGCCGAAGTGTGCTTCTGTAGGCTTGGAACGTACTGGGCTCTCCTAACATTCAAGCCCATATGATTTAGGGAGAGTTTGCCTGGCGACTGGCCAGTGGCGACTCAACTGTCACTTTAAATTGATATCTAGTTTCGTATAATATACCTATTTGCTATTGATTGCAGTACATCCAATAAGGAACCATAATTACATGAATATCATAGATTAAGTTCGTAATTAGAATTTATTGCTTTGAATATACCTCTATTGTCTTTTGTTTTGTTTATTAATATTTATGTAAAACATGGCCTGACCGGCCTGACATATATAGATCCTCTAGTTGTTTAATACTTTTCTTGTGTGGTTGTGTCCGAGTGTGAGTTAGCTGCCTCTCGTGCAGTCGAATGCTCCCCAAGACCCTAACTCTGCTCGTGACAATGTAGTGATTCTAAACCCTCCATGCATTGATGAAGTATTGTACATGTAATTTCTGTCACATGGCATGTTTCAACAGAGACTGCATTTCTTTCACGAATTACGTAGGCTTTATCAAATATTTCTACTAAACTACACACAATCAAAACAAAAGCCTATTTAAATGCCTGTGTGAATGTATTATATATATGAAAAAAAACAACAATTCTATTTAAGCCACAGGGTGTGGTCTAATACAACATCTGTGAAGTCAGAAGTGCATTCCAACTTGATAAAAGCTTCTTGCAACATAAAATATATAAGAAATAATGATGTTTTTTAAAATCAGAATTCAGATTATTTATAATGGGATCTAATTGAGTTTTATTATATGGCAAGCATTTTCTTAACATTCTCCAACTGACAGAGCAAAAAAAAAACAACATGAAAGGCAATAATTATGCACAGAAACACAAATATAAATTTCTTTGGCCAAAGGTTATCCCAAGGCAGCTGGTGAAAGAAAACATAAAAAACAAACTCTGATTATTTTTGGAATATTTCATAAATATTAAGCAAGGCTATTCTACCAAGTAGACCCACTTTGTTCCTATTCGAAACCTGTGTTTAAAAACAAAAATTAATTACATTCAATGCGAAGGCTGAATTAATATACATCTGACCTGGCAGTCATATCTTGGAGAACATAATAAACATTTGTCACAGTGGTAGGTATCATGAAAAGTCATGAAGCATAAGCTGCAACAAATGTAGCTGTCATTTTCAAACAACAGTCATCTGGATATGAATATTTAAAGCATAAATAAGGTCACTTTTATGGCATTCCATATCATAGAGAGATTGTATCATTCAGCTCCGTTTACTTCCTCATTCACTCATTCTTTCATTCATTCTTCCCATTTCACATTTATATACATTTGCTTGGTCATTCACTCTTTGAATTCTGTCATAATTCACATATCTACAGTTTTTCATTTTGATTCCCAATGACTAATAAAAAGAGCCTAATTCTGTCCCATACAACGGGCCTATCTAAATAAATCTATCCAAATGCTCCATTGAATTTAGCAATACAACTGTATTCAGCCTTCATCGATGGAGTCCCTGTCATTTGTGAGGATTCATTTTGAGAAAAATGTCCAAATATGCACTCTTGCTGACATAAAAACCATTTATTTCACAAGCTTTTCACCATTTGTCTTTCTTTTATGTCTAGTTTGATTTTAATCACTCCTCAATGTTTTAAAATATATCTGGACCTAACTCAACACATTATATGATAAAATAAGGAACAACCAAAGCATGTGAAGATCACCTAAAGTCATATTCTTTCATTCTCTGCTTGCATTTTTCCTGCCCCAGAAATGTGTGGAATCAGCACATCAACAGCAATTTCAAGCATCCATTTATCATTGGTTTACAGTTGTATTCAGAAGTCAAAAGCGATTCTCCCATAAGGAAAAAATGGTGTAGCCTACAATGGTGTATCTTAATAAGACAAACTAATTACACAGTTCCATCATCTCTGTTCAGCAGCTTAACTTATACACTACTGATTGCCAAATGGGAATCAATTTGATACTGATTGGAGAACAAAACAGCACATTTGGTACAATTGCAAAATTGGTTTCATTTGTCATAGGCTGGAACAAATTGTTTTACCAGCTCCATGAGCATTCACAAACAATGAATAACCACCATCTTTTGTTATTCAGGATATTTACCATTTGGGAAAATTTTGTTCACAAAATTTCTGGAAAATAATATGCCTGATGGTATTTGAAATGTGAGTAAATCATTATACTCATTTCTGTTGTGATGCCAACTTTAAGGCCTTAATGACTTCTGAAAATGGCTCATATTTTCAGTATCACACATACTTAAGGCTTTGACCTGGAAAAGCTGTATCTTGAAAGAATGAGATGAAATAAATGACAAAGACATTTTACTAGATCTAGTTTTGCTTTTAGATTCAGAGCAAAATGGAATTCCTTTGCAAAATTATTATGATGGTCTCGAAGCCAACCGCCTAAATCTGAAAATTTGTCGTTTTTTTCGTGTGTTTTGGTATCAGTGGAAAAGGACTTCTTTGTCCATCATATGTAGAAATGCCAATCCACTTAAAACACAAAAGACATACGAAAAAAAAATACACAGTAATGAAACTGTCTATTCTCAGTTCCCTCTGTCCACATTTAATTTAGGCTTTTCACATCGCCTCTCACCATGACTGACAGATTAAAGCCGATAGATGCCCTGCCCTACAGTTGAGTAACTCTTTGCCTAACCTTTCATGCAGCACTACTCAAAGCCTGGGTTTGGAAGTTTCTCATTAAACACTGTACACCAACTGCCCGCTTACAAATCAAATTATATATATCTGTTTTCTACACTTGATAACCTATATACTGATGCTGCTTGTCTTATTGTAGGTTTGCAAGGAGATTTTTTGTGGCTTTTCAAATTCATAACCAAAATCATGCATTTACAGGGAATATTAATTTCTCTGGAATAAGAGCATTCAGAGGGAAGGTGAAACATATATGTGGGCCGTGCCATGTGAAAAGGTTAAGCAGTTTTTTCTTCTTCCTGAAAAGTTGACGTTCCCAGACCTGGAGGAATTTGTGCGAGACCATTGATTATGTGGTGATAAGCAATGAGTTTTTGCCACAGTTATTCAAATGGACATTGTTGGCAATCAGTCCAGTTCTGAATTATGCCTTGCTGTCATCAACATTATCACCATCGTCAAATCTCTCCCAGTCATCTGCTGTTGCCACTGGGGTGGATCTTGGCACACAGTATGGAGATGATTCACTGAGACCATCAGGCTCTATGGCTGCAGCATTGTCATCAGCTCCTGCACTAACATCAATATTTTCCTCATTGGAGGCAGTTGTGTTGGGATGAATGGGAGGGGAATTATACTCAGCGTTGTGTGATGGAACATCCATGATGTTGGCATCTGTTAATTGCAAGGGAAAACAATGTTTAACAGGGGTAACAGCAAATGGGAACAAAAGCACAAGAGAACTGCATTTTGTTTTAATATTTTGACAAGTGGCATCAAGAGAGTGATAGGGAAATTGCATTTTTTCTACATACTGTGACAAATAAAATAAGCTGTAAAAAAGGACAGCTGCATTTATAATTCTATTTACTTTCTGCTAAGAAAAGCCTGAATGCATTTCCTAATGCTGAGTAATAAAGTGTGCTTTTGACACAATTTAATCTAATAGGACCTATCTAGATGTATTTCTTCTCCATTGATACATATTTATTTTCAAGCTGATGTGAGGCATTGTTAAGTAGAGTTATATGTCGCAACTAGGTTTACATTTGGAAGTGATAATGTGAGCGGATTAAATGTGTTTCACACTTTTTCCTATTTGAGCATATATAAACTTAAAGTATGTATAATTTTATTCATGTGTCTATTTTTAATTGCTTAGGGGTCCATGGAGAATCGAAAATTTCATAAAGGGGTCAACATTTCTAGCAGCTTTGAAATCCTTAAACAAAGAAAATACATTGTTGCATGGCCAGTTAAATCATGCGTGTTGTTAACATAACAGGTGTACAATGCCAATCAAATTTCCCACCTGAGGTTTCTCCAGATTCTCCTCCAGTCACAGCTATGTTCACCTCATCAAGATCATGATAGGGACTTTCATCTTCGTCTGTGCATATACAATATGGGAAAATTAAGAATACATGTTACAAACTGGATTTAAATTACTGTAGTACATAACAGGAGGAATGAAATAAAATGTTTAACTATTGGCAGTATTAAGTCTTATTTGACTCATGATTTCATTTTTATTTGGCTATGATCTGCTTACTTATGGACCTCTCTCACAATACTTATATGTAACATACTTTTTTTAAAAAAAATCCCTTAAGATCTTATGCACCACACTTATTAATAATAACTGTACAGGAATAATTAGGAAATGAAACAGCCTAACGGTGGTAAAGAAATCCTTAAACTTTAGCTGACTGTGAAGCAGTTTCCTAAGGATTTTAGAATCCCCATGGAAACAGCAGACAATTGAACAAAGAGAAACTAACATATATAACTATAACAGAAGTTTCCACTAATTTTGTGAATGTGTAAGCTGGTGGAAGCACACAAAAATCATGAAGATTTAAAAGTCTGATGAGAAATAGTTTTGCCCTGATACAATTTACAAGTGTATCTTTTCTTACTTTAGCCAGTTTAGAGATCTCACCTCAAATAGGTACACGTACAGCCTAAATTCCTGACAGGCTTGGAAAATAATGACAGCTCAATTTAGCCCCCCCCCCCCCCCCCTATCAAGTAATACACACACAATGTCTATGATAACACTAAACATACCTTCCATTTGAGATTGTCTAAGTGATTTAAAATCTGTGTATGGATTTGTCTGTGATGCATCACTCTTTGGTCGAGTCAGAGAACTATAACGGAGATCAGTTCTTAGCACTTCTCTTTCAAGTGGAGTCAACTTCTCCTTTCCATCACTGTATATGGAGAGAAAGACTCATGTACAAACTAAGAAAGACCAGAGAGAGCACCATATTTTTTTCTTTTTTAATCTCAATTCGTAAGTAGATTAAGTCTTACTTGCCAATTTAAAATTATTCCAAAAAAATTTAACCAGCATGGCAAATCCTGCCATTTTGAGCCCCCCCCCCCCCCCTTTTTAAAAAAAAAATGTGGTGCACCTTCCGCTGATATAATCTCAGCCGTGTTCTTTTCGTCCAGTCCTACTTCACATTCAATGGCTTAATATTTTGTCTCATACAGTGAAATTATACAGCAAACAATTAAAGCTGTATTTATATTTAAATGTGCACAATGAATTAATATATAACTGCAAATTAACAATGCACTAGGAGTTAGACATTTGCTAATGCCTCAATGAATGAAAATACAATTCTAGAGCTGATGTTTAATCCATGTCCATACTTTTCCTTATTCTAATCATCATTCATATTTTTCACTTTGATAGAATGTTCTGTCTGCCTGTTCAACAGTTTTTCTTCTGTCATTTAGCTCACAAATTTTTATTCACTTGTCTCGCCTATCTCCCAATCTGTTCATTTAGCCTAGGTGTGCATATGCAACTTGCTGCCGTATTGTAGTCGGGTCTGAGTCTTATGTCCTTGTTGACTCTGCAATGCGTCCAGGTCTTGTGTGTGTGCGCATCTCCATTCATCTCCCCTACATTTAAAAAAAATGTGACACGACTGTGACGTGACTGCAAGATATGTGCCCCAAGCCTTATTATGACTTTTAAAATCTTTATACGTGTCCACTAAATCATGCTCATTTTGTCATCTTAAAGCAAAAACTTGCCTCTCAACAGTAGCAGCGCCTCCTACAGCACCTGCAGTTTCATCAATTTCTGTATAAAATGGTTTGGTGGGATTGAACAACTCATCATCTGTAGGTGTAGTGGGCACTGGGGGTGTAGGTGTGGGTGGCAATCCCTGTGTAAGAAAAAGAAAGACGAAAAAGAAGGGCAAAAAATAAGTAAATGAAAAAGGATATTGGGATTAATATTTGTGCACATTATGTGCAGTAATTAGGCCAAGATTACGAACATAGACTAATTCATTTGTACGGAAAGTTGCCAGTGTTTGTGAAACTGTTTATTGTGGAGGAAAACCCTAAGAAAGATTAAATAGAAATTTCATCATCATCAGTTGCCTGTCTGGAACAGACTTTGGTGATCATGGCTCTCCATTCAGATCTGTCATCAGCCACCCTCAAGAAGGAATTGTTGTTGTGACGTTTATTTGTTGTCCATGAATTAAGACTTTCAGTGAAAGTTTTTCTCTGTCTACCCCTGCTTTTATTGCCTTCGATCTTCCCTGTGACTGCTAGATAGAAATATACATTAGGATAAATACTTAGACACATAGTGCAAGACATCTAAATTAAAGTTATATGCGACTGCCAAAAAGATGAATTAGTTTGAAGGCCACCAGTATTCATGAAACTCTACTGGCTCCAAAAGAAGAAACAAAAAAGAATTCAGTATGTCAAAAAATGCATATGGATAAATACTTGGAAACATAATGATAATAATAATGAGGTTAAGGTTACATGAGATCGACTAAAGGAGGGATAGACTAGCTTATTCAAATGGGAAGACATTCATGTTCATAATACCCTATTAATTGCCGTTATCAACTCTTGTTTCCCCCCCCCCCCTTCTCCACAATTTGTTTTCTGAAAATGGAAGATACTCATAACCCCATTCCAGTGTTACATTACATGATATGTAATTGACTCTTCTCTAAATTCTCAGGTGTACAAAGTATGTAGTTTTATAGGATTTCACCGAGCAACACCAGCTCAACATACTCATAAATTTGATAAACACAGGTGAAATAAAGCCCTCTTGGATCTCAGTTATTTCCATATCACTACCCTGCCCCCAAACCACCCATTTTTTCCCCCACTCTTTCAGACTTCCTGGATCTGCTGCTAAGTTTAGATTGGTCAAAAGCTTACCCTTGCATTCCTTTCAATTTCAAGATTGTTCCGGTTGGCATCTGCATATACACTGTTTTCAAAGGCCAAATTTGCTCGACTGAAATGGACTGGGGGAGTATTCTCCTCTGCTTTCTTCTTTCTGGAAAAGAGAAAAAAAATAGACTGAACTGATGCTGGTCCTGTTTCGAAAGCCAGCCAACCTACCAGCCAGCCAACCAATCAACCAAACAGACCAACCAGCCAAGCAGCCAAACACCTGCTCGTCCAACTGACCGACTGGCCAACCAATCCCAGCTATCCCTCCAACCATCCAGCCCGTCAACCAACCACCCAACCAACCAACCAACTAATCAGCCAGTTCATGAACCACTCAACCAAAGCCCATCCTAACCCCTCACATCTACTCATGAACAAATTCAGTATTGCATAGAAGAGAAATGTTTGGGTTTATACCCATTTGCTTCTTATCATCAAAGAGTGATGGGAGATAAAGCATCCTTATCCTTTTTTAATAATAATAATAATAATAAGTACACTTATATAGCGCTTTATGCCTAGACCTCAAAGCGCTTTACAAACGCGCGAATCACAACATTAAAAAAATTAGATTTGTTCAATATTGATCGGCTGTATAAATTGTATATAAAACCACTGAAAAATTAAGAAATAATCTATGAGAGTGGCAAATACTTTATTTATGCAGTGATTTTTTTTCTAATAACCAGGGAAATGAATGAAAATTTTGGAAAAACACAGGGTAAAAAAAACAAAACATTATGGAGATAGAAAAGAAAAAGACAAAAAAGAAATACTGTATGGCATTTCAGGACCTGAAATAAATGTAACTACCTACCTTCGTCTTCTGATGAGGAAGAAAAGAAGAACAATGATTATCACAAGTAGAGCAGCACCAAGAATGGCAAGATACCACAGTTGGAAGCTATCGTCATCCTCGTATACAAAAAAAAAAAAAAACATTAAAATCAAGCAGTGACCTCTGAGTCTGAATGTGATTGACCACTGACGAAGAATGAATATGAATTTAAAACAACCCACGATTTACTCTAATTTAAAAACTGAAATTTACAAAAGATGAGAATGTCTATTGTTTTACACGTTTTCCCTGATTATGTGTGACATTTTGTGATTGTATTAAAGTTTATTATTATCTTTAATGATGACTCAGATTTCTGATAAAATTGTATCCGTTGTTAAGAAATTGCTATTGTAGCTCTTTTTGCTTGCTTTTTTCTTTCTGTTTTAGTAAATGGTAAATGTTAGAAATGATGATGGCAATATATATGATATCAATTAATGATAATGATCAAATACATACATATATTTCACATTATAATATATATATGTCTAATGCAGTCAAAATAATGGCCATCATGGCAATGAAGATTTCATAACTAACAAACCCCAGGTAATTTTAGTATTACTATTGTTGACAGTGGGGTAAATATTATTTTGGAGTTATTTGTGCGCTGCAGCGGCTTTTGATGATGATGATGATGATGACAATGATGTGACTGTCTGTGTGATGCAGGAACCTGTTCTGAAGATTTCAAATAATAACAAATAATATATATTATGACACTTATATTTTGCACTTGTTTCTGGGGTGTCAATGGTGCTCCTGGATTACCTGAAAGTGGAAAGGCAAAAAACAAACAGAAATTAAAACAATTTATTTTTACATGAAAATAATTTTTTTTTTAAAGTAGAAGTAAATAAATAAACAAAAATAAATCATCATCCATCTCATATACCGGCTTATAAATGAATTAGGTGGCTTCATGTCACAGCTATCTTATCATTGCTCATGGTGAGATCTATACTCTCACAAAATGATGTATCGATATGTTCAAAATTACAAGCAGAAAGAGACTTCTTGTCTGTACAATAATTAACCCTATTGCTGCCTTAGGGCCGATATATCAACACATCATATGTTGCAGAAGACTGCCGCACAGCTGATATATCAGCCCCACGATTCATACTAAAACTGCTGCGAGGCCAATATATCGGCCGACATTGTTCCAGCATCTTTTGTGGTGTTAATTTTCCTATTTCTTGCTGTCTTTCTATCCAATAATCCATTATGGTGGTGGTCTAAAGGGAAGGAAGGGGGCACTTGGGCTTGGCAGCAAAGGGGTTAAAAACCTATTTCTCACCAAAAACTTTGAAACACTTTCCTATAAAATGGGAAAAATTGTTGATAAGCCAGTAAATGAGATTGATGACGAAACAGAGGAACAATATGGTGAAAAGAAAGAGTTTATTAACATGGTATAGAGAACATTACGAATAGAGCAATATTTATGAATGAACTGAGTTCTTGATGATGAGGATTTTGTGGGCTTGGTGAGATCGTGTCTGACATAATAATATCATATGTCTTCATTTAGTATTTAAATCTCTTATGCAGGTCAACAGCTTTGTATTAAAAGGTGCACCCATTCTTATACATTGCTCAGTGCTGTTCATCAACTTGGCAGTTACTTTTCATGCACAGATTTACATGAATTTCATTTATTTCGACAATATAATATGGATATGATTTTCAAGAATCAACAAATGTGCTCTATTTCTAATTAATCATATATTCACAAGCAATGACCAACAACACTATATCCAAGTGCTACTAATGTTATCACTTTTTCTAGAAAAATATAAGAACACTCTTATCTCTTCAAGCAAAATGCATGAAAAGTTGTTTCAATTTATAAATGTATGCACCCTTAAGGGAAAAAACAGGCTCTATTGTTAGGTGGCTTGAGTAAAAATATGTCCCTAGAACCCAAAGAATTGTTATGGTACCATGTAACAAAATACAATTGTAATGTTATAAATTAAATAGTTGGAACATAAAAAGACATTTTCCCAGCATGTAAAAATGGAGACAGAACATTTTTCAAATAAAAATATTGAATTGTCACCCATTTGCTGCCCAATAGGCATTTTAGCAGTTAAATCATATATCTGTGACAGGGCCATTAGAAATAAGTTATTGCCGAGTACTGATTCACTTTTAAATTACTGAACACGTGTAACTTTGCAAGCAACCATGACATTTGATCCTTGTCAATATGAGAACAGACAGATCTGTTAGAATTGATCAAAGTTGTTTCTTTCATTGAAAGTTGTGGAGAAAAATTTTTTTTTTTAAAAAGCACAACTATTAAAAAAATTACATTAACTTCACAACATGAAGATTTCATGCACTCTGAACTTCATGAAAACTTACATCATTCCAAAAAAAAAAAAAAAGCTGAATAATAGAGTGACATCTTATTGGAAGGCATCCAGCTTAACAGTGAAAAAGTGTAGACGACATCTCATTCAACATTCAAACAAATAAGGCTCAGTATTTGTAAAGTCTCATGACATTTTCATAACTGAAGATAGGTTTGTAAGCAATTTTAAAAAAAACAACAAAATACAACGGCTTTGATCTTTATCTACAAATATGACATAAATGCACAAATCTCTAAATAAGGCTGTCAATATTTAAAGCAATTTCTGCTGATATCCAAAGTAAATTAAAGAAGAAGAAAACACCCTCGTACTGTATCTTAAAGGTGGTTCAGACAGTACATTATTGTGCCAGGAGGAAACATGCTAGGATTTGAAGCTGTAATGAAAACATGCTGTAAATCAAAACTACAATATCAGCTGTTCATATTAAATCGCTAAGAATATCATAGAATAATCTAAGGACAAAAAATAAATTAAACATGGCTGAGATGTCAGAAACAAAAAATCTGATTTAGTGTTAGTGACACTCTTTTAGGAAGTACATGTGTAGGTTAGTAATGTCCAGTTCAGCCCAGAAATGCTGCCTGTAAAAAAAAAATGAGAAAAATCTAATTCTGTAGAAATAATTGAAGTCAGGACATGGACACAAGTAATCTTTAAGCACAGCTTGCTCTAAATACACAGACGCAGGTTTTCATGTGCAGTACCACAGTAACTCCACACTAGCTTTCATATAATTATGGCACAGCTAAAAAAATAAAAATTAGTAGAGTCTCCCCAAGCAACTGCCTCTGGTTTACTCCTAAGGGGACAAGAATAATGACTTTCTGAGGATGACTAATCTATCCATTTAAACCGGAATGTATGTACTGCTTCCTTGATCAAGAAGGTTTGCAGTCTGATTTATTAAATGGCAATGATAAGCTAAGAAGCTCTTATCCTTCAGCCACAAAAAAAAAACAAAAAAACTATGGAAAAAATCTGCAGTCAACCTGAGACAGAGACTCTAGGGAAAGAAAAGCAAAGGGATAAAATTGATCTCTTTAGAAGAATTAGAAGAATTTGAATGTAACCCACTGTGGGATGGATTAGTTGTATCGAAGATATATAGAACTTGAACTGGACCAGATTTAAACTATTAAAGCTCAAGAATGTAATTTAGCCTCAGGAATATATAAAAGCATTCTGTTAGTATCTCCCTGACTGACATGCATTATTACACCCCATGAATTATGTATTACGTATGACCTCTTCAAAAGGGAAAGCTAGGGCATTAGGCTACTGTAGTGAAGCAATTTTTAACTTGATATAAAAATGAGTGATTGTTAGACCAGGTATAAGAATATATTGACAATGAAGAAGGATACTGTACCCTGTGGTGATGATGATGATGATGAGACAGAGGTGGAGGAGGTAGGGGGGACAGTGGAGAGGGTAGAAGGGAGTGGAGTAGTTGTCGTTTCCTTCGTCGTGGTACTCTGGGTGGTTGTGGTGGTTGGCGTAGTAGTAGTCGTTGTTGTTGTGGTGGTGGCTATCATCAAAGGGAAAATGTTAATGAAATGTAGTGCACCAATCTACATATACAATATATATATAAATGTATAAACATATATTTTGGCATTCCATACCCTTTCCAAAACACCTACACCACCAATTATGGTAAACACTTATCTCACTTCACTGTCATTTCAAACTATTCCTACACATCGCTGCCCATCTCACACACTGGTGTATCAACAATTTTGTCTTTTTGCAGGGTAGAGTTTCAAAGTTACTTTTGTTATTCTTGGATGTGGCAAAAATGTTCCTGCTTATAACTTCAAATTATTAAAGAAATATCTATACATCATTATGTTGTGAGAATATAAATCTCATTTTGAGCAATGATAAGGTAGTCCTACCTCAAAACTACCAGAATCATCAATATGCCTATTTGCAAGATTGATAACAATATAGATATTATAAATCACAACTATAAGGATGCGCAATCAACAAGCTACAACATTTGAGCATCATTTAATCATGATCATTTTCAGCACGTGCAGTGTGTGCAAAAGTTCGAGAGCCTTCACACAAATTTTGATGTCGAATTTGAGTGCGAATTTCACATGTGTGGTGCACTTGATCCTATGCCAAGTTTGATATGTTCAAAATATGACAAAAATTAACAAGTGAAGTTATCACATATTGGTATCATTTTTGATAACCTGTGCCAAAATGTTAAGTTACAATTTCTCTATAATTTGTAAATATTATGATCTATGAAGTCCATCTGATTAAGGTAGACTACAAGTTCAGTAAAATACACTGAAATGACAATTGATTGTCGGATTAACACACAGAAAGTATTACATTGCTGCCAAGCAAAACAATTTTACAAACCACCGAAAAGCTGTAGGTTATGAGACAATGTGTCAAAATAAGAAAAATTTATTTTGCAAAGCCCCGTGTCCGATTAAAGCATGTAGATAAATACCCATTGAATTCCATAGGAATAAACTGTCATGGATTTTTAGCAATATATTTTGCAAAGCCACGCGTCTGAAACAGACATCTAGAGAACTATCCATTGAAATCCATAAGAAAGAACTATCATGGGTTTTCGTCATTTATTTCGCAAAGCCCCATGTCCAAAAACAAACATCTAGAAAACCACCCATTGAATTCCATAAAAATCAAATGTGGGTTTTTAGTCACAAAAGCACCTCTTTCAGGCTTTAAAAAAAATATGGGATCCAAAAATAATTTTAAAAAATTTAACACAACAACAGAACAATAATTTGGTTGTGACACACTTTGTAAATTTACCAAGCAGTTTCTTGTGGGTGAAGACATGGTGAAAATCAAAGAAAGGAAGGAAATTTCATGTGCAATAGTGTGCAACTGCAGTACTAAGAGTGCTGTGAATACATAATCCTATGATATTAAAGGTGAAAAGAATTAAATGTAAATGATAGTGAATTTATTTTTCTCCAGTTCAAGATGCATGTCTATCATAGTCATGACAGTAGACTGGCTAGTATTATGAGCAGAAAACTTTGATTCTACAAATCTGTTTTCACTGCCCTAATATACTGCTCATGCTGTTCTTCCCTGCCTCACACCTGTCTGTTACTGTTATGATTTCAATGTGTGGTGAAGTTCTTCAAAGGAAAGAACATACTGAGCAACTATCCCTGAATAGTGAAGAAGCACTATGCAAATGATAGTGCCAAAGTATTTGATAATGGTGAGTTACTACAAATTACTCACTTGTTGGGGCACTGGTTTCACATCTATCGCCTGTGTATGGATAGGTACATGTGCAGGTGAAGCTTGTCCTGTCAGCCCTGAAGTAAGAAATAGAAAAATAGATGAAATTTTCCCCAGGAATGGTTGGTAGTAGTCTTTGGGATGGTCAGCTTATATGGTTGCTCAAATTCAAGCTGTTATCAGGTTATTCTACATTTGTGACTCACTTTCTGAAACCAGAACTTATGTCGCACAGGCCAAGCTGGGAAAATGGCACTTTTATTGGCAAAGAATGAGTTCCATCTAAGGTTTTAAGCGAGAGAGAGAGAGACAGAGTGAGATAGAGAGTCAGAGAGAGAGAGAGGACAGAGAGAGAGAGAGGAGAAGGGAGGAGGAAGGATGTGGTAGAGGCAGCTTTATCCCAGGCAACGCTGCAAGCCTCAGCTAGTTGGATATAAAATAGGGTAATGAGCCATTTTTCATCCTGAGACAAGGCTCCACAACAGAGTCCATGCCAGTGTCTCACAATACCTTAAAATCATAAACATTGTGGAGGACAGTAATTTCATTAAGTGCGTAATTTGTGGGAAATCTTCACTTTAATCACAAAAATATGAGTTAAACACAGTCATAAGTTGTTTATCTTAAACTATTTCCCTCCGGTATAAATTATATTATGCTTCTGATTATCATGTCCTTTCTTGACATTACATAGGTTTGGCCATGTTAAGGCAAACTGACAAATTATTATCTTTTTTCACGAATATTATAAACTAGTGAAAAAGATTTTTGAAGCTATACATTTAAAGAAATAGTTCTTTTCAGTGATCTGTTACATGGCTAAAATTTGAAGTCCAAATCATCGGTGTAATTCTCTAACTGTCTAATTTTACTTTTTGCAGACCAATCTTTCTTGTTCCAAAATGAGTCTACATGTCCTAACAAAGAATTAGACTAATGTGGCCAAGGGAAATCATGTTAAATTAACATTTCTCTAAGTGAACATCCAATGACCGAATTCCGTCCGGTGAAGAAAATAAATACAGTTTTTTTGCTCCCCCGTAAAATTTTGTAAAAAGCACTTAGACGGTTAGAGAAATACACCAACGCAATCAATCTTTTCAAAATAAGTCTAAATCAGCTGAAATCATTTTAGTTTGACCAAGTTGCAAGCTGAGAGATAAAATTCTTTAACAAAAGAAAAATTAACAATTATCTTATATCATGAAAACCTAAGAGTAAGTCTCATGTTTTCAAAAATCACAGAAAAACACAACAACTAAACTTTTGCATTTGTTTGGCAAGTTACCCTGGTCCCATAGAAACTGGGAAACTTACGTGCTTTGGCAAGTCCCAGAATTCATACAAGGCTGTGCATCACATGGATTTCTCCTCCTCTCACATCTGTCTCCCTCCCACTCATCCGTGCACTGACAGAAGTAGACAGATAGATCTATGGCATGGTCGTAACATGTTGCACCATTTTGACAAGGCTGTGATCGACAGGCACTAAGTCTAATGGAACAGTTCTTCCCTGGAACAGAAAGACAAACCAGCAATATCATCTGTGAGAGCCATACACAAGTACATTCTCAGACCATGAGACATAAACAGAATTTGGATTGTAGACAAAGAAACATCAGTGGACAGACTCACAATCTAACCAATCTTTCAGTAATCATCCCCATATTACAGCCTGCTTTAAGCTAGTTGGACCAGCTGCTCCCTATTGGAAATCACCATTGCTCCCAATTGGACCTACCCATTGCTCCCAATTGAACCCTACCATTGCTCTCAATTGGACCCCATGCGTGTCTAAGGGGGCCCCGCTCTACAGTTATCTGATCTTGTCAAGTACACATGACAACACATTGCTCTATACACCTAATACTACATGGCAAGTTTAATAGAGAAAGCAACGATTATAATTACTGAGCCTGTGGCTCCTAAGGCCAATCCCAGTTTCAGCGACCATCCCTTTTTCGTATAACTCTCTTTGGACCAAGTTGCAGCCCTCTCAGGTCAATGGTTTGATAGTCTACAGGCAACAAACAAACAAACAATGACAAATATGTAGCAATGGATACAAACCACCCAATTTTGAAATTCCACAACTTTTTTGGGGGAGTGGAAACAGAGGCATATCATATGTAAAACTGCTGCACCATATAAGCAACAGATATGCTAGGAAATACAATGTGATTGATCTCTCTAGCTTAGTTTGCTCTTGGCACATTCAATCAGTTTTTATTCCTCTGTTAAGTTTGACTTTTTTTTGACCTGCATGGTTAATGCCTGAAAGTAGAGCTGGGTGAGAGTTAAACGGATCAATCCAGTTAGCCATACACAAGTTGATGACCTGCATGCATTTGGGACTTGCTTCTGACTTCCAGATCAGAGGCTCATTCCATAAAGATGCAGTTTGTCCTTCCACCCCGTCTCTGCCTTAAAGAAAGACAAACTTCATTATGATCTGGTTATCATGATATTTTGAAGTGGATGATCCAAAAATCCGGATCACTTGAAAACAAGTCTCTGCCCAGCACTACCTGAAACCATCAATATACTAAGTGAAAATATTGTTTCTCCTCACCAGTGTACAAGTATGAACATTGGCAGCTGTAGTCTCCAGGGGAATTAAAGCATTCTCCATTCTTGCAAAATCCCAGATCACATTCATTGATATCCTCGTTGCAATCTCTGCCTTGCCAGCCTGAGACAAATGAATCATACAGAACAAAATGTGGAAAAGTTAGTGAATGCACTGTGATATTCTACTGTGCAAAGGCAAAATACAGTACGGTACTGTAATCAGATTACTTTTGAAATGTGTTTTGTCCTGCACTGAAGTATTATGTTATTGAGATCTGTCCACCCATCTCCTCCGTAATTCATCCATTCATAATCACTCTATCATCTATCCCCTCCACACCACCCTTCCAATCATTATTCTCTCCAACAATAGTCATCCAACAATACACCAATTCATTCACCCAGCGGCACTTCCATCCAACCATCTGTTTCTCCACTCCTCTGTCCATCTGTCAGACTCATCTTTCGACCTGTATCTGTCCATCCCAGTTAAAATGTGACAAAAATAGAAAAAGTTGTATTTCACAAATCTGGCATTTAGAAACAAACAAACAACAAGAACAACTTCACAATGAAATGTAAAGAACGATACCATGCTTTTCTAGCTTTCAGTCATTAAGGGCCTTCATCAGGCAATAAAAAAAAAAAAAACAACAGCAGAAGAAAACTCGAAAAGACTTACAGTTTATGCATGATTTTAATTTTTAATCTGTCCATCCATACATTTAGAACTTACCAGGCATGCAGACTTTTTGTCCAGTCTCTGGATGACAGGTGTAATGTCCGTTTTCTGAATCTTCGGCCTTACAGTAAACATTACAAACCTGGGTGTAGTAATTTGGGTCACAGTACATCCGCACACCAAATTTCATCCTGTCAGTCATATTTCAGAGATATTATGAATATGAAGAAGTATTCATCAGGTAATTATTACTTTGGCATAATTATACAATTATTACAGCGCTATAAAATATTATTTAAAATAGATCATCTCAAAATAAAACCAACAACAACTAAATATAAATATACTGAAAAATATAAGCGTTTAAATAGCGTGTTATTCGCAGACATATTCACAGCAGTTTCCTGGTTTTTTTCTTTCTGCAAGGTTCATGTGGTAAGCACTAATAAAGCTTGCTATACTGTGCCAACCAGTCCGAGTTAGAATTACTTGGATGCAAACACAAATTTTCAGGGAACTCTTCCTTTCTTTCCTTCTTTCTTTGCCTCATTTACGCTCCTGGATAAGAAGTTTTTTTCTATTCGACTCTGACACCGTGGTCTATTTCAAAATATTTTTCACTTTTTCACGCTATACAATTGCATTGTGTCAGTCAGCTATACCCTAGATCATTTATACGTTACAATACAGTGTAAAATGTTTCTTTTCCTAATTATGTATCCATCAGGTTTTACAAATACAAACTGGCAAAATGAGCCTGGTAAATGTCAATAAATCAGAATATGCTTCCACTTACGAATAGTGACTGCTCCGCATAGTGTACTCCACCCATTTGTCTTCTGCTGCTGCTTTAGTGGGCCACACCTTTTCCTTGAGTGAGTGATGCCAAGTTTGAAGATGATCGTGTGACCAAGAAAAGAAATCAGCATCTCGAATTTTGACTACAAGCCAAACATCAGGCTCCTGTTAAACAATAGAACAATGAAAGACAATAGAACAACTACTCGTTTCTTTCTGCTTGGCTAAGAATAAAAATCAGAACTGCCGCAGTCATCAATTTACTGATAGGTGATTCCAATTGTCTCATGGCTAAATATTATAAATATGTGCACTAACACTGTGTGAACACACACCAGAATTGGGGATGATATTTTGATGAGGTAGAAGCAATAAACTTTAAAATTGCATGTTAAAGTATGCTGATTACAGTTAAGACGCCCAAGCACACCATGAGAAAGAGAACTGCATGCATGCAACAGATACGTCTAAAGAGCAATGTAGGTATTTTTCTGTGCAGAGGATGGTCTTCTGGTGGGACTGCTTGGTCAATCAGTGGCTTATGTTAATTTTGTTTGTGGAGTGAAAGATATGCTCTGTTCAATGGGTGATATATTACCACCTCTAGGCTACATGTAGCCTTTTAGGGCACATACTTGTCTGTATAACTCAGTACTCAAAGTGAAAAAATATCTGTAAACCTCTAAACCCCACGTAAACCATGCAGCTTATCAGTATGGACTGTACACAAATGTACGGGGTGTCTCGAAAAGAAAATAAATATATACACTTTGAATATTTATTATTACAATGTCAATTTAGATACATCCAGGTTTATGATTCAAAACAAAGAAGACAGATGTATAATTATTTGAGTTAAGCACGTGTTTAAACTAATAGCCGTTCTGGGTCAAGCACTGATGACAAAGCAGTTGAAAAGACTTGCAAACAGTGAAGCACTTTATTTGTGTGTACCCTGTATAAATGTGAATCAGTGTATTCTCACAATAGCATGGGCTGGATTGGAGAATTGGTGAAAACTGGAATTCTGTGAATCTACAGATGTTTGAACTTACATAGAACTGTCTCACTTGCACAATCCAAGGATTACGAAGTCCTTTTATGCTGGTCCTGCTTGACAAGTCGATGTCATTTGTATTATGGAAATGGTCAGATTCACTGGTAGAAGCGTAGGCACAGTTGGATACCGAAACCCTGCAAAGTTAATTAGTCAAATCAAAAAATTATTTAAAAAACCACCAAAAAACCTGTGGGGTTATGTCAGGGGTTGATAGAACATGAAAATGTGACAAAACAAAACAAAACAAAAAAGGGGAAAGGGGGCAAAGCCCCTTTCTACAATGACATGAAAGGATGTCTATATAGGCCTACTAATCATTGTAATAATAAAAAAAATATATATTACATAAAATAATTCATATTGTAATGATAAAATTACAGGTATAAATTCTCATGGAATGAAAATGAAAGAAATTACACAAGCTTTCAGTCATCATTTACTTATTTATTTGTATATTTGTCTACTTATTCATTTACTAATTTATTTATTTATTTATTCATATATTTGATTCTTTCTATCTTTCTTCATTACTCATTTATTCATTTTGCATTTAATTAACTATTTTAAACCAGCTTTGCAAGTTGTCACTTTTTTTTGGTCTTTTTCGTGAGACAATCTATGTTTGTCTAAGTAGTAAGTAACCAGCTTGCCCACACTTCAGATGTTTGGGTTTCCTCACCTGCCTGCCTGAGGTCGACTAAGACAGAAAGTGAACATGGGATCACATTTATTGGTTCCACCATCTTCATCACAATCAGCGGTGTAGCGCTTGAAATGCACCTCAATGTGACCCAGACTGGATACATCCTGAAAGACAATTAAAGGCATGTGCTATCAAAAAATATCAAAATTCTCAATTTTTTAAAAACTTCGATTTTGGCTTCCTGTTCCATTTTTGTGTCTGGCACAGTGTGCCAAAGCCAAGACATTTTTGCGCTTTTAGGGTTTAAATTGGTATCGATATATCATTTTTAGTACTGTTGTAATAGGAATTTTGTGACCTCCTCGGTGATTTTCTCAAAATTGATATTTTCAGAAAAAAAAATAAAAAATCCCTACAACTTTTTAAATTTTCTGTCCAAATAAGCTGAAATTTGCGAAGATGTTTTGTCAGTGTATCTCGCACATTTGTGTAGTGCAAAACTGCAATATCTCTATCCATTTTTGTTTTATCATTATTTGAATGAAGGAAAATTAGTAAAAAAAAAAATGAATCAGCAAGTTGTTCCAGTGAATTATGAGAGACAGGATAAATGAATTTCAAAACCCTTCAACATAAAGATTTATGTATGTCCAAATTTATCACACGCCAAGTCTCAGAACAATTGATAAAAAAAATGCAGACATTATAGGAAAAGTAGAAATGTATGATAAAAATCCAATATGGCCGTCGCTATTATTACATAATAAATGGAAAAAAAATGTCCATTAATTTATCATGTCATAGCTACCCAGTGAACCGATTTGTGAGACAAAATATGTAGTATAATGAAGAAATAGTGAAACTGTTTTTTTAAGCAGTAATAGCAGAACATGGTTGAACATTCGCTGATAAGCGTCAAAAATCTTATGACAGGGTATGACAAAAATACACTGATGAGCGCCAATGAAAGAAGTTTGAAGAAAAGAAGAGATGAACCCAGCAAACAACTTTACGCAAATCCGTCACATAGGATTTTGAAGGAGTACCATAATTATTATGAGCTACACAACTTTAGTCGAGCGCATAGTTATTTCACGCCCTGAGTGTTTACCTCGGAGTTGCGCATTTACTATAAATAAAAAAATAAATATCCACCTAGAGGACTAACTCGTCAGGGGGCGTTGCCCCTGTGCGATCCCACCTCCCCATCGCTCACGAACGTTCTTAACTTCGTGTCCTTGTAATATCCTTATAGTGTAACTCATATGGAACGCCTCTCTAGGATTAACGACACGTTTCCACATTCGAATGACCCGCTGATTTCGACATTGCGCCGATGTACAGTAGGTCTGATGTTGGGAACCCACTCCGATGGTAATCCTATCAATCATGTGTACAAATCTATATCGGATTGACGTAGAGATGCCCGGCGCCAAATTTTTCAGGACTTGAACATCAAAACTTACTAAGTATTGTGGTGGCTGGCCTTTAATGAATTACCGTAGCGATTTCTCGCCCTTAGAAAGTTTGCTATCAAATAGGCTACATGTACAACTTTTTACTTCAAAAAGTAGAATGACAACAGCAGCAGCAACAACAACAACAACAACAATAACAGTAATAACAGTAATAACAACAACGACAACATTTTCGCCTCCCCACTACCAATGGCACCCCCTATTCTCCACCTCAAAAGCCTGGAACTATTGAAATAAGGGAGTTTGAATGGCACAAACGTGATAAATATAAAAAGCGTCAAACTGAATTCAACAAGAACAACAACCACAGCATTATGACCTTGATTCTCCACGTTGTAAGCAGGAAATCCGTGGTTTAAGGGGGACTTTCCCACAGATCCCCTCCAACAAAACCCAAGCTTTACAATGTTTGTGTGGTGTAGTATTTTTAGAACCATTGCCGTGTTTTCCTGACATAGTGAGATCTTCTTGGAAAAATGACATACATAATTTAAGAACATGGGACGTTCCTTGTTTTTTTGTTGTTTGTTTCATTTTAAATTAGGCTCTTAATAGTGTTAAGTATCAATTCCAGTGCAATTTGACATGTAATGTCCTAAATTTCACAACAGGGGCCATTCATAAAGTACGTACGCTTATTTTGGCAAATTTGCACTTCCCGCTCCTCCCCCATGTAGCCTACGCCTTTCAAGCGACTGGCTTCAATCCCCTCCTCCCCCCTCCCCCATCCCCCGTACAAGTAATAAAAAAGATGGGGACTTCTTGGAAAAAAAATACATTGTGACCATAACTCGCCCACGTTCAATGCTTATTCTCATGGTCTCCTAAGTCTTCAAAAAAATATTGCCCCAACGCATTAATCTCATTGGGGGAAGGTGGGTTGCGTCATATAGTCCATTCTTTTTCAATATGAAACTCACTTCTTGCTAGGCTGCGTCCCCTGTTTACTTTCTTAACGTGTTTGGTTTTCATCATAAAATCTGTCTTTGTACAACTCTAATGTGTTTGCTCGGTTGCGACTGGAGCAAATTTACAGCAGCGAGGAAGTTATGATTCTCCAACTTCTCTCCATGGCGTCCCCGTCGTGATCTCAACTCAAAACACGACAGAGGCGACATCTTTTTCAGTTTTGACCATCT
Source organism: Onchidella celtica (assembly GCA_963931925.1). Taxonomy (NCBI): domain Eukaryota; kingdom Metazoa; phylum Mollusca; class Gastropoda; order Systellommatophora; family Onchidiidae; genus Onchidella; species Onchidella celtica. The sequence continues at coordinate 36,198,052 of OZ007572.1, forward strand.
GTACTCAGATGCTTGTGCAAAGAAATTCATATCCATCTTAAATGACAGTCACCACCATCCCATGTTTCATCAAATTTCCAGATAACCCAAGAGCAACAGAATAAAACACATGAAAACGAGAAAGATACAGAAGATCGTATTCACCCTCCAGCAGTTCGCCTTGACAAACAAGATGTGTGCTATATTTCACTCAGCAGTTCCTTACCATGTCACTTCATGTTTGCCTGTTACTGAATTTATTGAGGTGTGATATGTTTATGTCATGATGCGTAAGATGTGTGTACCATGCAAGTTATGGGAAAGGCAATTTCCCTCATAGGATAATAAAGTGATTCTTACCTATCTTTTTAAAAAAAAGTGCAGAAATCTACAACAACGATTCCTCATATTTCGTGAGCCCCAGAAAAATCCAGAAGACATTTCCACAGACTGGTAGAGAATCGTCATTCCATTACACAAGGCACATTTTAAAATCTCTAACTTAGGTTGTGCCAACACCATCTAAGTACATCAAGTCTTTCTCTGTTCAAACCATCTAAACCGAGAACCTCTTTTGACGACAACGGGATTGTCGATTACTTGAACCTTCCATGAAAGAAACGCAAAATGGGTTGTATAGTGAAGAAGCCTTTAGGGTACAGTCAGTGGCAAGATATTAGGCACTAATAATACTAGCTTTTCATAACCCTAAACATCAACTCTACTTGGGATTTTTTTTTTCAACTTCCCGTTGGCTATGGGCGGTATAAGAAACAAATGTAGGCAAACAAAAATTGTGCGTCAGTGTTTTCAAAAACGTATTGTGTCTTTCTTCACTACGTGTTTGTCCGTGCTTGGTTTTTTTGTAGAAGCTTCCGCCTCCTCTCACACCCCTCCCCCTTTCTTTCTCTCTTTCTCTGACTCACTCATTCACTCACATACACGTCTAAAACAAATAACATTACGCATTCAAACTATGAACACAGAAAAGTTGTGAAGGCGACATTCACAACATGATGCAGCTGCACACAAAACATACATAACTTCATGAACCGATGGCAGAATGTTTCGTTTTATCAAAGACAAAACGGCAATGGAATGTGGATCCAGCAGCTATACAATTATTTCATTATTATAAAACAGTCAATGTCTTCATGCCTTAAAAAAAAAAAGGTATACATAAAGCCACAAAGAACATTCGCTCGGGGGGGAGGCACATGTTGCCGGGGATGGGGGTAGGTGGGCGAGGGGGAGAGGGCTTTCAAACTATGGTAACCTGGTGAATTAAACAAAAGGGGGAAAATATCAAATGAAGTAATATTGGAATACAAAAAAAATGCAAATAATAATTATTATCTTTCGAATGAAACATGCAACCACTAGTCCGTGCAAAGTGTCACCCAATTCTACCCCTAACCCTACCCATTGCCCCTTCAACCAGAAAACAAATGAAAATATTGAGATAATCTTTAAAAATATGTCATCCCAGGTGGTTGGGACGTACGAAACTCGGCGATTTTTTTTAGAGGGGCTTAACATGCCACATGGAATCTCTGTATAACTTGAGTATCTTATTCATATATCATTCATATAAGAATTCCCTAAATCCAATTGTTATTCCTTAGGAATGACACCTATCAGGTGCTATCAGCTGAATCTTATTTCAGCAATAAAATTACATTACTGACGTCATAAGCGACACCAAATACTTTTCCGTCGAAACTTCATCACAGAATCTCAAAATTCCAGCTTATAATATCTGGTATTTCTCCTACTTTAATTTTTTAACTAGGGATTATCTATCAGGCAACACAATCATTCTTTCAGCGAGTTTACGCATTTAATGTGTTAACGCGCAAATCCATTTGTTTTAAATAGATTATTATCAGTATTTTTCAGATACCAGAAGAGTAGACTGGGTGAATATTTTACAAGCTAATAGAAACCCAATTAATACCATTTATATATAATTTATATCCACAATTTAACTACAGAAATACAGCCACACTTTCTCATTTTCTGAGATAGATTTGACAAGGTGCGAAGTTGGTACTGTGTGAATAAAATAATGATGTGTATCGACGACTCTACGAATGCTAAAGCGTTAGTCGACCCCTCTTCCCCCTCCCCCGAAAAACCGTAATTATAGTAATTAAACACGAATTAAGCACTTATTGATTCAGCCTTTGGTGGGGATTGGGGGGGGGGGGGTGAAACACTAGAAACTGGCTGGATTACATAATATTATTACATAAACTGACGAAGGCTTACCAACAGTTGTAAGTTAAGCCTATGAAGACTTGTTTTATGAGCTTGATTCTTATCGCAATATTGCGCATTACTAAATGAAGCTCAAGAATTAAAAAAAAAAAAAAAAGAGTAAAGAGCTGATATTCTGGAGGTCACTTAATTATGTTTCTTTCACAGTGTCGGTGAACAATCTTTTCACACCCACAGTCCTGTCTAACTTGCAACTAGATTTAAAATACAACAACAACAACAACAGCAACAAAAACATCGAGCCATAGATGAGTGAGTTTTGTCATGATTCTATTCAGGACAACTGAAGGGATGGGGTTATTTCTATTCTTTCTTTTCTTAACATGAGCACCCTCGAGCTTTCGGGAAATTCATCGTTTAACCTGCAGACATCTGTTACGAATTATTTCAGCGACTTCAAGATTGCGCAAACTTGTTGACTGGAAGAATGACCAAACAAATCATAGATCTATATTAAAAAACAACAACAAACTTCGGAGATTTTTAACCTACATGTATGCAACAATAGATAGATAGATAGATAGATAGATAGATAGATAGATAGATAGATAGATAGATAGATAGATAGATAGATAGATAGATAGATAGATAGATAGATAGATAGATAGATAGATAGATAGATAGATAGTTGTCATCATCATAACCTCATTATTTTGTTGAAACAGCCGCCGCCCCCTCCCTCCCCCAACCTCTCCCACACCCTTTGAAAAATCCCTGATTATACCCTGCAGCTAAAGGCAATAGGTCATTGAAATGTTAGATTGCTGGCGGTATTGTGTACTTTGTTACAATGACTCCCACGTCGAAGGTACCATACCTGTCCGTAACTTATAGCCCTTGCAGTCTAAACAAATCGGAAGGCCGGATCCCAAACATTCCGCAAAGTGCTTAAGTTAGGGCTAAAAGGTCGCACGCATTTGTCACCGATCGAGTTCCCTACATAATGTGACCCAATTTCCCAAAAAAGGTTAATTAAATCGAAGGTGCCAAATGGGGAAAGAGGCATCTTTTATCAGCGTAGGGGAATTTCGGTTGAAACTGCGGTATTGGGTATCGTATTTTAAATTATAATTCCCCGGTATTTCTTCTGTGTATGTACTTTTTTTTTTTGTTGGAATGTCCACATGAGGTAAATATGAAACATCTCACCCAAGCAATCCTACGGACATCCGACCCGTAAGATTGACATCAAGTTTGCACATGGGAATGACATCGTTCCTGTGCAGATCAGCAAGTTACGACATCGTGCCAGCGTCGGTTTGGTGTTGGGAACCCGCTCTATGGCAATCCTATCGACCTTATGGAATATCATTAGCAAATCTACGTCGGACTGACATCGGGATGCTCGTTGGGACAAAAGACCAAAATCCCACCTAATCGTCGATTATGACCAGATGGGTCACGTGCAGAAGAGAGATCTCTTTGCGAAAACAACAACAACAAAAACAAAAAAACAATTATGAGTATATGGTCTAAACAGCTACTGCTATTAATATACACTAACTAACCTGCGCAAGGTGAATTTTGCAAAATCCTTGTACCAAGCACAGCCGTAAAATCTAGATTTAGATCACATTACTCACGGCACTTGGATTCGATGCAAATATTAATAGAACTTACTGTTATACCCAAAATTCTCAGCAAAGTACATAGAGGGCCTTTGGAAGCGCGGTACGGTGACTCATTATTGGTGTAGATACGCAGTTTACACATTATATTCTCTAAAATAAAGAAAATAAAAGCGTGGATCTCCTGTGCAACCATGTACACAAATATAGATAGATAGAATACAAACTCATACACACATCTTACTTAATATACAAAAATTATAGCTGAATTTATATCAGTGACAATTGGTCGTCTTAGTACTGACTTTATCCATCTCCATATCAGAACCTTTCGAGAAAGTCGGTTGCAAAGTTTTGAAGTTAAACTTTACAAATTCTTAGAACAACTTTTTAACACTTCAAAACCCGCGACCTACGCCGTGGACCCAAGAGCAATTAAAAACGTCTGTAATTATCTCATTTCTGGGAATTTTTTCTTGAAACTCTAGGTGTTTCTCAAAGACGTCATTGTCCATATTCCCATAATTTAAAAATTTTAAAATATGCGCGTGGGTGCTCACCAACGCACATGCAGTTTTACTATTCTTATCCGTAGATCTTGGTGTCTCAGAAGGCCACGCTCAGATACACCACGTTCTTGGAGAGGATTTTATTGTTATATCCCTGCTCGTACGTTCTGGGGTCTGACAGACACCGTATATTTAAAGAGGGTATCCTGATAAATGGTTCTTTAGGAGTGTGGTATCGTCTAGACACCACGACGTACGCCATGCATGGTTCTTAGCGAAGTACAGCGAAGTACAGCGAAAGTCAGTCTACTCCCATGGGTGACATACCTTCATGATTTTTATAGGAAAGTATACAATTTGTTATGCCATATAGCCTTATCTCAGCTTCGTAAAAAGTAGAGATAGAACAAAGCACTGCTGGGGCGACGAGCGCTATTTGGACTAAAATACTAATAATAGCTTTTTTTTTGTGTGTGTTTGTTTTAATCGCCGCTCTGTGGCCCATGTCCGAAATCATTATTGTGGGCATTAATTGACCACCGAAAAGTTATGTAGCAGCTACTAGCCAAATGTGTGTTAGATATTAACTGTAACACTGATAAAAAAAAAAAAATCCCCCCCAAAAATTGTACAGTGGATAATAATAATAATAATAATAATAAATGGCATTTATATAGCGCCTAACCCTGTTTCACAGGCTCTAAGCGCTTTACAGAACTTATTTACTACAAATAATATTTAAAGACACACACACACAAACACACATACACATAATATATTTTACAGGCAATCTGGATTCTATGGAGTGAAAAAATGGCTCTTGAGATGTTTCTTAAATGTATTGGGGTTCTCAATTTCTCTGAGAGAAAGAGGCAATGAGTTCCATATTTGGGGGCCACAATATGAGAAGGATCTTTCACCCATAGTTTTCATGGAAACTTTAGGAATTTTCAGCTGTTTGGTGTCTACTGAAGACCGTAGAATGCGAGATGGTGCATAGGGGACCAACAGGTCACACAGATAAGGTGGTGCATTATTGTAGACACATTTGTGACATAGCAATGCCACTTTGTATAGAATACGCTGTTCAATTGGCAGCCAGTGCAACGAAGCAAGCATTGGCGTAGCTGAATCCCTTCTCTTTTTCCTGAGAATCAAACGAGCAGCGTTGTTCTGTGCAACTTGGAGTTTTTTAAGTTTGTCCATGGAAATTCCTGTTAAAAGTGAGTTACAGTAGTCCAATTTGGATAAAATAAGGGAATTTACCAGAATTTCTGTTGTTTTTGTAGATAAAAGGTTTCTTATTTGGCCAAGTTTCCTTATTTCAAAATAAACATTTTTGAGGAGATGGTTGACCTGTGCTTTCATGGATAAGGTAGAGTCTAAATAAACACCTAGGTTTTTGACTGATTTTGTAAGTGACACATTTTTTCCACTAAGACAAATATTTTTTGTGCTTACGCCTTTGATGCTTCTTGCACTGCCAATCAGAATTGCCTCAGTCTTGTCTTCATTAAGCATCAATTTGTTTTCATTCATCCAATTCTTAACAGATGATAAACATGACCCTGCCCTCTGTAACAGATCTTCAACAGTATCAGGTGTTGATGAGCCATAAACTTGGGTGTCATCAGAGTAGAAATGATAGCTAAGATGGAATTTAGTAATTTCATGTGCTAGTGGCTGGGTGTAAAGAGTAAATAATATGGGTCCTAGTACCGAGCCCTGTGGTACGCCATGTTTCAAAGTACAGCTTTTGGATGAATTGTTCCCTATTATGATGTATTGCTGTCGATTGTACAGATAGGAAGTTAACCATTTCAATGCTGTTCCTCTAATACCAAAAGTGACCTCAAGCCTTTTGATCAAAATATGATGATCAATCGTGTCGAATGCTGATGATAGATCAAGTAATGTTAAAAGGGCAACGTTCCCATTGTCAGCTTCAATTAGCATTATCATTTGTAACTCTTGTAAGTGCTGTTTCTGTGGAATGGTTTTTACGATAGGCTGACTGAAATACCTCTGCTAAGTCATTGATCTGAAAGTGAGTGAGCAATTGTTGAAGGACAGTTTTCTCTAGTATTTTTGATAAAAAAGACAAATTTGAGACTGGTCTATAGTTTTTCAAGGCATTTCTGTCAAGGTTATGCTTCTTAAGCAGTGGTCTTACTAAGGCAGTCTTGAAAAAGTCTGGGACTTCTCCTTTACTCAAGGAATTGTTGAAAATATTTGTGATGGTAGGGATAAGCTCATCAGAGCAAAGAAGCAAACAAACCAACAACAACAACAAAAAAGTCGTTCAAGGCATCGACCCTGTTCTGATTATAAAAGATGAAAGGTTATATTTATATAACACATCGCCTGAGAGATCCAATCTCTACATCTAACCGCATATTTAAGATTTTCTGCGTCAAAGAACGGATCCCAACAACAGAAAAGTTCTAGCCCCTTTCCGTCTTGCTCGACCTACTCTAGCTGCACTGAAAGAGGATGACAAAGGAGGGAAAGAACCGTGGTGACCTAGTTAAGGAAGAAACCCTCTGTAACTTGCAGCTGACAGTGACGTAGAAGAATTGACGAAAAATTCTTTTCTTAGCACTGTGAAAACCTAGCTGTTTTGGTTACCGTTGCTGTTTTATGACCATATCATATTTCTTTACTCATTTTCTCCACTATATTCTATTAATTTTCGTCCTGCGATTTGAATTGAATTGGGTTGTTTGGGGGGAGTCATCGGACTCTTTACCTTCTTTTTGTTCATTTTCTACTGCTGCTGCTACTACTAATACTATCATTATCATTACTTCTACTACTATTACTACTGCTACCACTAATTCTTTTTCTTCTTCTACTACTATTGCTACTGCTACTGCTATCACTACTACCACCACCACCACTACTACTACTACCACTATTACAACAACTACTACTACTATTACTGCTACTACTACTACTACTACAACCACTTCTATTACCTTAACTACTACTACTACTGTAAGAACAACAACTTCTTCTACGTTACAACTAGCACAATTACAACTGCTACTCCCAAAAATAGTAACAGCACCCCAAAAAACCACAGAACTATGACGACTGAGCGAGTTTGAGTTTTATATCTCTTTCCAGCACAAAGATGTTACAAAAGAGATGAGGTTTGGACTCCCATATGGTCGCTGATGACGATGTGAAAAGCACGACAAGAAAGAATTTCGGTTGGACACCGTCTTCTTTAGGTTTTGAACGCGGGACATCTCACAACCCGGTCAAGCACTCTAACCTCTACGTTTGATAATTAGATAGATAGACAGATGGGCTGACAGATAGAGAGACAAAGAGAAAGATAAGCAGATAGATAGATACGGAGATGGATGGATGGATGGATGGATAGAAGGCGGAAAGACAGATATACAGACAAATTGACCGACGGATAGACGGGCGGGGAGACAGACAGACAGACAGACAGACAGACAGATAGATAGATAGATAGATAGATAGCATGAGTTGGCAGACAGACAGCCAGACAATCAGGCAAAGACACAAAAAAGATAGGCACACTGGCAGACAGACAAACAGACAGAACCCTAAGGTAATCATGCAGAAAACAAAAAGGCCAAATCCAGGTTGCCAGGCATGCTCTGCAATTCAAGTACCAGCGGGAGGGACAGTGAAGACCGCTAGAGTGACTCTCTCCGACCGGCATTTCGGTTGTGAACGATTTAGTAATGCATGGTTCCAGAAGCGGAGCCAAGTTCTAAAGTTAGGGGGGAGGGAGCACATAAGACAAGCGCCTGGACACACATCTTTCGTGCGATATAAGTTTACATTCCTTCCACATAATATTATTTATTTTGTGACTTAAAATTAACAAACAGGGATGAAACAGCTTTTAAAAGGAATAGGTTAGAGAAAGTGACAAGAACAAACTTCACACCACAGTCACCAAGAAAACATGTAATATGACAGAGACGTAATTTTTCTGTCTCGACCATCTATACTCAAATGTCTGTGTAAAGAAATTCATATCCATCTCAAATGACAGTCACCATCCCCTGTTTCATCAAATTTCTCGATATCCAGGAGCAAGAGAATAATACACATGAAGGCAAACAGAGAAAGACGTAGAAGACCGTTTTTGCCCCTCCCCCCTTTACCCCCCCACCCACCACGCCCTGCAATTTCGCTTCAGCAAGACACTACAGCTAGTCGTGAGCTATATTTCTACAAGATGTCACTTCATGTATGGCTCTTATTGCGTTTACTGAGCTATGAATATAGTACATGTATGTAAGGAAAAAAACAGCTTGTGGGGAAGTAGGCCTTGGTTATTTTGTGTAAAACCAAAACTCAAGGAGGATATAGCTTTAAAAGAACTACACGAGGTTCGAATTATACTGAACGAGTTAAAACCCTGTTGGAAAAGTCGCCACTTTTAAAGAATGTGTTCAGACCTGTCCCTCTGATCCCCCCCCCCCCCCCGCTAGCTCCGCCACTATTGATTATACCTGCATATGGCAAAGTGCCAGTTCTACACAAGCAACGCAGTGCTTGAAGACAATGACATAAACGTAGACTAATCTTTATCGTCATCGCTATAGTCGTCCTATCTAGTTTTTCATGATCTTCCTTTCAAATATTTATGTTTTATTCCCTCTTGCAGGTCTCCGCAAGTATATGAATTTTCTGCTTCTTCTTTGTTTTTTTAATTTAAATTTGTCCTTTTGTGTTTCTGTAAAGATGCAGTGTAATCTGCTTCCTAGAAGACATGGCAAACCCATGCAATAATACAAATACATAAAATAATATACAGTATAGTGTGAAAGAAATGAAGGTATTTGAGCCATTTTGTTAAAATGCTGACAGCAGGAATTTTGTTTGTTACCATCATGTCGCGCATTCTCTCTCCCCCCTCCCCCCAAGTTATTGTGGCCAGGTGGCCAACGAAAATGTGGTGCAGCCAATAAGCTAAACCATCTCCTATCCTTAACAGTAAACCCCCCCCCCCTCTCCCCTCTCAAGGTAGAGAAAAAAAAAACAGTCACGGTTACTTTCAAAGTGTGTGTTGGGGAGTTGGGGGGGGGGGAGGGGGAGGGGGGGGGGAGATGTTAATAAGGCATATTAATAAATATTAAACAAGATTTACCATGACACAAAAAAAATAAATAAATAATAAAAAATTATTGGCCACCCGTAGGCAAGCTGATTTATGTAAATCGCATTCATGAACAAAATGGTAAGGAAAATATATAATGCGGATCTGAACAATGAGCCCGGCATGCACATTAAATTTGATCCTTCTCCTTTCTGAAGACGCCCTGAAGGAAAGGAACGCACGAATCCACTATCATACTATATATTATTATTATGTTGGTGTAAGTTCGTTGTGTTCTGTACTGTTTAGGGTCGTCCGTTGTCTCTGCAACTCTATCTTTTATAGTACGAGGAGTGTCGCAAGCATAAGGAACAAAGGTTTCCTGAGCAGCACGTCTGTTACGATGCAAATAAAACATTGTGCACTGACAAATGCACTACTCTGCCACTTTTTCACATAGTCACTACCGTGATTGAAGCACATGTCTCATCGGTGCGCCAAGTAAAAAAAAAAAAAAAGGCACATTTGCAGTGGAAAGAAAGGAATGGAGTGACTATCAATCTGCATTTTTTTTTTTTTTTTTGCGCAGTGGCCCCAGTAACGATTTGGGACCTGGCCAAAAATCGGTCCAGCAAAGTTTACTACATTTATGAACATTTTAGCTAAATCGATGCAGCACCTAAATAGCCAATACGCAAAACAAAAACAAAAAAACGACAAGAAAAACAATAACATGCAGTCATATACCTACATTGTGTTACACAGACTCCTCTTCCGACACACACATATACTCAAAGAGAGAGAAAAGAGAGTGAGAAGGACTGGGAAAGAGAGAGAGAGAGAGACAGAGAGAGAGACAAGGAGAGAGATAGAGATGAAGAGATAGTGGGAGAGAGAAAGTGAGAGAAATTTTGTGGGAGGGGAAGACAGACAGAGAGAAAAGAGAGAGAGAGGGAGAGAGACAATTACCTACATTGTGTTGCACAATCTCCTCCACCCACAAACACAAACCCATAGAGAGAGAAAGAGACAGAGAGAGTGAGAAGATCATGGAAAGAGAGAGAGAGAGAGACATGGAGAGAGAAAGAGATTGAATGAGAGGGAAAGAGAATGAGGAAGAGAAGGAGTGAGAGAGTGTGTGTGTGAGAGGAAGACAGAGAGAAAAGAGAAAGCGGGAGAGAGAGACAGAGAAGGCGAGAAAAAAGAGAGAAAGAGGGAAAGAGAAAGAGAGAGAGAGGAGCGATGAGAGAACTCTGTTTCATTACAAAGGTCAATTTTTTTGTTTATATTTCATAACAACGAATGATTGGTAATTTCCTTTCGCAAACAAAAGGTACATTTTAGGCTCGAAGCTGGATCGTTAATTAAACATTCTTTGTGCTACCTGGGAGGCCAGGCAGTTTGCCACCTGCAATAATGGTGTATGGCTACTGGTACAAAACAAAGAAAATAGCAACCCAACAAAATATTTTCACTTGCTGAATTCTTTCATCATTAATTTCAACAGATAGAAACGCCACCCGTGGGTCACACTTGTACATAATTATTATTATGCATGAAAGTAAATAGAGAAAGTTACAGAAGATCGTTTTTGCCCTCCACAATTCGCCTCAACAAGATAGATCTAGTAATATTTTGGGTACATTTGTGCCATATTTCACTATGGTTTATTACCACGTCATTTCATGTATGAGTGTACACTAACTTGTCTGTTATCGAGTTTTCTGAGTTATGATATATTTATGTATTGATGCGTAAGATGTGTTTACCATGTACTATTATTGTGCTCTTTAACGCTCTGTGAAAGACAATTTCCCTCGTGGGATAAGAAAGTGATTCTTATCTCAGGCAAAAAAAACTTCTTGTACTGTCGGGTATAATTAGGATAGGGGTTTAGGATAAGGCTGGTTAGGATTAGTATCAATGAAATACCCCATTTTCCACGGGTGCTCCCAATCTTCTTAAAGCAGCCAGCTTAAAACTTGATATTAGCAGAATCCTAAACGCAGTCCTAGCGCCTACGTATGAACTCCCTATTTGAAGAATGTTTTTCCAAAACTGGCTAAGCCAAATTTCGTATTATTTTTGGCCCCTTTCAGAAAGTCATTCAAAATTAGAGTAAGATGCTGCGAAAACGTTCAATTAACATTTGCTGTTTCCCGTCTATATCACTGGATAAAGATGGGACAAAATAAGTGTTAACTGAACATTTACACAGTGTCTTATACTCATTTCGAATGACTATCTGAAAGGGACCATGACTGATGCAAAATTTGACTTTGCCCAGTTTTGGAAAACGCTCTTCATTTTGACTCTACAGTGGCGTATTTCTCCAAAGCCACTACCCTTTCAGATGAAAACCAATTTTGAAGATGATGTTCTTTGTTAAACACTTATTTTGCAGTAAATACGCCGCTGGCGTTTAGGAATCAAACTACTAAGAGAAATGGGGGGAAAAAAGACTGCCTGATACTGGGCAATCATTGTTATTTCTTTCTCTCTCTCTCTTTCCTTTCGTATCTCCTTCCCCTGTAATATTTTTCCTTTATCGTCTTACTCCCTCCTTCCATCCCTCTCTTGTTATCTGTCCTCTTCTCACCCCCCCCCCCTTCATCTCTCTCCTTCTTTGCCGATGTAACGGTTGGAGCTCTGAATCCTGATGCTAGTGGTTTCGGGTTCAAATCCTACCGGTACTAAGATTTTCTCACAGTGTTTCTCCCTTACAAAGGCATTCACTCGTCGGTGGCCTAAAGGGGGTGAGGGAGGAGAGAGGGGGGGGGGGCACACCCAGTCTCAGAAACAGCCTCAGTGTGACAAAAAAGGAAATACGCCCCCCCCTCCCCCTCCCCCTCCCAAACTTGCGACCTTAGTTCTTGTTTGCTCCAACTCCACTTTTTGCACAACTGAGAATTTCGAGATTAAACGTTTGGAGCTTTAGTTGTTATGATAAGGAGATAGAATAAATCGCAACTATGAAACAGTTTGATAAGTGTCATAACGCATTTTTAAACCCGTGTCAAAGCTTGCATTTGTTACAGGCACCTACCTCTTCTACATTCTAAAAGATCTCCAGTTTGTTTGGTTTTTTTTTTCCAGAAAATATAGATAGATGAAAACAGAACTAAGGTCCCCGGACTAAACAAAACAAACCTTTAGCCAGCGTCAACAAATCTTCTTGTGTTCATAGCCCCATCCCAGCAAAAAGCTGTCAGATACACGTTAACCTATGCACACACAAGATCTACGGGGTCAAGCATAAATTAAATACCAGTGTCTTTAGTAATTAATTACCATTGTCTCTTTTTCGTCCACGTTTTCCTGTCCCCACTTTGTGGCTTCCCCTCAGGGGTCAAATATACATTATGCAGTTCAGGTGTATTTTTCAGGAAGGTAATAAATCACCCTTGTTTGAATGAACGCTGTCCTTAATACGCATTTTGGTGTGACACCATGACACCCCCCCCCCCGCCCACGAAAAAAATGCGAGAGGGACTGAGAGACAGACAGACTGACACAGTGACAGAGGAACACACAGAGAAAGGGGTGAGAACGAGAGGAAAGGGAGAAAAAGAAAGAGACAAAGGAGAACGAGAGAAAGAAAGAGAGAGAGGACGGCCACATGTAGGAGGGAGAGTAACAGAGAGAGAGAAAGAAAGAAAGAACGAAAGAAAGAAAGAAAGAAAGAAAGAAGGAGAGAAAGAAAGAAAGAAAGAAGGAGAGAAAGAGAAAAAGAAAAAAAAAAGAAGAAGAAGAGGAAACAGAAGAAAAAAAACAGCACGAAGTTCAGGAAATGGCGAGTGTTAATGTCACTTCTCTTGTCACGTGTTAATAGTTCGTTTTTTTTAAAGATATAATTATATAAGAACAGAAACAGGATGAAAAAACCTCTTTAGTGTGAACAAACCTTCCACTAATAGAAGTTCACCTTTTCAATTACAAAATAATAAAGAGGATCCAGCCGGAGGTGTGGGGTGGGGGGGTGGGGGGGGGGAGGGGCAAAAGGTTGACAGCTACATACAGCAATTATCACGACATCCGTATCGACCTAATTTCAGTCAGTTTAGATCTAATCCTCTCTATGGAAAGACCCATGAACTAGATTTACATTCACGAAACCTGAGCGGTGTGAGACAATAAGTAACGTATCACGCCGTGTTACAGCACCTCAAACGCGACAAAGACTTTAGTGAAGACAAAGAATGTAGAGTAGTGCAGGCTTGAGTTGGCTTTGTTGTTTGGACGGATCTTATTATTATGGTGGATAATAAATAAGAAAGAAAAACGTGCAGGTATGATTCCTTTAAGGAAGCAGCAGAAAGACAAAACGAATCTTTGCTGTTTCTATTATTGTCGTTGCAAATTCACAGGTAAAAATAACTGACGACATGACGTATACTACTAGATTGTTCGGGTTCCATTGTTAAAGTGAGGAGACTGTACAAAAACTGTAGTGAAAATCCGATGACACCCCGCCTTCTTTTGTTGGTTTTTTTTGGCTACCGTTCCGTCGCGCTTGCTCGCCCCCCCCCCCCCCGATGGTTTTCAACAAACCGGTGACAAGGTTTGAAATTAGACTAAGCATCAACAAGGAACACATTAATTTTATGACAAGCAGAATAGCCTTGCATACGCGAGGCGAGAAAAATACGCTTTCATCAACATCTTATAGTGCGACTTTTTCAGAATGAGCGGGATCAACTTTGATTTTCCCGAAACTTTCTGTTGGATTTATTTGAAATTTTGCACGGGGCTCATATTTCACACTAACCTATTGGTACTGATTTTTCTTTTGTTAGACTATAGCCTGATTTTTTTTTTGCTTTTCTGCGCAAAAATTTCAAATAACTCCAACGGACAGTTTTTCAGAAAAGCACTGTCGAACCCGCAGTGTTGTTTAAGGGTACCATAGCTGCAACCTAAAACTGTAAACAGCAAACAACAAAAGAACACGAAGATTCGTACTTACTAGTCTTTAAAAGCAGGAAAACAAAATAAAACAAACAAACAGAGGCAGTAAACATGCCACAGGGACGAAGCTGCGATTTAAATAATCTCTTAAGTCTCTCTTTCCCCTTCTGGCCCACTGAGAGTTAAGAGGATTGCATAATTTAAACCCCAATCACAAAACTCCCATTGGGGCAATATACATGCAATAAGATATGATGTTTAGAGTACTGTGACATGTAAGGCTTTTTTTTTTTTTAACAAGTTTCAACTTTACGCCGTCAACAGAGAATACGGATTTTTCATTTACAAAGGTTCAACTTAACCCGTCCATGAAAAACGAATTTCTTTCACGGGTAAGCTGTTTTTGTTCGAATTGTACATTAGTATGGTTCTGAATTTATGTTTCTCTTCATGCACTGATTACTGTGTTTGGTGGAGGGTTACAGGACAAAAAGGCGACAGATTCAAAGTGCTCTCAATAGAGAGACAGAACAAGAGAGCAATGTCGACCTGTCAGACAGGTAGACATGCAGATCTATGTGGAATGACAGACAAACAGATAAATATAAAGACAAACTAATAGAATAGAATAGTTAGGTAAGCACACAAAACAGGCAAGCAGGCCGGCAGACAGACAGTCAGAGGGACGGACGGACGGGTAGATGCAGAGAGAGACAGAGAGGGGGGGGCGGATAGATAGATAGATAGATAGATAGATAGATAGATAGATAGATAGATAGATAGATAGATAGATAGATAGATAGATAGATAGATAGATATAGATAGATAGATGGATGGATGGATGGATGGATGGATGGATGGATGGTTGGATGGGTGGACGGATGAATGGATGGATGGAGTGATGGATGGATGGACGGATGAATGGATGGATGGATTGTTGGATGGAAGGATCGATGGATGAATGGACAGAATAACAAGAACAGCAACACAATCATAAAAACGATTCCAACAATAATATCAAGAAGTCCACTAACAGCATCAGCCACACACCAGTCCAGACCACTAAAACGTCATAAGAAACAAGCTGGGACGCCACGAACATTTCACTGGCCCTATCATCAAAACCCAACAGAATTGATGTTACAGCAAAGAAGTAAAAAAAAAGCCCCGTCTTACTTGACATGTATTCCTATCTTTTGAACACTTTTAGTTATATAAATACAAATTTAAAATATTATTTTCACTCCCCCCATTCATCAAAAGCAGAAAACAAAATCCCTTCAGCGTTTACAAAAATACATTAGCAAATAAAGTTATCATCTCGAAGGCCCGCACGGTAAACTGGCGTAATTCGACTTTAAAACACAAACTTGAGCCATTTAGTATTCGTGTGGCCATTGATAGCCTACAGGTTGTATTCAAAGTTTGGGGGTAAATCCTGAAAACCAAGGGTTAAATAATTTTAAAAAAAAAAAAAAATCATAAATATTACGTGTGGTAAAAAAAAAGGCATCCAGTTTTTAGTTACTCCTGAAAAAAAATTTGTAAAAAACTAAGTTGCCACAGTTCACCACGCATCTCTCGATCTGTAGTTGTGCGAATACACTTCATTGGTTTCATGATAGGGCCACTGAATTATATCTTTTATGTTACTTACATGAATGAGACCCAGTAGAATCAAACAGGTTGCAAGGTAGACCAGTGGTCTCAAAGGTCCGTGACAGTCAGCTGACATCTTGCTGCTTTGGCACTTCGTACAATAACAGAACACTGTATTAATATGTGTCAATACTGTCCTCTATGCTTAGCGCCAAGCACTCATATAAGATTCATTCGCTGTTGCAAGTTGTTGACTGAGGAAAAAGTAATATAAATAAATAAATGGGAAACCTATAAATAGATTGATCGAAATGTCTTTGCCTGGTGTCGTAAAGAAATTATAATTAATGACACAAGGTTTTCAGTGGGGGCTTGGGGGGTGGGGGTGTGAAGAAGTAATCAGGAAGGTTGTTGAGGGAGGAGGGAGAAGGAATGATCAGGAAGTCAGGAGGGTTTTAAGTCTTTTCATGACACAACCATGGCTTACTTAAATAAATATATAAGGTGTGTCCTTCAAGTGTGTGTGTTCACTACATTAAAATACTCTTTGTCGTTTTATGAACGAAACCGTCAGCTTTTTTTTTTCTGGGAATTAATGGCGTAGGCTTAATTATCCATGTAGATGAGCTTGTAGATTATTAGGTTTGCTAAGTGGTCGGCAGGTCATTAATAAGAAGTTGCTTTGAAAACTTGCTTTGAAGTAGAGATAATTCTGCCCTGTCACGGAAAAAGACCATAAAATGATCCACAGGTCATTGTGAAGTTGTTTTGACCACTATAACAACAACAACAGCAACAACAACAACAACAACAATAACAGCAACAACAACAATAGAGATATTTCTGCCCTGTCAAAGAAACAAGATCATCATTTTACATGTCAGTCTTGTGTCAAATTCACTTTTTATCACCATTTTAAAGAATGAAATGTGCTGTATCTTTTTATCTCAATTATAATTTAGTACGTCTTGGACTAGTAGGAGTTTCCTTTGATAATCAGAAAATGATTGCTGGACATGTGGGCGGATCTGACAAAACCGTGTGCAAGGTGAAATGCTTTTAAAAAAATCAAAATAACATATTTCTAAGACGATTTCAAGGAAAATATTTTAATTGAATGCAGAAAAATGGCAAATCTTCATAATATTAAGCAAATCTCAATTTCCATAGGGAAATTTCCCCCCTTTGGAGAGGCTTTCTCGGGAAATTGGACGTTTGCCTAAAGCCCGATTTCGTCAGATCCACCCACATTAAGATGCGTCTCGTTTGGCAAACAAAATTCATAATAATTATTGCAGTTAACAGTAAGTAATGCAGAACAAAATAATGGATTTCAGAATAAAATGTAATATTGTAAAATATTTATCGGACGCACGGCTATAGTCAAATTTTGTCTATCAGTTACATTGGAAACTGCGAGGTTATTGAGTTTGTTTCATCGGTACACTGATTATCACTGCCAAAGATAGCCTCAGATTTTGTCAGTCAGTTGCACTGAAGACTGCCAGATCATTGATTTTGCTTCATCGATGCACTGAAATTCATTGCTATAGGTAGCCTCAAATTGTGTCGATCCGTTACATTGGAAACTGTGAGGACATTGATTTTGCTTCATCTATGTACTGAAGCTCAATACGGCTGTGCACACTGAAAATGCCTCTTACAAAAAAACAAAAAAATCAATGATTATAGACAAAAGGGATAAGAAGTGTGTCAACATTGTACACATGACTGACACGTGGGATGTCCTACCGCTATTTCATGAAAGTGTATTTTCTCAGCCCCCTCATGACATTTCGCATGAAAGCATTCAATTATTATGAAACGCCCGCATTCATCAAGGTTAGTTCATTCTCATGTCGTAGAAGTTACCAATCCCACTCTGGTAGTATAAATCGGAAACCGGGTAAAATTTGACATCCCCCCCCCCCCCCAAACCAAACTCTTTAAGGCCCTGGGTTTGTAATAAAGATCAAGAAAGCAAAAATAATTATTAAAGAGATCAAGCAAACGCTAGGTCTCTTGGAGTTTTGATAAACTGCGTTAAACACACACAAAAAGAACGGTTCATCTAAAAAAAAAACCTTGCACAAAATGTAATGGGTCCCATACAGATCTTCCTAAGAGAAGCCGCACAGGATCTCTGTCTTTGCTTTTTTTTTTTGTTTTGTTTTTGCTTTTTGTTGTCGTTAATTATTTGTTAGACCTGCAACGATGACTATTAAGTGGTTGGATTATTGTAGCATGATAAACTCTTCAAAAATATACCTTAATAAAAACCAACAACAAAAAAAAAAAAAGGAAAGAAAGAAGGCAAGCAATATCTTGTAATTTGAACCAGATCCAGATCTAGTTTATAAAAATCATACCACGTCTGTTTCAGGGATCCTGTCAGTGTCAGCACTGTTTGTCTAATTCCAAAATGGTCCCCAAAAATAATTAAACCATTCTTTACCCATGAATATACAAAATAATCAATCATGAAATAATCAAAGTCCAAATATTGCTCATGTATGGTAAGTGACTGAAATCACCAAGAAAAACATCACAAAATGATACAGATATAAAGACAATGCCGAAGAAGGGGGAAAGGCAGATGGGGCGTAGGAACCAGTGCCATTTGATATTTCACCAACTACTTCTATAAAAAAAAACAACACAACAACCAACAAATCGAATCAATTTCCCAGAAATGAACACGGCAAAGACTTGATTAATGACACAGGTAAGCTTGTCAGATAAGTGTGGTTCAAATTTTTACTAAGTATTCAGCTGTTGAGTACGAACATTGCTTAAATCCTTCAGTACTGAAAAAGCAGTGCTGTTTACTCTTTACTGATTCATCTGTTACGCGTTTAGGTTTTCCATTACCAGCTTCCAAACACAGATCTGTATCCTGATTTAGATTCACATCATAAGTAATTGAAATAAGAGATCTTAACACATTTAAGGATTTGAGAAAATTTAGCGTTCACGCCATCAGCAATCAAAGGGTTAAACAAAGAGTTCATTTCTGTCATTCTACATTACAATGCCAGTTTTGTAAAATTTTATCACAAAAGTCCAGAAATAGGCAAAGATAAGAATAATATTAGGATAATAATAAGCAAAGGTCTCTAAATTTTGTGCTGTTCAACAGGTTTTTCCGAAAAGTCTGGAATCAAAAGAAAAAACAATCATGGTTCCAGACTTTTCAGATACCCTGTAGATTGCCCTACAAGTGTCTTAAAACTAAAATTAAAAAAAAGAACAAAATAAATACAACCAGCAACAACAACAGACAATCCAAGGATGGGTAAATAACTAGATCAACAAACAAAGTTCTTTATAACAAACGAACCGACACAACACCTACCAGAGAATCCGCTGAAATACGAGTCACTGCTGGCACTCAAGCAAACAGTACTGTGTGCTGACGGTCAACACAACAGAGTCCCCGTTGGTTACTTCCGAGCTCGAGGAAGTATCATGAGGAACTAACTTCGCGCGACACCGTTTCTCGCTGGCAGGTGAAATAAGAAACTGCCAGTGAACGGTTTTCACAGCTGTATTTTCAGGGGTTATAAACTACCTCAAAGCTATGGCTCTCGATGCTGTGACACCGTTATTTTGAAAACCCGAAGACTTTCGGATCTTAAGCTGTGTTTTCATGTGTACGGAAATGGAAACGTCAAAAATCCATCAGATAGTAAAAAGAAAGAGTGTTTCCAGGAGTACGGAACCGGCGTTTCCCTCAGCACGAAAACATTCATTCTGTTTCACTACTTTAAGGATTTTTGACGTTTCGGTTTCCATTCCCGTGTCCTTAAACATGAAAACGCAGCTCGACCGTGTCAGCCGTGTATGTCATTACAGCCGGACTGACAATTTCAAAAATTATAAAATCAATTTTTTCAAGTGGCAGCTAATCTAGTCCGATGGTTTTTGAACTGACCTATTGTGTTTATTCAAGTTTCAGGCATTAAAAAAAAAAAAAAGATATAAAAAATGTAAATAAAAATACAACGTGTTCCTCTTGACAAGTCCACCGCACAGGATAGGAGACTACTTGACACACGTTCAATCTGGTGCGATTTTCCGGCCCAGAAATAGGTGCGCGTAATTTATGAGATCTGCAGCATGACTGTAGATTATAGCAGGGAAACTTGCTAGATCAAAGAGAAAGAGACAGAGAAAGGACGGCGGGAGCACAGGTTCATCACGGACGATGCCGGGTACCTCATCTAATAATAACTGTAAAAAAAAAAAAGCTGTTAACTGCGTCTACAAGCAGTATTAAAGATGTGATTCTCGAGGGGAAAATCCTTTCTTATCTCAGTTGGGCATTCAAATCATGCAATTTATATTATATATCGTGGTTACGGATAGACGGATAGAATTACTTGCATAGTGATCTACATGCATAGAATTTTAAAAAAAATGTCCCTGATACATTTTTGGGGGATGATTTCTAAACCTGTAGGCCTACTGGGTCCGCTGGTCAATGGTAGTCAAACCCCTGATGGCGACCTGCTACGTTTTATGGCCGACAATAGCAAATTCGTGGGAGGAGTAGCGGGACACAGCCTGGCGAGCATCTGTGCCACCACGAATCTCTGTATCCATGAGGAAATGTCGATCAAAGCGGTATCGAAATATTTTTAATCGCAAGTAAATCAGGTTATATTCAGGTTAGTGGCGTAAATCTGGGTTTGAAATGTCTATTATGTTATCATTTTTGGAATAACGATCTCCGTGAGCTTTTCAAATAAAAAGTTATTAAAGTATGTGATTTATTATCGAAAAATAAAACAGACGAAATAAAAAAACAACGATTATCTACGTACCTTTGGCGAGATCTAGCTATTTTTGCGTATCGAATCGTCTTTATTGATATCGCCCATCATTGCGGCTTCAGGCGACTGTACCCTATTTTCCCACACACCGCCAGTCGCCTACCTGAATGCACTCTCACAAAAGAAGCAAAATAGAACAGATCTACTGTACTATACTGCCGTGTTACAGGAAAAGACGGTATGACCCAAACACAAACTTTTAAAGAAGATGCCAAGAAAAAAAAGTTTCTCGTTGCGCTTCACTTTGTTCAATCTCCATTTTTTTTTTTTTTTGTATGTCTAAGAGGAACTATTAGTCGTACAAACGTAAAACCCTGAAATAGCCCTTATAACTGGTGCCAAAAAAAAACAACAACTGATTTAGATCGGTATATACTGTCTTTTTACCGTAAAACGGCATCGTAACTCTGTTGCATTCAAACAGGACACGCCACCTACCACATTAAAAACGCCTATTAATATAATATGTGAAGTAGCTGATTACCATATATGGAGGCTTTGCAATATTTGAGACATTCCAAGGTCGCTTTAGGACAAATAATCATATGATTCTTTTGAATATATTATGAACACCTCCTCCGTTTCGATTTGCTTCTTATTTTTTCTAATTCAACACACTGAAGTGCTTAAATTCATTGGAATATACAGTGAACTTGTTCACGTGCTCGCAACTGACAGGAAGAAAGGAAGAAAGGTTGATAATAAAACAGAGGAATACTTATCTGCAGTTCACTTATCCTTAACATTAAACAAGAAAATTAAACTTTGAAATAATTATTAACACTTTCTGTAAGTCAGCATGTTAGCATCTAACTTACCAGTACATTACACTGAACCCAAATCATCAAAATAATATTTTTTAAATATAAAATCAC
>OZ007572.1:36219896-36262396 GCA_963931925.1 Onchidella celtica
CTTTGAAACTAAATCTCTTACTGCAGTAAAGTCAAAAAGAGTACGAACAAAAAAAAATTAGCAAAGCGAAACCTCCCTTTTGCAGAGACGTTGTATTTAAACAATAGTGACGTCTGGGCTACTCATGCAGCAAAGAGGACTCGGGCGATGTACTGTGTGCACTTAGGATAAGTTAAGGCGCAGATATTCTCTGAGTAGGCCTAGTGGGAAAATATGAGGTGAGAAGCGCCCTGCAATTAATGACCTTTGAAAAAAATAAAAAGAGAATCCAGTGGTATGGTAATTCGGTAGGAGAACGGCGGTTTAACTTTAGAGCTACCAAAACATAAAACACAAAGTGTTCTGGTAATTCCAGCGATAACGATTTGAGAACTTGACGTGGGCCCGTGTTTATGCAGCCACTATGTTCTGTCTACAAAGTGACATCATTGCGCTTACGTCTACAATATTTTAATGCTAAAGTGACACTACTGGGCTTAGGAAAACAATCTTCCGATGCCTACCTTGTCCTGAATTGCCTTACTAGAGGCAATTTCCACCACAGAATGGCCAGAATCTGTCTGACAAGATGAGAATGTTCACGTTTCGCTCCGAGAAATCGAAAAACCAGGTTAGTGTCTGGCTGGATGTGGCCAAGCCGTGCATCTTTTATGATCTAATCAATTCCAGACGGATAGCCAGTTCGATCTAACTTCCAAGTATATCTACAAAAATATTCAGTCAGGTCTACCGAGGGAAGGTGGACACAGGACAGATAATGCATTGTACTTGAAGTAGCTCAGTGAAAAAAAGGAAGCGTTTGTTTTACTTGCGCGCATGGAGAAAGATCAACACGGGTTCTCATGTAATGATTTTTCTTTTCAAGGACCTCTTTCTGAAGAAAGATAAAGTGACTCCTTCACTTTCTGTCTTGATATCAACACGTTTCTATTTCTCTCTGTCCAGCCACCCCTCCCCCTCCCTCAAATCTCTGTTCTTTCTCTACTTCTCATTTCCTCAATTTCTTCTGTTGTTTAATTGGCTAATTTTGATTGGTGTTCCATTTATCTTGTGTCGACAACAACAATAAAGCATTCTGGAGCCAAATTTTCCATCCCACTTCATCAGAATGGTAGCTTACATTTTTATGGCACACAATACTTCATTATCCTGGTTACTTCCTAAAGGAAAAATATAGGTTATCCACAGCAATGGTGATTCCATAAGCAAAGAAGACGACGACCAACAAATAAAAGAATAAAACAACAAAAACAACAACAAAAACGCCATAACTAAAGAAACCGTCGACCTCAAACACGACACCGGCAGGACCTTTTTGTCACCAAAGGCTCATGACCCACCGTTGGAGTGCTTGAAGGGGAGGGCGAGGCTGGCAACGGCTTTACGGTCACGTTTTTGATCCACTTCTGTGCCGTGTCCAGCAGTAATAGAGGCTTAAAAATAGCCTTAGCGATCACCTGTCCTGCAGACAGGGGCAAAGAGGGTTATAGTTACTGCACCCACTTTGGACAAGGGACAGCCCTTCTGTGACGATGATACTTGAGAATAACTTACGGCGACGCTAGATTGTTGTAAATCAATGCAGGCACTCTGTTCAAAATACGCTGATATTCCAAATGACGTCCAGCCTGCTGTTATGTTCACAACGTCACTACTCTACGCTAATGGCAAAAGTCAGTTTTGACACTTTTGAGACATTATGAAAAAAACAACTGTTTCTTTCTTATCGTTTGGTAACTTATACCACTGTGATTCTATTGGATTATTACAATTTCCTATTGGCCCATTTCTTTTTCTATAATATTATCTGATAGATCTCATGCCCAGGAATGCAATGAATCGTCAGTTGCCTTTAGGCATAAATCAATCGGGACGATATTATTCCATTGTGATAACTTGAGTCATTCATCCACGTCAGTTAGGCTACTTGTCTGCAGGTCAACAAAATCTCCGTCTGTGTAACCATAAACAAGGGCATATTTCACAATAATTCAACTGACATTTGAAAGTTGGCCAAATTCTTATACTGTCCAGAAAACAAATGAATTTTCATTACGAAATAAACAACGAATTTGCGAAAAGAAGCTATTTTGCTCATTAATCAACAGTATCTATGAATCCGAAAACTGGACTCTTAAAAATGGACCATGATATAGCTGGATCTATGTCCATCATGCCTGCTGCTTAAATGATGGACTTTATTCATAGAATTGCACATCGAGGGTCTTGACCTCAACCGCACAACTCAGAAATCTTGCTTTTCTGTATATACTGGAAAACAGAAAAGGACCTCGTTCTACACTATGTGTGAAACTATCTGATCACAGACCATCATAGAAACTGAAAAAAAAAGAGATAAAATATGATCAAACGCCAATTCGGTTTTTCCACTTTCAGTAAGTTTTGTCTTCCCGTCTGTAAAGTGGATTTTCTCTAGACCCCCGCCGGTAGGTTTACAAGTAACAATTCATCGGTTTCAGTCCAAGGATGCTCGTGTTTTCACGCCGTGGGATAAGCCTGCAACCCACTCATTTCAGCAAATGTCCCCACGGCTATACAATTATAGACGGGCCTTGAAAATAATGCAGTTACGCACAGGTTTGTTTCGAGGCGCAAAACTCACTGTGACTGTCACCACCGACTCCGCCGAACATAGTTCAATAACATCCCGGCTGTAAGTGTCGATACTATTGGTTTGATTTCAGCTGTCGTCTCAAAAGTTGGGCTCATCACATTTTTGCGTGACGGAAAGCTGTACCTGATCAATGAATGCAACTCAATATTTTCTCTATTTGGCTTTGTATTTGTCTACAACCTCCTAAACACACCCTTTTGGGGTTTATTGCCTAAAAAGATCAATGTGATCACATAGAAAATAAAGTAAATCTGTTGTGAATGCTGTGGTAGAGTTGCAAATCTGTTACAGAAAATGTTTCCATCATTTCCAGACACCAGACAGTTCTATAATAACAAAGTCAATATAACTGCATTAAAGTATATTACGGCCATGTAGACGTAAAAGTGTACGTGGGCATATTTTAAAAGGTCTTGAAATTCGCTATCATAATAATATGACATCCTTGGAAACGACTCTCAATAAAACTTGTGGAATGACTGTACTGTCAGTTGTAGTGAGTTTTGCGCCTCACTGACCTAATGCTGTGACAATGGCACTAATCAAACAGACCGCCACGGATTTCTGCAGGTAAACCGACAAGGGCCTTTCGTGCCGGTACAAAGCACCTGATTCGATTACGAACATGTTACATGAGCCGTGCTACGCTGACGTTCAATAACGTCAGGACGAAACTACAGAGAGTAATTCTAGATCTATTATGACAAGGAAGTAATATGCTGGGGGAAAGCACAAAGGTATGAATTAACTTAGGCCCATATTCGACAGAAACAGAACAAACAGACAGTACAACGAAAAAAACAAGGTGGGGGGGGGGGGATGGCGACAGCTACAAAGCGAATATAACAATATTTAAGAGCAAGATGGGATTTCTGAAGAACTTCCTTGTTTAGTGCTTCAATCCACGTACTATGTCCTCCTCAAATCTATGAAAACATGAAAAGGGCTTTGTGTCAGTTCGATGGCATTTTGCCAGCAGTAATAAATTATCATACTATGAGGAGAATAACAAGCGCTGAAGCCTACGTGTGAATTAACATCCTCCTCCTTCCACCCCCCTCCCCTTCCCTTTCCTTCTCCCAGTCTATGTCTACCCAGTCTCTCAAGCGAGCAGACAGGGAAAAGAAAAATTAATGCATTAACAATAACCAAAAGATAAGCCTAGTAAAGAAAGGTAAAGTCAGTTATTTCAACAACACTTTAAATCGACTGACAAATAACAGCGAAGCACTAACCAACACCACGATGACATCGAAAAGGAGCAGGAGTGAAAAAAACAAACAAAAGACAAATAATAACACACTATATTGTACAAAGCTGCATAAAATTATCTGCCCAGAACAATTATTGATACTCATAGAGCACGTTGAGTCAATATAGCTGAAGCGGCTGTTATCAAGAGCAGAAAGGGAATATGTACCGAATTACATACAGTATTATGAACGAACAGGGAAGTATATTATGGTATTGGTTGCTACCGAGGCGTTCTCACTACAGGCCGGTCAGCCGAATGTAGGTCAGACATGTAGTGGGCCGTCTCGCCGCAGAGAGACTGACTAGCATTAATTAAATAATACGTTTAGTACTACATGTATTACTAGAACAGAGGTCCACATGGGCTAGCTCAGATACTAGTAATGAGAAATGTGTTCTAACAAACTATCGCGTTTTCGGCATTAGGCCTACTTAGAACACACAAAAATGTTTTTAAAATTATGATAAGTGAAAAAATTAAACACACAAAATACCTTCATTACCAAATACTACGTGCAGGACCAACGATGCTTGGTTCAGTTTTAAAAAAATTACATAAAATCATATGATTCATAAAACTGACAAATTGACCAAGCGATGAAGCATGGTTCAATAACACAACTGTGCATGTACTGATGTAGATTCATTTTTTAATTCTAGATCTAGTGTGATGTGGAATTTGAGTGAATGAAAATTTCTGTGTTGTTTAAGAAACAGAACCTCATTTGAACAGTATTCGTGGTTTAATTCTGATAGCCTGCATAGAATGGCACCAGATAAAAGCCGTCATTATAATGCAGTGTATACCAGGGGAAGTTAATAGCAATCTTTCAGACACACACTTAAATAACTCCCTATCCTCATTCAGTCATTGCCTTTACCACCACCTTCACCCTATACCAAACAAAAATGAACATGAATGGGAGAAAGAAAAAAGACAAACTGTACAACATCAATAGCACTGACAACAATAACAATGAACTAAATGTTATTTTGTACTCACGAATACATGTAGTCTGTAATGTGGATGCAGGCATTATAATAATTACTCCAGGGATTTATTGTGATTTTGACGTCAGTTTAGCAATCTTCCTCTTTGGATGTTTTCGCTTTGCAACTGGAGGCAGAACCGCTTCAAAAGAATAACCAAGTGAATGCAAGAAGGAGATCCTGGTGCGTGTAGATGCGACTGTTCTTTGGGGTATTTGTTAGTGTTACAGATCTTTTGATGAGTGCAGTCTTCTTGTCATCATACTGATCCGATGCATAAATAAGCCATCACAAAGCGAAGAACTTCATCAAGTTGACTCCATGACTTAATTTTCTTTATAAACTGGTGAAAAATCCTCTTCACACTGCAGTATGCTTCATACTATCATAGTCTAAAATTAACGTCTCACTCTCAACTTTGCTTATAATAGTTATAATTTGAAATGAACAGAAAACTCTGGTATTGGACCGGTTCTCTCATGGCTAAGGAAAATGTAATTGTTCGGTTGTTTAGTACTCGTTGCCAAAAAACCCAGGTCTTTTAGTTTGCGACTTAACAGGTCATGGAAGCTCTCAGATTTTAGTGAGTCAAGTTCGAGAAACTCACTCATTTCATCGATATCCACTGCGCAGGCCTCTTGTGTAGACATTTTTCTGCGGCGTGGAGTAGTGGAGGTAGAAGTGGGAACACAAGATGAGGGAACATTAGGAAACACAGATGGGGGCACAGCTGGAACATAATGCCGAGAGGAGGGGATCTTAGTTGTAGGAACATCTTTTGGCCAATGCAGGGCGCAAATCCCCATGTTTCCAATAACATCTTCTACATTCAGTTTGTTCGGTAAGCTTGCAACCCACTCGTGACACTTAGTTTTGTCCTTTGGAAATCCATAGATTGGTATTTTCTCTTTGGAATCATCAGTTTTATAGCCTGTTTTGCAGCCAAACACAGAACACTTTCGTCCCATTTTGAGTGAATATTTGTAGACCCCTAGTCCAGTTCATGTAAAAAGTAGAATCTAGATCTAGATCTAGACTAGATCTACAGTCAAGGCGGTTTCCTACAATCAATAATGCAGCTCACTCACAGCCACCGTACAGCACGAAACACCACAATTTACAATGCACTGATGTTACAGAATCCCAGTTGATGTGATGAACTAAAACAAAAAAATACAGTTTACAGAATCCTTCGTTCTCTTCTTGACTTGATGAAATGAAATCAAGAGACGGATAAATGAAGGAGTCACTTCTATGTATATTCTGATCTGTCTAGATATCTTAAAATCTTTATAATCCACGAGTTCACAAGTTGAAGCATGAGTAGCGAATGTGTAATGTAAACTGTCTTTGAATTTCGGGAAATACAGACCGGGTCGATGCCGTACTTATTTCATTTATGGTATCGAGTCTCACTTTACTCTCTATTTTATATTTGTCATGTCGTATCGATTTGGAGTATCGATATTGTCACTGAAAAATCAGGGGGAGTAACTGCCCTTTGTTTCTGAGTGAGGCCTGGTGAGGCTAGCCAGTGGTCGGACCACTACATGTCTGACCTACATTCGGCTGACCGGCCTGTAGTGAGAACGCCTCGGTTGCTACGTAAGATTTATTTGCAACCTTATTGTGTGTCATGACATAGCACGCGGGAAAAAAAAAGAACGAAGGACGAGGGAGAAAAAAAAATTCGATAATGACCAGCAAAATCTAATAATAACACTCGTGGAAAATATTTCTTCTCCTACAGCTATGTTCAGGACATGGCGTCCTGGAAGAAAAGCGTAACTCAAGATACGCCTTTTTAACCAATCTGAATAGTAAATTATGCGAGCCACTGACAGAAAAGTTACTTTTTGATCAGCAAGCATGAATACAAAGTCAATGATAATAATAATAATAATAATAATGGTTCTACCATGCCAGGGAAAAAAGGGGGGGGGGGGTGGGGGTTTAGAGGGTATATTGTCACAAATCCCAGACTGGGAGATGTAATAGTTTATGACAGGACGACAATCACGAACAAACAAGTTTAACACTTAACAAAACAACCCATCAGACTCACACATTTATTAAACATAATTATACATATAATAGCGCAATTACATACATTATATTATTGAAATGAACTGCCGTACAACGGCCTTATTCTCACACACACTCTCCCTCGGATCCACAATCCGGTAGTTACTCCTAAAGGCACTTCGGCCTCAGCCTCTCCCCTCAGGGTCTTAATAGCACATTAGTAATTCACTGGCACCGCCGTCTCTCAGTATCACCTTTCTATTGTCATACACCTTAATATTCCACTCGCATCTCCACAGGGCAATAACACATTATTATTTCCATAGCCATCAACATGGCAACAACATAGTATCAGTTCACTAGCCTATCAACATGGCAACAATATAGTATCTCATTCACTCTCATATCTACGTCCCTGTCCGTGGCCTGACTGCCACGACTTTATGTGCCTCTACTGTCCTACACTGACAGCCTCACTTTGGGCCTCTGTGTGGCCTCCGGCCCTATGCTGGCCTATCCCCTGTGCTCATCGAGGTGGCTCTTCGGCCCGTCCCCGACACCTACAAGAATAACATTACATTGGTATAATACCCTACCATTTCTATTCACTCCACCTCTCCTTACAATCCATGAAGCGTACACACACTAGTTCACCTTTCACTCACCACACATCTTACGGTAACACACCTCCATCGGAGTACACACTACTCACTCGCGCTACACATCCATGAACTCACTTTCATCTATCGCTCATGGCGCACATTGCTATATCCAATACCAAGGACTTCCACATTCCTCACATATACTTATTCACATCATGGTAATAGACGAATATAATATAATACATCAATCATAATAATCAATCAACGTTCTACATACCAGTCATTACTGGAAAGACTCTCACTAGTCTTCTCGACTGCTTCCTTTTATGTCCGCCCGATGGGCTCTTATTCACAGGTCCGCTCCTTAGGACCTTCTAACTTGCAGTGATAGTTATACAGCGCTTTCGCCTCCTTCAGACCCCCCCCCCCCCACTACTCACAACAGCACGCTTAACTTGCTGTCTACTGTGAGTCCTTCTTACTCTACACCCGCTCTGTAGCAATCCCCTTAATTGCACTCACTCCACTCGTGACATCATCCCCCACCCCAAAAAAATTAATGCAATTAATTTCAAATCGCATCAAGATGACTGTCAACGAGTGAGCGTGAGCAATACCTACACTAAAAAAACTGACCTAGCAGTTCCCCTAGTATATAAAATACCGAAATCAGGGGAAAACATGGGGATCAATATGGCCTGCAATATGCATATATGTGTCACATCATGAATAGCTAACTAACCACAATACTTAATACAGAATCAAAAACCATTCAACCTATCAACCATTCTTCATATCATATTTATAATGTCAATATTTTAAAGTCGACTTATTCACACAGATCCTGTCAATGTTCCTGTCCTCCGATGTATAAGCTGCTGAACTCTTCCCCTAGGCTCGACTAAGGTAGTCGGCGATATGATTGCTGGTTCCTGGAATTGGTTGAATAACGAAGGTATACGGCTGCAAAGCCAATGCCCATCTAGACAAGCGTGGGCTGGACGAACGATTCTTCGACAAAAATGTCAGTGGCTTGTGGTCTGTCTGGATACAAAATTCTCGTCCCATGAGATAACGTCCTAGTTTCTGGACGGACCAGACAATGGCAAGACACTCACGCTCTATCACAGAATACTTTCTTTCTCTCTGCAATAACTTCCTACTGACATAACATACAGGATGGAGACATTCGTTCTTCTCCTGTAGAAGACAAGCGCCGACACCAGAGTCCGACGCATCCGTTCTGAGGATAAAATTAGATCGAAAATCGGGTAATATCAAAATGGGTGACGATGATAATGCTGTCACCAAATTATCAAATGATGTCTGACATTCAGACGTCCACTGGACCTTATCGGGTTGTCCCTTCTTAGTAAGGTCAGTAAGAGAAGATGACAAGGAGGAAAAATTTGGAATGAACTTTCTGTAATAATTTAAAATTCCCACTAAGCTTCTGACTTGTTTCTTTGTTTTTGGGATTTGCAACCCTACTAACTTGTCAATTTTTGTTACTTCAGGTCTCTGAACACCTCTACCCACAATATGTCCTAAGAATATTATCTCCGGACATGCCAAATCCATCTTTGCGGGTTTAGCCGTTAACCCAAAATGACGTAATCGTTGAAAAATTACTGTTAGTGTCTGAATATGCTCAGACCATGTCGACGTATGGCATGCTATATCATCAAAGAATGACACGACATTAGGTATGTCCTTCAACACTAATCTCATTAATCGTGCAAACGTCGCTGGCGCGTTCACCAACCCGAATGGCATGACCTTAAATTGGAATAATCCAATGGGCGTTTGGAACGCCGTGTATTGTTTAGACTCCTCAGTAAGCGGGATTTCCCAATACCCTTTCGTCAAATCTATCTTGGAAAACCACGTGGACCCGGCCAATGAAGCTATTAATTCCTCCTGAAACGGGATAGGCTCCCTATCGCCTACCGTAATAGTGTTCAGTCTTCGAAAATCAATACAGAACCGCACCGATCCATCAAGTTTTTTCACGAGGACGATGGGTGATGAATACGGCGATGTTGATGGTTCTATCACATCTAACTTCAACATTGACTCAACTTCCTTTACAACTCTATCTCTCGAAGAAAACGGCAGCGGATAAGGTCTAAGAAATACCGGCTTATCCGAAGTCAACTTTATTTGGTGCTGGATCGCCGTAGTGCGACCCGGCAAATCCGTAACAACATCCGGAAATGACGCTAACAGGGTCTCAAGTTCCCTACTCCTTGAACTCGTAAGGTCAGGGTTAATTTTAACGTCCCTGTAACCTTGTGTCGGAGTTAACTCCGGCAATTGAATTTGTAACTCTTCCTGCGCCTCGGTGTCGCTTACGTCACAGTCCGACTGGTCTACGACCCCCGTACAAGCAATAGAGAAGACAGTCTCCTCTGGTCTTGTCTGTGCACACAGATACTGTGGTCTCTCATAAAATCTCTGTAGCATATTAACATGGAAAACCTTACTCGTTCCATCAATGTGGATAGCGTAATCTACCTTTGAAACAACTCGCTCAATAACATAAGGGCCTTTCCATGTCATCAATAACTTATTATGGTCCGTAGGTAACAACAACAGAACCTTGTCTCCTGGCTTAAAAATTCTCAGTTTGGAACCTCTATCTTTATAGTCTTTTGCTCTTTTCGAAGCGATACCAGAAGCTTCTTCCGCTATAGTGCGCGCTGAAGATAGTCTTTCTCTTAAATCAACAAGGTACTGAAACACCGAAATCTGCTCATCGTCTCCCGATGATGGCGACGTCATCATGTCCCGAAGAACATCAGTTGGGCCCCTAGGACTACGACCGTACATCATTTCGAACGGCGAGAATCCCGTTGACTCCTGCCGTACCTCTCTGTACGCGAATAACACTGCAGGGATATATCTATCCCAATCTTTAGGGCGATCAGCAGCTACCTTACGCAGCATCGACTTTAACGTCGAGTTCAATCTCTCGCACATGCCATTAGCCTGCGGATGATAAGGGGTGGTAGTGATGGGTTGTATGCTGAATAAGCGGAACAATTCCTTCATCATCTGCGACGTAAATTGCGCGCCCCTATCAGACAGAATTTGCTCTGGTATTCCTACCCTAGCGAAAATTGCAAACAACGCTTCCGCGACTGCCTCAGACGTTATGGTCCGCAGAGGAACCGCCTCTGGCCATCTCGTAGCATTACATATGACCGTTAAGAAGAATCGATTCCCCCTATCGGTCGCTGGGTGAATGGGGCCAACAAGGTCTATCGAGACCTTTTTAAACGGTTCCGAGACCGTGGGGATCTTCTGAAGAGGAGCCTGGGGTGTACGACCCTTATGCGTCGTCTTTTGGCACGCACTGCACGTCTTACAATAGACTTGCACATCTCTGTGGATCGATGGCCAGTAAAAATTTTTTTGAACCCTTTCTTTGGTTCTCGCTATCCCCATATGACCCGCTAATGGGACATCATGTGCCAAATGCAATACTGTTGCGATCAGCAACGCTGGCACCACGACCTGCTTTAAAATGGAGGACACCGTTACATATTTACGGAACAGAATGCCCGCCTGAACAATAAAGGAGGACGACCCGTTCTTATATCTCCTCGTTTTCTCGGTTCGCGCTTCCCCAAAACATGGGTTTAATGATGGATCCTCCCTTTGTAATCTCGCCAAGCGCTCTGGCGTGATATCTAGGTTGACCGCTGGCGTTGCCAAAGGTCTAATCTTATCTTTATCCGCTACCCGTCGACGTGTTTCGACCGCGGCGCAAAAGTCAATACCTTTTGATTGCGACCATGCTTGCACGTTCTCATCGGAAGGGGAAACTACCCGTGATACATTCCCAATGATGAGCTGGGCGCCTGGAAAACAACCAACGACTGCCTCGACTTCCCCGCTAAGGAAAGGTGTATCTATCATTATTCTTGCCATGGGTAATTTCTCAATGGCCCCCGAAAATTGGATGCACGGGACAGTCTCACCTGTAAGCTGTGAATCCCGAATGCAATCCCTATGCACTCCCACAACGGTAGATCCTGTATCTCGTAAAACCGAGACCGGTTCGTCCCCAACAAACCCCGGATAAACCCTAAGACCACCTCCTGTATGACATGAATTTATAACGGGGATCTTTCTCCCACAAGGTAAAACACCGGAAGATAATAACTTCTCACAACTGGGACACTTAGAATACTGTCCGCCTCCGTTGTCCGATGTAACACACGCAGCCGCATGATGAAATTTATTTGGGGAACATGGACTGGAGCTACTGTCCACGTTCGCCGCTATCCTACCTGCAGGGCAGTTCACGCTGATGTGATCTGCTCTTCCGCAGTTCCAACACTTCGCGGCCCTACACTCGCGCGAAAAGTGACCCACGCGTCCGCAAGTCCAACACTCCGCTCCCTGTGCTGCACTAGACCTGGGTCCCCGTGACCCATCGCGACCGGAACTAGAGTCCCTATGCCGTCGGTCATCGGCAAAGGTCACAATTCGCCCCCGGCCATTACCGCGACCTAGCCCTCCTGCTCGGTCAAACTTACCGGATCCATATGCCGGTGATTGGTGATAGCCCCTACGCTGCCCCTGGGCTTGCCCGCTATAGGCACCACGCTGACGCGACCTGTCCCTAAGTCCTGCCGGCGACCCCTCGACAACGGCGACGTACCCAGCATCTTGGACGTACGCCCTGGCGACTGGTTTGGACGGATGTGCCGTACGGTATGCTTCCGCTAACTTAGACGCCTCCTGCAGCGTCGCGGGTTCGTTCTCTTTCAGGAAAGCCACCAGATCTTTGTGGCACGACGCGTACAGCTGGTCACGGATCATTAGGTCTTTCAGTTTAGCGAAATCCGTGCCCACATGCGCCAAGTCTACCCAGTTCGCGAAATACTCCGTTAGTCTCGCGACGAAGGCAGCAAAGTCCTCCCTGGTATCTGCACGTGCTCGCCTAAACTGCTCCCGGAAATATTCCTCGGTACGCGCAAATCGGCGAAGCAGCAAAGCCTTCAGCTTATCGTAATCTTGCACGTCTTCGCGCTGTAGCTCTTTAAAGTAGGTTAACGCTCGCCCCTGCAATAGAGACGCCAGGTACGTGGCCCATAATTCCTTATTTTCCCCCCATTGCAATTGTGCGTTCAGTTCGAACCTGTAGAGGAAGGCGTCTATGTCGTCCTTCCGGTCGTCGAACGTAGGGAGCTTAATCCTAACGCCACCTTTATTGTGTGGGCTCAACTGTTTCTGTTGGCGTATTCTTTTTGATTTCCAACTCCGCTATTCTTATTCGCGCCTCTCTCTCCTGCTGCTTATCTTCTAACTCCTTTAACTTTAACTCCCTCTCCTGCTCCTGAGCCTTAGCCTCCCTTTCCTGTTGCTTAAACTCCCTTTCCTGCTCCTTATCCTTAGCCTCTCTTTCCTGCTCCTGAGCCTTAGCCTCTTTTTCTCGCTCTCTATCCTTAGCACGCTCATCGCGCAAATCCGCCTGCTGTTCTTTAATCCAGCCGCGTAGCTCCTCTCCCTCCAGGCCAAGTTCCTTACCCAACTTCATTAGTTGTTGGAGTTCCGCCATTTCACAGATTTATGGTTATGGTATCTATTATAAGACGACCAACCTGTCGGTATGATCACTAACGATACGACCAGAGACCTGAGATCACACCAGATATAACAATACCCAGTTCAGAATACAATTCAGAAATTTACCTTTACAGCACAACTAATTCTATATCTACAAAATGTATAGCACTATTAATTATAAAAGAAAATAGAACGACAAGAATGAAGAAATACAATAGAAGGACCACAAGTACGTCAAGGACAACGAACCAGACTAGGACAAGCTTCTACAAAAAAAACTATAATGGAAAAAAAAATGCAACCTACTACGCCGATTACACAACACGGTACAAACAAGAACAGAGTCTGAAAAAAAGGAACGTATCTACAGATAGGGAGGAGAAGGACAAGAGAAACGTCTTCCTAAAACAACGAGGAAGATAGAACGCTACAATCTAAACAAAAATACAGGTCCCTACAGAACTGTTCACTGTGATGAACGAAGTTCCAAAGTTTACCACACCTTTTTAAAAGGATAAACTAAGTTCAACACAGCAAACCCGCGCCACCGCCCGTATAATCAATAACGACAACAAAAACAGCAAAAACAGGGAAAAAGACAGATGAACAGACAGCCCCCAATCCAGGGTACAAGTTTTTGACTTTTACTTAACTTTTCTGACTATAACCTCTCCCCTTGTCTCGGAGCTCTGGCTGCTTGTCTCCTCAGGCTGCACGCACACACTCTGGAAAGTTTAAATACACATTAATACCTATTCATAGCAATACATGCATCAATACATATTATTATTCATAAACATACATAAATCATATCATCATGAAATTTCCATTCATCCCACGAACAAAGACAACAGCACGAATTCCTAGCACAACAGAAAAACAACTAGATATAACGAATACACAATGTCAAAATGACCACAGGTAAACAGGACGAGCCCCCAGTGTCACAACGGACGAGCCCCCAGTGTCACAACGGACGAGCCCCCAGTGTCACAAATCCCAGACTGGGAGATGTAATAGTTTATGACAGGACGACAATCACGAACAAACAAGTTTAACACTTAACAAAACAACCCATCAGACTCACACATTTATTAAACATAATTATACATATAATAGCGCAATTACATACATTATATTATTGAAATGAACTGCCGTACAACGGCCTTATTCTCACACACACTCTCCCTCGGATCCACAATCCGGTAGTTACTCCTAAAGGCACTTCGGCCTCAGCCTCTCCCCTCAGGGTCTTAATAGCACATTAGTAATTCACTGGCACCGCCGTCTCTCAGTATCACCTTTCTATTGTCATACACCTTAATATTCCACTCGCATCTCCACAGGGCAATAACACATTATTATTTCCATAGCCATCAACATGGCAACAACATAGTATCAGTTCACTAGCCTATCAACATGGCAACAATATAGTATCTCATTCACTCTCATATCTACGTCCCTGTCCGTGGCCTGACTGCCACGACTTTATGTGCCTCTACTGTCCTACACTGACAGCCTCACTTCGGGCCTCTGTGTGGCCTCCGGCCCTATGCTGGCCTATCCCCTGTGCTCATCGAGGTGGCTCTTCGGCCCGTCCCCGACACCTACAAGAATAACATTACATTGGTATAATACCCTACCATTTCTATTCACTCCACCTCTCCTTACAATCCATGAAGCGTACACACACTAGTTCACCTTTCACTCACCACACATCTTACGGTAACACACCTCCATCGGAGTACACACTACTCACTCGCGCTACACATCCATGAACTCACTTTCATCTATCGCTCATGGCGCACATTGCTATATCCAATACCAAGGACTTCCACATTCCTCACATATACTTATTCACATCATGGTAATAGACGAATATAATATAATACATCAATCATAATAATCAATCAACGTTCTACATACCAGTCATTACTGGAAAGACTCTCACTAGTCTTCTCGACTGCTTCCTTTTATGTCCGCCCGATGGGCTCTTATTCACAGGTCCGCTCCTTAGGACCTTCTAACTTGCAGTGATAGTTATACAGCGCTTTCGCCTCCTTCAGACCCCCCCCCCCCCACTACTCACAACAGCACGCTTAACTTGCTGTCTACTGTGAGTCCTTCTTACTCTACACCCGCTCTGTAGCAATCCCCTTAATTGCACTCACTCCACTCGTGACATATATTTCTGTAGCCCGTAATTAATGTTTGTTAATGTTTAGTGAATGACAGTACACAATAAGCCCAACAATACAGAGAAGAAAAGATAAAAATAAAAAAAAAGGTTGACAGCGAAAAACAGGGTGCTGAAATTTCGGAGTTTTACATGTTTATATAAATCATTTTATGAGGTTTTATGTGCAGTAAATCTATACAATTCCTACCGGGTTTTATTCATGTAAGTAACATGACACCGCACAGAGGTGTATTCGCACGACCGCGGACGACCATTCCGTTTTGCCAAATAATTATTCTATGTATATGAGCTCCGCGAAAGAATGTCTTGATTAAACGCCATGTGTTCAAATGTTTATTTATAATGTAGGTAAGGAATACATTTCAAGTTAACAGTTATTGTCTCGTCCTGCAAAATTTAGGTCCACTGACCTTGTACGGGTTCGTGATAAGGCCATCGTACAGAAATTAATGACACAACTAAACTGACTGAAAAACAAAAAGCGCTTTCAGAAATGTTGTGGCAGAATTAGTTGAGATAATGTTGTACTGATATTTTTCTCTAATGTTGTTGAGAGGACATAATTTAATAAGAGGGTGTGTATTTATAGAGAGATCTCACTTCTATTCACTTGTTTTATTTGATATGAATAAATCCATGAACTGACACCAGTTCGTTCATTTGCATGTGTGCGTAATTGTCCTCTTACACCAAAGTCGAGTATACAGCAACCAAAAAAGTAACTTAGTAAAATAACACCAAAAACCAACACCAACCGGCACATAACACTGAGATAAGGAGATAACTTATTTTATGTATTTCTTTTCTTCCAACGAAGCTTCAACAAAACTGTTGCCGATCGTTCTGGAATGTTCTAGAGTACGATCATTCAGAATCATAATTTCTGTTCCACTGAATTACCAACTGTCGAATAACTTGAAATATCAAATTATCCTTACTCGGTGAAGCGTTGCAATTCAAACGTAGTGTCAAGGTAACACTGGCACCCAAGCATTAACCCCGAACTTCCGTTTTTGTTTAGTTTCATGCAGCTTGTTCGTGCCTACAGATCACGGATACGATAATACTTACACAAGCTATGAAATAAAAAATTGAGTGAATACCTAGCTGGCTGAAAAACGAACGGTCAAGGTGGACAAAAAAAAATCGATGACCTAGTTCAGAATTTACGTACGATCAGAAATTCAAAAGGATTCCGTGTATTATAAAAATATGATGTATGGGTGTCAAGCTGAATTATGAAGCGGAGGGGGCCAACTCGACTATAAAATATCGATGATTCAACAGCACTTGAATGTTGTGAAGCTGTAGCGTCCTTAACAGCCTTGATAACCATAATATTAGCAAAACAAACATTACTGTGTACAAACAACATTGTTACTGTTGCAACAAACCAAGCGTACTGATCAATGATCAGAGACCTTGAGCGTTGTTGGTGATTTGAGGGGTGGGGGGGGGGAGGGGGGGAGGAGGGCGGCGAGAAGGGGGTGGATGACAAATTTCATTGTGTGAGGTCAAATGCCAAGGGATTCTTCCTGGCAAAACCACGAATATCTATATCATTCTATACCCAAGTAATCAGCATATCTATTAGTATAATGAGGGGTCCTGAGCTTAATATACCTTGACACCCACCATAAACGATTGCCTTTTACATTCTGTTACGTGCACGCAGCACTCACCCGTCTTTCACTCTCCCCTGAGGTTCAATTTTTGTTTCTGGTTTAATTAATCACGCATAAACACTGTAATTTTCGCTGTGTGAATGAATCAAACATTCAACCCTTCGCACCATTTATTATCATTTTCTTATATAATTAGAACACAAGCTACTCAGAAAAAAAAAGCAAGTCATTGATCTGAAATGGCGCCATTGTGTTATTTGCCAATGGAATCGACATCAGAACTTACATGCAAAAAACCCCACATATTTATATGTCAGGGAGCCACAGTTTTGGTCTACTTTTGTTATAATGATGTGGGAAACCAAAGAAATTTAATTTAAATATTTCAAAAAGTGTGGGGTGAGGGGGTTGGGGGGGGGGGGGGCATTTTCAATTAGGAAACCCCGGACCGCGGGAGTTCCATATTTCATAGGGTGGTTCGAATGGTTTTTACTTTTGTAAGACAAGCAGATTATTTATATAGTTTTTCTCGGCAACTACTCACATTAATTCATAGAACAAAAACACAGCAATAATTAAACGTTAACTTTAATTTATATTAAAATTTGCACTGAAAAAGAAAAAGGTCAAATGCCAAACAGATTCTAAATCTGGACACATCTCAAATGGTTTTTTCTCCTCCCGTTTCGTTGAATAGCTTGTCGCGATTAAAAACTACGACGCTGCCTCACGCCCGGGTAGTCGAAGAAATACATTTTCTAAAAAAAATCTACACTTTCGTTAAGTTAAATTTTCAGCGCGTCAATTTAAGGACCTCCAAATAAATTAAAATGTTCATGCCAATTTTGAAAGCTGTAAGTGCTGCAGGTACTGAAAAAACATGTTAATTTTTTTTTTCTTCAAGTCCTCAAATATATAATTATTTATATAATGGCATTTGGACCGGGGAGTCAAATATAATGCTACACCGGCCCCACGTAACTTTCAGAATACGTAACGTGGCAGGTTTTTCTTCTTCTTTTTTCCCCCCTAAGTTACGGTCTGTATCCCGATAAGTTATCATGGACTGCAAACTGTCAGTTATTATCTATAACTATCCACCCATCTATCCATCAATCCATAATAATATACGTATGTTATGACTTTGGCGAATGACATTCCTCTCATGCACTTTGTACATTTTGCACTTAACAAAACACATATCCGCCATTAGAGCAATAAGTATATAGTTATAACTTTTCAAGCAAAGCAGTATTTATATCATGATGACTTTGCATCTCTTACATGGAATAAAACGGGACAATAAAAGGGTTGCTCTTGGGTGAGGTAGCTAAGGTTGGGTAGATGTTTACGAGCAAAGGCCACTGGCATCAGTGAAGCCTTTATGATGTCCTTGAGACTCCAAAACAAACTTTGTATGAACCCCCATTAATCTCTCCCCCCACGCTAAAATTTGCGTTTTTTTTTTTTATCCAATGGAGACAAACAAACAAACATAAATTCCTGCCCCTTCCTTTTAAAACTTCATCTAACTAATCCTTGATAAGCCATTTCTAGACTACCTTTCAAATCAAGAACACAACTTAAAAGAATTATGAAGATTCAGCGTCTTCAAGGCATAGATCAACAGGCCTTTGCGACAATTCGAAGCAATTATGTTCTCTGGGAGACTGAAGTCTAATCCTTGAGATGTGTGATTTTTATAATTATTAATCTATTTCTCATATCAACAACATCAGTTGTAAGAACAGAGCCCTGGAAAGGGGAGGTGACAGAGGAATAAGCAGTAGAAGGAAAAGGAGAAAACTGTGACAGTAAACAGGAAAGAAAGACGAAAACGATTATGGCAACATCTGGTGGAAAACGTCGATTTAATCTGCCCCCTTAATCCGTGGGAACGGACAGCAACTTTGTATTCATCGTGGCCTTGGGGGAGGGGGGGGGGCTATAAATTACTGGATGAAACAGCAAGCACATTTTATGTTTTGCATCCACTCACTATCTTGCCATCCAGCCATTGCGATTTCCATCCATCCATCCAGAAATGCATTGCAACGTCCATGCAACATCCATGCATCATTCATCTATTCACCTTTCCATCTATCCATCCACCCATCCATTCAGATATCCATGCATTCATCCATTCACTTATCCATTCATCTATCCGTCCCATAGAGATATCAAAACATTCATCCACTGATCCATCTCAGAGCGATATCAGTACATTCATCCATCCATCCTTCCATTCACCCCAAAGCAATATCCATCTATCCGTCCATCCAGTCCATAGCGATATCCATCCATTCATCCATCCGTCCACCCATCAATCGATATCATATTCACTTACAGTTTTATCAAAACATTTGAACGTTCTGATCCGCTGGGATTTTGAAAAATAAGTTGATGGCAGTTTAAATAAGTTTTTATAGCAATAAATTATCAAACTTAACGGAACGAGTTTCCACTTCGAACTCTCGCAATTCTTTACAGATTATCGTTTTGTTTTCGGGCTAAAGAGGGTAAAAGGGTCGGTAGGGATAAGATTAGGTTTAAGGTTTGGGACAAGGACAGGGTCAGGGAAAGGTTTAGGGTTTAGGGTTTGGGATAAGGTGGTCTGGACCGTGTGGTCGGGACGTACGGAACTCTTTCCAACTTCATTAACGAGTTTGTGTCTTCGCTTTGTGAAAAAAGGATGCTGTCAAGACAGAGACATCGAATCACATGAGCTTACCACTCTTTATGTACAAACACACTCGGAAACATAATTATATAGAATCTAGTTAACGCAGAAATTATGAACAAACGAACACCACACACACACACACACGCACGCACACGCACACAGTGAGAGAAACGTGAGAGAGGAAGAGAGAGAGAGAGAGAGACAGAAAGAATAAGAGACAGAGACAGACAGAAAGAGAGATAAAGAGAGAGAGAGAGAGAGAGAGAGAGAGAGAGAGAGAGAGAGCGAGAGAGAGATATCAAACACAGAAATAATAATAATGATATATAAAAAAAGCACACATTCACAAATACAATATACAGTAAGTACGAAAACACATTCAAAATAACTAACCTCAGATATTAGAAAAACACACATTTATACAAAACTACAAAAAGAAACCTAGAAAATGCATAGACTCACAAGTAACAATCAGCATGTAAATTATGGTGACAAGAAACTCACTGGAGGAAAACTGCGGCAGGAAAACCAAAATACAAGAACCTCTTCAGAATGAAAAATATAGTCCCGCGAAACTGGCATCAGCGTTCTAAACCTTGCATTTTGGACAACTAACGAATGCAAGTCATCAAGAACAAGAGCTATAAAACTCACAGGTTCAAGCCGGACACCACTCAGTGAAAACAACACAACACTGCAAATCCGATGATGTGCAAGTTACCTGTTTTTTACTGTAATGGTAACGACCCGCCACAACATCAGACATCGCGGTCTCCAACTTTGTAACAACACTTCGGGTTTTCAAACTCAGGCCAATGGACTCCCTCAAGACATCGAGATCGGATTTCTGGAAATCGACTATCTTGGAGATAATACTATTTTAAATAATAAAAGATATCGACTATCCCATAAATATCCCCTGTTCCTTCCAAAAGTACGTAATGTATAGATGGACCGTTTTTGCGGCTGCCCTTGAGTGTAGCCTACAGTGTATACACGCATGTGCCCAGAAACCTTGAGTTTAAAACGTTTCCCCAGTCAGATACCCTACGTCAACCCGACGTAGATTTCTGTAGGATTGGTGGGATTACCAAAAGGGGGTTCCCTATATCAAATCGACGTCGGCCCGATGTCGTAACCAGCGGATCTGTGTAGGACAATGCCGTTCCTATGTGCAGACTTGACGTTAATTCTACGCCTCGGATTTCCTTAGCATTGCTGACTGGGTCATGTACCCCTTCGCTGTTTAACTGTGTTCAATAAACGTGTCTCCATCAGTATCACCGAAACCCTCCTCTTTAAAGGAACCGACACTAGCTCGGCTCTCTGCACTCTCTGCTTCATGCATTTCCCTCAGTTGTACATTTTTAATAAATAAGTTGTTGTTGTCGAATCTTCAGTCTCTGGTCTGGTCTGTTGTAGCATCAGTCTGTTTCTCTCTAAGAGAGAGAGAGCCAGCTCTAGTCTTACACGTCCTTTGTGGTAACGTAAGCCTCTGGATGTTCTAATTGTGATGGAGTCAGACTGGATAAAGGAGAACCTATTTTCAAGGATTTGCAATCGAATGTAATATTTCTTTGTATGCATAACTTGTCAGTTCCAATTAAACGCAAAAACAACAACAAGAACAACAACAACAACAAAAACAACGGACCTTTAGGTATGAATTTGATTATTTGGCGCGTATGAGGGACCTGCTGAAACTAAGGTGCCCGGGGGCCTCTTAGGGTCTAACTCCAGTCTTGGGAAGAGTGTCTTTGTTTTTGTTGGAAATTCCAGAAGAAAACTAGCTCTAACGTTGCCATTCGTTTCCTGGCAGGGTCTTTGAATCTAACTTTGAAGACCCCTCTGCTCTGCACGGCTAGGACAACAATACTGCAGCTGTCTATTTTTAATTCGCTGGACACGCTAGATCTCACGTCAATGGGGTCGGTCCTCGACCTGACACAGGCTTTGTGAGAGAAAAACTTGCATTGTTGAGGACACTGTAGTGAAAGGTGTGTAATTACCTTTACAACAGGGATTCCGAACATTTTTTGTGGTCACTAACTCTTTCCCAAACCCTCTCTCCCTCTGCGGAAATGCATGCATGCTCAAATTAAGACTACCTTAATCACGGAAAGAACTGAGGGAGGCTTTACAATCCCTAAAGTTCACAGGAAAACTCGAAGGCGTCTTAAGTTGAAGTCACAAGCTGCAGTCTTAAAATTAACAAAAAGATTACTTTGATCATCACAGAAAATCGTGGTTTTGAAGCAATGAACACTGAAATCAGTGTCAAAAAAAAAAAAAACCCAAAAAACTGATTGATATTAATTTAATGAAAAGCTACGGGAAAGTTACGGTTTAAAACTAGTCGTGGGAAAGTAATTCAAGGAACTTAGGTAAGCCTTTTCACTTTGCAGTGCCCAGTATAGATCTATCGCGTTTTGAGTTAATTCTGAAGTTTCCCGGAGATGCCCAAAATGAAAGTTGAAAAAATGAGAGGAAAGATTCGTAGTCTCACTTGAGGTTTCTCGTGTTGGTCTGAAGACGAGTGTGTGAAAGTGCCAGATGACACTGAATGCAAACTTAGATCGGAAATAGAAGAACAAAAGGTTCAGTTGCTCAAGAAGGATAGGGTGCGATCGTGTGTTTGAATGAAAGGACGACAAGACGTATAGTTACTTTTGGAAAAGTTAATATAATAATGTAGCCTTTGTATGTATATGTGTATGTATGTGTGTATGTAGGCTATGTATATATGTATGTGTGTATATTATATATGTATGTATATACAATTTGATATGTATGTATGTATGCTTGTGTATGTGTATGTATGTATGTAAGTATGTATGTGTGTCTGTCTGTTTGTCTGTCTGT
Source organism: Onchidella celtica (assembly GCA_963931925.1). Classification (NCBI taxonomy): domain Eukaryota; kingdom Metazoa; phylum Mollusca; class Gastropoda; order Systellommatophora; family Onchidiidae; genus Onchidella; species Onchidella celtica. The sequence goes on from OZ007572.1 coordinate 36,242,353, forward strand.
ATGTATGTATGTATATATACATGTAAGTATATATGTATGTATGTATGTAGGTATGTATGTATGTGTGTGTGTGTGTGTGTGTGTGTCCGTGCGTGCGTGCGTGCGTGCATGTGTGAATGTGCGTGAGAGAGAGAGAGAGAGTGAATGAGTGAGTGAGTGGGGATAAAATACGTTACAATTTGATATTTCACAAACCAGACAGGTATATGAATGCATAGGTGGCTCAGTAGGTAAATAGACAGCTAAGCTGGTCGATGGTTAGACAGGTCGGCTAAGGCATAGGTAAATAGGACAGAGAAGCTATGGTAGACTGGTCAATTGATAGACAGATTGGAAAGGTGATAGATCAAGATCGGAAAGCTGATAGATTGGTGTATAGGTAGAATGGTAGATGAGAACATATGGGGATATTATGGTAGTTGATGAGTGGATGGGTAGACAGACAGACAGACAGACAGACAGGAAGAAGAAGAAAAAAGAGCTGAAATAATGGTGTTAAAACGGAAACTAAAGGCGGGGGTGGGGAGGTGAGAAAGCTAGATAATAAACTAAGTACACGTGAAAAGAGTAATAGGACATACCACCGCACCATAACCACAATAATGGCAACAACAACAACAACAATAACAACAATAACAACAACTACTACTACTGCTACTACTACTACTGTTATTACTACTACTACTTCTGCTTCTATAACTACAACTATTATCACAAGTACTACATGTATTACTACTACTGCTACCACTATTACTGCTACTACGACTCCTCCTCTTCCTCCTCCTCCCACGATTACTACTTCTACTTCTACTGCTACTTCTACTATTACATTGGCAGAACAAAACAGCGCTAGCGACGTCATCACCGGGGGCACAAACACAATGGCCCACACACTCAACGCAATAAGTATTACAAATATGTCTTGTCAAAAAGGACCATCAGACATTGTCGCTACTATCATGACAACCATCACAGACAGTTACCTCTACATCAGTCATCAGTCACAAACATCACACTAGCCCAAAGCGAAAAACAAAGAAATGACGTCACACGCAATGATCCAATCTACACCATATTGCATCATTTAAACATCTACCCCAAAGGCCAAGACTGACGGGGAAAACCGGCTATGGTAGAGTCAAAAATTGGGCAAAAAAAAACAACAACTTGTATTTAGCAACTCTTTCCATCAACAGTGAAAAATTAATAAACAAACAAAGAAAATTCTAGTCAGAAGACAAAACAAACAAACAAGCCTCTGGTCAGAAACAAAATCACGCCACTTGTAATTCAAATTCTGGCATGTATTCCAAAGAGACAACATCCACACTCATTTAATAGCCAACACAACGGTTAAATGTAGAGGTTTTCAGTGAAAAAAAACAAACAAACAAAAACAAGTCTAGGCGTAGGAGGATCTAGGAGTCACACTGCCTGTAAACGACATTCTGTCAAATTCTATAAAGACAACATTCACGCTCATTTTTACAGTCAACATTAAGGTGCTCACTTCGGATTGGTGATTTGGTTTAAGGTATGGTTTCGCAGTGAAAAAAAAAAAAACGACCTAGTCACACGGCAGAGTCATACCGCCATTGAACAAAGCTGTGACAAATACTTTGAAGGCGAACATTCACACTCATGTAACAGTCATCAGTACTGCCCAGCTCATGTCCATTTGGAGATATTCGAAAAGCTGGTCATAACTATGGTCTCTCTAAGCGCCCCACCCCCCTCAACAACAGATTCACGGTCATAGTAAACACAAAATCGGTACATGTGTGTGTATGTGTAGAGCTGGAAAAACGAATCGAAAACTGTTTTTCCCCTTCAACCTAAGTAACTAACCGACTAGCCTAGAAACCGTAGCTTCGGTTTCGTTTAACTTTCGGTAGTTTAGCCGAAAGACGTCAGTCTCGATGAGCTCGATGAAAGGTGAAAAAAAACCCAAAGTGAATGCCTTTTCGGTAAGATAAGAATGATGTCATTCGACAACCTGATGAAACCGCGTAGTAAGTGAACAGAACCGAAAGCCATGGTGTATATACATGGGCTTTTAAAGAATATAAAACTTTATCGCTTGCCTGTCAGTTCTGAATGAAATCCATAATTCAAATTGAAATAACTTTAGTCACTGAGAAATTTCAATGGCAGACTAAAGCTAATGCCTGGTGCTTACTTAGGTAGATTGACTGGCGTTTACGTTTGTACATTAACTACATAGATACATTGCACAATGCGCTTAGTCACTTTCACTGCCACATGAAAACTTCCTCCGTCCTCACCACCGCCATGGCGAATTATTTTTATTCTTTATCATAAGATACCGTGTTCGTACTGACATAAGCGAACTCACACTATCGATTAATCGGTAACTATTGAAAAATAATCCAGTTTATTGCAAATAAATATCTGATTTTCTTTCTTGGCCTAAGTGACAAGGGTCTTCTGTGATCTCTCCCTTACCAGAGAATGTCAGCAGAAAGGTTTTGTAACTGCAAGACTCCAGATGTAGCAGTTTTGTAATAAAACACAATATGGACTTATTCAAAGCTTTGCTATCTTGTTCAACTGGGTTATAAATCATTACGGTACTTTGCTGTCATTAGGAACAAGCAGTTCTGAATGACCGCTTGTCGACACCTGTGGAACGCCAAGCAGGGAGGGCCCAGGCCTCGCCCACACTTGCAATGTAAACAAGTGACATACAGCATTTTAGTCCACTGCGCCGAGACTGACAACCGGGACATTGCACTGACATGATGAAGCTCGTCTGCCGTGACAAATGGAGGTCTGTGTGCAAAGCAGAACCCGCGACAAAGTAAAGACGTCAACCTTTTTAAAAACACGCAAGAGGAAGAAGGAAAGTAGGAATTTGTGTACTGTCTACTGAAACAATCAGAACACACAGAGACGTACAATTATCTATCTATCTGTCTGTCTGTACATCTATCTATCTATCTATCTATCTATCTATCTATCTATCTATCTATCTATCTATCTATCTATCTATCTATCTATCTATCTATCTATCTATCTATCTATCTATCTATCTGTCTGTCTGTCTGTCTGTATATCTATCTATCTATCTATCTATCTATCTATCTATCTATCTATCTATCTATCTATCTATCTATCTATCTATCTATCTATCTATCTATCTGTTTGTCTGTCTGTCTGTATATCTAATCTATCTATCTATCTATCTATCTATCTATCTATCTTTCTATCTATCTGTTTGTCTGTCTGTCTGTCTGTATATCTATCTATCTATCTATCTAATCCACCTATCTATCTATCTGTTTGTCTGTCTGTCTGTCTGTATATCTATCTATCTATCTATCTATCTATCTATCTATCTATCTATCTATCTATCTATCTATCTATCTATCTATCTATCTATCTATCTATCTATCTATCTATCTATCTGTCTGTATATATATCTATCTGTCTGTATATCTATCTATCTATCTGTATATCTATCTATCTATCTATCTATCTATCTATCTATCTATCTATCTATCTATCTATCTATCTATCTATCTATCTGTATATCTATCTATCTATCTATCTATCTATCTATCTATCTGTATATCTATCTATCTATCTATCTGTCTGTCTGTCTGTCTGTCTGTCTGTCTGTCTGTCTGTCTGTCTGTCTGTCTGTCTGTCTGTCTATCTATCTATCTATCTATCTATCTATCTATCTATCTATCTATTCACAGATGATGTGTTATAAGGTGTATCTTTTCACACATTAATAAAGAAAGAAAGCACAATGTAAAACGTTGGTTTTCTTAGTTCTCTCTTTAAAGAAAAAAAATTGAATGGACGCAAAAAAATGCGAAATACAACGATTTACTAAAGGAAAACCTGGATCAGTGGCGTCAAAAAAGCTCTAACGATCCCACGGCATTTCGTCCAGACAGGTGCCCCAGCTAGCTGCAGATCGAAAGCTCTTTCTTCCTGCCACGCTCTCGATGGTGCTAGCAGATTGAACAACAACAACATGTTTGTCAGTCTGCACCGAATAATCTATTTTTGTAAAAGACACTTGCGCCAGTCTTTTAATTAACTGTTTGACATTTTTGTTTCAGACTTTTTTCTTCTTGCTATCTGGTATACTTTTATTTCCCCTTTCAAATTCTTGTGGGTTTTTTTTTTCCTTTTCTTTACCATATTAATTATATCCCTACTCTCCTATGCAATCACCATATCGATAGCCCCTGTGACATCACCGACCCTCTCGAGTTTCACCTTCTCACGGTCTCTCCTTTTCCTCCCCGCCTTCGTAAACGGGAGTTAGCTACAAACAAAAGAGCGTATGTCCACTTGCACGGTTTCTTCAGCAGGTCTACATGGGAAATATACAATGGTGGAAAGGTACAAATAATTTATATTAGTCTGATATGTAGTCCCATTGGACATACGGGTGGTGTTTCTCAGTACGAGTGCCATTTTTTTCTCAGGTGATGCAGTTGGATATTTGCGAATCCCACAGAAACGGACATACGCACGTTTGGTTGCTAAGCCTCGGTTTCTTTTTGATAAAACATCTGGGGTCCCCTTCAGGGCTTTCTTTTACGCGAAGAGACCATTTGCTCTAAGCACGATTTTCCCATAAAGCCAAAACGATGTTGTGTCAAGGCTACAACAGAACAAAATGTGTAGGTCAACGTGATCATAAAACGAAAAATTTTCCGACGCAAAAGCATGTTAACACATGACGAACTAAATTGGTGAATGGTATGAAAAGGCGCCTTGTTGGAGGAAAAATTATTACGGTACATTACTGGAGATGTTTGGACCAAACCTACGTCATCATCTTCATAATAATATTGACGTCCTGTTTGCTTTCGTCACGATTGGCATCATTTTATATCACCATTCTGTTCACATTATCACCGTCGTCTTAGTACACAAGTTTACAAAATCATCATCTTCTTCTTCTGCTTCTATTTCGTACTATCTGTTTTTCCTCTTTTTCTGTTGATTGACGAGAATAGTAAGATAAAAGAATACAGTTCAAATAAAACGCGTTTTTGTTTGTTTGTTTGTTTGTTGTCCCATGCAAAATTAGGTTCTTTGCACTTGTGCTGCCTTATGAAATGCCAGGGCCTCGTCGTTGCTAATTCCTTTCTTTATCCTTAGCCTAAAATACTTTTCTAAAATCTAAATTCACTCTTCTACAATCTAAACTCACTTTTCAAAAATCTAATGTCACTTTTCTGAAATCTAATCTCACTTTTCTAAAATCTAATCTCACTTTTCTAAATCCTAATCTCACTTTTCTAAAATCTAATCTCACTTTTCTAAAATCTAATCTCACTTGTAGTAGAAAGCATTGTACGTAAATTGATTGCGCCTAGTGGTTAAAAACATGCACCATGGAGGTTTAATTTTGGCTCATTTTCCTGTCCACGCTAACTGCGTCACAAAAAAAAAAAAAGTAGAAAAAAACAAATCAAAACAAACTGTCTCTCCCTTCTTTTATATGCATTGTATCACTACTTTTACGTATATAACTGAGTACCATGACACTTCTCCAACACTACTACTTCTACTATTCCATTACAAGTAAGGGCGTTGCCACCATCACAACACAACCGTGCATGCCATCAAAATAAAGTTATTTTCAGATTTATTAGGAAACTATCAGCAAGGTAAAATTTTTGAAAAATGCAACAAATATTGCGAATACTTTGATTTTTAATTGATTTTGTAGAAACCAAAAAAAAAATCAGAGAGTATATATTAAGGCTTATTAAAAAGTGTGATGTCTGAAAAAAGCAAACAACACAAGAAAAAACCTAGGGCAATGCATTGCAATGACATCAGAACGGTGACAATAATTATAGTCATGTGGGGAGTTGAAGATAATTATGATTTATCCTTCAAAGATAACTGTTATTTTTATGACCGCATTTAAAACTGTCTTCGAGCAGGCTATACAGCAGGGGTGGCCGGACTTGCTTGTCGTAAGAGCCACATAGGGGGCCTACAATAAACTTCAGATTATTCGAGAGCTACAAGGTATGAACAAAATTTACACACACGTTTCTATTCTTACATACACATTTGGTTACAAAAAATTTATACAAATATTAAGAAATACGTGTATGCAACAATATTTTACTCATGTATGCAGTTTTTTTTAACTGTTCATTTGTATCAGTTTCAGTAATCACAGAGTATACATACTAAATGTTTTCAAAGCCGTAACTGATGATGGTTCTAACTTTACTGAACGTATCAAATACGGTAATGAACTACGGGACCATGTTGGAAGAAATATAAAATTTACATTAACGGTGATGAAAAAGAGCTCAACCAACATGATATTTCCAAGAGCCGCATACTGATGGTCAAAGAGCCGCATGTGGCTCTCGAGCCGCGGTTGACCACCCCGGCTATAATAGGATGGCAGTGAAAGCAAAGAGATTTCTTTCTACCACCACCACAGTCATTTCACGTTGCTGACATTACATATTATATAAACATAAATGGCGTATGATGAATAATGGTAAATATCCGCGAACACAACAATAATAATGACACCCGTGAACAGAAATAACCGCAGATAGTAATGGCAAATTGTCCCGTAACAAATATCGACAGGCCAACAGAATAATTAAAGAAAACGACAATACTTATATGTGGACGCTAACATCAAGCTGACAAATACTAACATTACAGAGTTGCCGAATATTATGTATTTAAGATTATAGAGATAGAAAGACAGCATTATGGATAAAGAGTGACAACTGGAATGCTTGAGACAATAGGCCCAGATATAACATAAATTAAAAGAAAGAAAAAAGACGAAAAATGCGAAGAAGATGAAGACGATGATGATTATGAAGAAGAAGAAGGAGAAAACCATGAAGATGAAGAAGACCGAGACGAAGATGAAGATGATGATGAGGAAGAGGAAGAAGAAAAAAAAAGAAGAAGAGAACAAATAAGAAGAAAATGAAGAAGAAAGGGGCAAGGAAACGCAAAAGAAAAAAAAAACCATGGAGATGAAAAGTGTATTGAAAAACATACAGAAAGAATAATAAAAGAATATAATTCTCAGTAATAAATGATAATCGCTTAAAATATCAATCAAGAGATGGACAATGAAACAAGCAGCCGTTGCAACAAAGTATTATGAATTACAAGGAAATCTACTTACATTAACCTTCTGTTAAACAAAGCAGTCAGCGGTCTCTACCGTTTGTTGTCAGGTAAACTCAACGCAGGCCCTGTCTTGTATGTTGGAGCTGCGAGAGGCTCCTGTCGGATTAACGTGTGAAGGGCCAATGACAGGATTTAAATCGACATGCATGGCTAGGTTGACGTGAGGGAGGACCATTTTCTGGTTACTTTGGATCTAGGTGGGTGCTGGCCAACCGAATACAGCCGAGATGAGGTAGGGAAATCCCCTTGCAAGTGTAATAAAACAAGCAAACCTAAGAAACGAGGATACATGTATAACTGTTGCTGATATTATTATTATTATTATTATTATTAATCAATTTGTGTGGATCCGAAAGGTGCACTGGTCTAAAGCAAATAAATTCATGAAATGTTTAGTGGACATAGTTTGAAACAAAATAATACTTTGAAAAAAAAGAACTATGCGGAATTTGAGGAGACAAGGAAAGAGAGAGAGAGAGAGAGAGGGTAGGAGAGAGAGAGTGAGAGAGAGAGAGAGAGAGAGAGAGAGAGAGAGAGAGAGACAGACAGACAGACAGACAGACAGACAGACAGACAGACATACATACATACATACATACATACATTCATACATACATACATACATACATACAGACAGACAGACAGACAGACAGATAGACAGACAGACAGTTGGACAGCAGACAGACAGGCAGAAAGAGAGAGAGGATACGCTTACTGATGACAAAGAAAAACAATAGGGAACTACCTATTCCGGCAAGTGGGCCAAAATAACTCTAAATACAATATTTTTGGCCTGTTTCCGAAAAAGTTACCCAATGCATCGGTCACTACGTTATCGAAATGGTAATTCTAGACAAATAGCTGCGTTACAATTTGCTCTGAGATAGAGCGAGATAGAGAGAGTGAGAGAGAGACGGTGAGAGAGAGAAAGAGAGAGTGAGAGAGATGCAAGTCGAGAGAACCAGGCTTTCTGTAAAGCGCATAGAGGATTTTTAATGGATATGCGCTATATAAATGCCATCCATTATATAAATGCCATCCATTATATCATCATTATAATACCAACCATAAAATTAATAATTTTTAAAAAATGCAAACAAAACTCAGTTAGGACAAGTGGCAGAAATAATAATTTGGAAAGAAATAAATTTTTAATACAACAGCAACTTTTCTAATACTAGTTGGCCCTCTGACTCCGGAAATACACAGAAACGGGTGATTTTTAAAGTTGTGTTTCGATCACAAAATTTGTGCAGATTGAGGCGCAGAATGAAATTTCCTGTCATACTTTTTAATTCTACTCGCAGAAAACGTGTTGTTATTGTTGTTGTTTTTGTTGTTGTTGTTGTTGTTGTTTTTTCGGCTCAAAATGGCGGAACATTTTCCTCTGTTCAACTCAGTTGTGGCTCAAATCATAGTATAAAAATTATAGCGAACTTCAAGACCTTTTAAAATATGCCCAAGTTCAGCTTTACATCTTTCTAAGGGCAGTATGATAATTAGTGAAGGCACAACGGTTAAAAAGCCTTTCATGATTATAATCGGAGGCCTCCTTTGGAGACCTTAGGTTCCTTATAATAATCATATTATTATGATTTAGAAGTACTAGGTAAGGCACCCAGCGGGCAATCCTGCGAAAATGCGACGCATGGGATTGACGCTAAGTTTGCACAGCAGAATGACATCGTTCCTATGTATATCCGTTGTTACAACATCATGCCGACGTCGGTTAGATGTAGGAAGTCCGTTCTTACGGTAATCCTACCCACCATACGGAAATCCTATACAAATCTATATCAAATTGACGCAGTGCAGTAATACTGACAGGACACACAGACCCAAGAGCCTGACAGTGGCAAGTGATTGGGATCGAGGAGAACCAATCTTTATACTTTTACTAGCTAACCCGAGCAAGACAGATCTTGCAAAGTTTTTGTACCACCCTCAGTCCTACGTCTTCATCTAAGTCACATTAATAATGGCACTTGGATTCGATGCAAAGAACTTTCTGTGACGCCAAAAATTCCTTGTAGAATACACAGACCTGATAATGTTGATTTTCGAACAGCAGTGTGTAAAGAGAGGTGGAGAGCGATATTTCTGATCACGCTCTTCGATTCTACTCAACTAAAATGCGTCTCCTCTTTCTCAGCTAAAAAAAAAAATGTAAATAAATTAACATAAAAGAGTGAATTTTGTCCCCAATTGACTGTGTCCTCGTAATTTATCGACAAAAATTGTGGCAGTACACAAAATTCATAATTTTTGGTCAAGCAGTCACTATGATTTAAGAGTTGCTTTCATGTTCACACCTCTAGTCTAGCTCCATTGTGGTACGCAACACAAGAACTCGCAGTTAACATATTCTGTTTCGCTTCGATTCTATTCATTTCCTATTGAAATCTTTTATTTATTTGTTTTCACTTGAAAAAGGCGAAAGCCGAAAATTTTGTATATTTTCTGTCTTCTCTTTAGTTTGCTTTGTATCGTTTGGGTTTTATTTCTCAGGTTTCGCTACATACAACTTTTTCTTTTTGCCCAATTTTGACACGTTTTTGTGGCAAACAAGATCTTGTAATAGAAAAACTGCATGCGGGAACGATTCAACAAGAGACAGACACGCTGATAGACCAATAAACCTTTTGCGGGCTATCAGATGACGATGCTACAGGTGCATTTCAGTATAACTTAAACAGTTCTTCACGCTGTAAGTGAGTAAGAAATTTATCATTTCTGTTTAGGAGGGTTTTTTGTTTGTTTTTTTAAACGAAGCGATAATTGTGTCCAATTCAGAAACAACAACAACAACGACGACGACAACAAAAAAATCAGATGGCGAGCAATGGTTTGTCGATCATCATTAATTATGGCAGTCATGACACTTTTTTTTTCTTTTTTCTGTATTTATCTTTTTTAGGGTTAAGATCAGGAAGAAAATGATTGTGGGGGGGGGGGGGCTGAAAACAAGTGGTTTAGCCACAGAATTTCAAAAGAACATAATGTACAGAACTGAGGCATACACTCAAAAGAATAATCGTAGCCCAGGATGATTACCCACCTCCCCCCCCCCCCCCCTCCGGAAAAAAAAATCATATTTTTAACCTTATTTGCTTTTCTTCGAAAATGATTCTCCTTCCTAGTAGGTTTGGTGATAAACCACTCCCTAGCTTTCTTGGATTTGGTTCTAAATTTAGTAGGCCTACCGGTGTTGCATTTCATAGATTAGACAGGCTATCAGATAAAAGTTGCTTGAGTCAACATGAACCTATTCTTTAGTGTTGTCTCTTTCCTGTCTTTCCCAGAAGAATTAAAGAAAAAAACAACAAGCACATACACACACAAAAAAGGATTTGGTCACCACGTATTGCTGCTTGTTTCTTAGAATCGGTGAATGAATAGCCAGGCAGGAAGGCAGGCAGCCAGCCAGCCAGACAGACAGACAGACGGAAAAATATAATAGATAAACAGACAGACATACGACAGACAGGCAGGCAGGCAGGCAGACAGACAGAAAGGAAAGGCAGACAGACATACAGGTAGCCAGACAGATAGACAGATAGATAGATAGATAGATAGATAGACAGACAGACAGACAGACAGATAGGTAGGTACATACATACACACACACACATACACACATACACACACACATACACACATACACACATACACACATACACACACCCATACATACATACATACATACACACATACATACATACATACATATCAATATCTTTATTTCTCTATAATACAATACAAGTAATGTAACATCATAGAAAAATGATGATGAGAAATACATCAAAATGGATGGTAGCATGCTGGATGCAGGTAAACAGGAAACAAGACTCATGAAGAATATTGAAATAATGATATAAAAGGGTAATGACACAGTACATAGATTATAGAGGATGGGATTTACAACGGCGTTTCCATATGTGATGGGATGAGAATATTGCACTATTGCTTAAGTATTTGCAGAGACCCCGGATTTCATATTTTCTGATATTTAGTTGGAACAATCCTTTAGAAAAATTTTTATGAATGTGGCCCAGACTGCCAACAATCAAAACAATTACACGGGTGTTAAAGCCCATTTTGTTTATCTCCATACTGAGGGGGAAATATTTATTAAATTTATTTTGGTAGCAGTTTTCAATATGGGCATCAAAACAGACTGCAACCTCTACAAGCCATACTCTTTTGTGTTCACGATCAATAATTGTAATATCAGGCCTGTTGGCAGTGGTGTCAAAATTTTCCTGGGTGTTATCAAAATGAGCTGGCCTTAAAGGTGTGTCTTTTTTCAATGAGACATGCGTGTTCCTTTTGTACACATCACTTACTTTCTCAAAGATCTTATTGACAACTTTGTTGTGTCTTTGCTGGTAAAGCGGCTTCAGTTTTTTACATCCATTCAAAACATGGGATACTGTCTCAGCATAGAAATTACAAAGTTTACATGTTTTTGAATAACTGTTTGGATAGTATGTGTGCAAAAGACTCTCACATTCAAGCACTTGTATCCTACCTTTCACACAAAACGTTCGTACTTTATCACTTATTTTGTGGTTGGTTAAAAAGTTACAAGATGCAGTGTAATCAATGTTGTTCCCATTTTCTCTAATTATTCTTCCTTGTGATTTCAAACTTTTCAGTTCTTCAACAACATTATTTAGTTTCACATTTTTATAACATTTTTGAAATTTCACATGATCATGAAGAGAAAAATGAACATCATCATCAACCTCGACATTGTATTTAAAGATATTGTTAGATTCCTGTAGTTCAATTTTTTCTCTGGCACACACCTCCTGGAGGTTGACCCAATTTGATTTTGACCAGTTGACCTTGCTTTTCTTATTAAGTTGACCATTTTCTTTTAGTTCATATCCTGCGAAATTTATATTTTCTCCATCACTCTCTACTTTTGACACTTTTCTTTTAGTCATATGCAAATCAAGTGACTGGGTCGCAGCATTTTTGACTAAAACATCATCATTATTCAACATTTCTAGGTGAAAAGCAAGGTGTTTAGCGTGGTATAAAATGGCAGGATTAGGAACTCCGAGACCCCCTTGGGCTCGTGGACTGAAAAAGAAATTTCTAGATGTAGATTCATTTAGACCCAGCCATGTTCTAACATTGTTTACAATTTCATCTTCGATCTCCTTTAGGTGTTTTTCAGTAAAGATTAAATTAGAAAAGTAGAATAGCACAGGGCTAATACACATGGGGCTCAATAACTGGAGTTTAGCAGATGATGGCAATGGGGCAAGACTGATTCTTGTTATGTTTGTTTTGAATTCGGCTATCACAGAGCATACCTGGGAAATCCCACTGGTGTTTTGGATACATACATACATACATACATACATACATACATACATACATACATACATACACACATACATACATACATACATATCAATATCTTTATTTCTCTATAATACAATACAAGTAATGTAACATCATAGAAAAATGATGATGAGAAATACATCAAAATGGATGGTAGCATGCTGGATGCAGGTAAACAGGAAACAAGACTCATGAAGAATATTGAAATAATGATATAAAAGGGTAATGACACAGTACATAGATTATAGAGGATGGGATTTACAACGGCGTTTCCATATGTGATGGGATGAGAATATTGCACTATTGCTTAAGCATTTGCAGAGACCCCGGATTTCATATTTTCTGATATTTAGTTGGAACAATCCTTTAGAAAAATTTTTATGAATGTGGCCCAGACTGCCAACAATCAAAACAATTACACGGGTGTTAAAGCCCATTTTGTTTATCTCCATACTGAGGGGGAAATATTTATTAAATTTATTTTGGTAGCAGTTTTCAATATGGGCATCAAAACAGACTGCAACCTCTACAAGCCATACTCTTTTGTGTTCACGATCAATAATTGTAATATCAGGCCTGTTGGCAGTGGTGTCAAAATTTTCCTGGGTGTTATCAAAATGAGCTGGCCTTAAAGGTGTGTCTTTTTTCAATGAGACATGCGTGTTCCTTTTGTACACATCACTTACTTTCTCAAAGATCTTATTGACAACTTTGTTGTGTCTTTGCTGGTAAAGCGGCTTCAGTTTTTTACATCCATTCAAAACATGGGATACTGTCTCAGCATAGAAATTACAAAGTTTACATGTTTTTGAATAACTGTTTGGATAGTATGTGTGCAAAAGACTCTCACATTCAAGCACTTGCATCCTCCCTTTCACACAAAACGTTCGTACTTTATCACTTATTTTGTGGTTGGTTAAAAAGTTACAAGATACAGTGTAATCAATGTTGTTCCCATTTTCTCTAATTATTCTTCCTTGTGATTTCAAACTTTTCAGTTCTTCAACAACATTATTTAGTTTCACATTTTTATAACATTTTTGAAATTTCACATGATCATGAAGAGAAAAATGAACATCATCATCAACCTCGACATTGTATTTAAAGATATTGTTAGATTCCTGTAGTTCAATTTTTTCTCTGGCACACACCTCCTGGAGGTTGACCCAATTTGATTTTGACCAGTTGACCTTGCTTTTCTTATTAAGTTGACCATTTTCTTTTAGTTCATATCCTGCGAAATTTATATTTTCTCCATCACTCTCTACTTTTGACACTTTTCTTTTAGTCATATGCAAATCAAGTGACTGGGTCGCAGCATTTTTGACTAAAACATCATCATTATTCAACATTTCTAGGTGAAAAGCAAGGTGTTTAGCGTGGTATAAAATGGCAGGATTAGGAACTCCGAGACCCCCTTGGGCTCGTGGACTGAAAAAGAAATTTCTAGATGTAGATTCATTTAGACCCAGCCATGTTCTAACATTGTTTACAATTTCATCTTCGATCTCCTTTAGGTGTTTTTCAGTAAAGATTAAATTAGAAAAGTAGAATAGCACAGGGCTAATACACATGGGGCTCAATAGCTGGAGTTTAGCAGATGATGGCAATGGGGCAAGACTGATTCTTGTTATGTTTGTTTTGAATTCGGCTATCACAGAGCATACCTGGGAAATCCCACTGGTGTTTTGGATATTAATGTCATGACCCAAATATTTATAGCTATTTTCTTTTGTCAAAACAGGAATGCTCTGATCTTGCACTTTAACATCAGCATTTGTTTTGCTGTTTGCCCAGTTATTTCCCGTGCGCTGTCCAAATGTAACGGCACACTTTCGTGGCTTTACATCCATACCAGTGGTGTTCAAAAAAGTACTGGTCTTATTTGTCATTATATTCATATCGTTGATGTTTGCACTTAAAAGACTTACATCACCAACATAGCCTTGAATAGGGTTAGGTACTTGGTATGGTGGGAAACTTTGTTCAACCCATCTTAACCAACAGTCAATCCCCTGTTCAAAAAGTATTACAGACCATGGGCAACCTTGGATTATCCCCTTTTCCCGAACAATTTTGTCTGTTACCCCTTTGCCAGTTTTAACCTGAAAACTAGACTCACTATAGATGTCTTTAGTTATATTAATATATAAGTCAGGGTAGCCATATCGTTTAAGTTCATTGAACATAGTCTGGTGGTCGATACTTCCAAAAGCGTCTTTGATGTCAACAAAACATAGGCATATTTTTGAGGTACAATGTAAGAAGTCACTTATGGCTGTCTTTAAACAGAAAACGTGTTCCTGGAGACCATTACGTGGCAGCGATCCCTTTTGTCTCGGTGACAGGCGCTGAGTAGAGGCGATCCACGGCATCATCCGCGACTGTATGAGTTTCATAAACAGTTTATAAGAAGAAGGCAGAAGGGAGATGGGTCTCCAGTCTTCAATGTTGTTGACATCTCCGTATACATACATACATACATACATACATACATACATACACATACATATATACATACATACATGAAGTCAGCGAATAAATAACGATAATATGCCAATATGTTATTATCTCCAGAAAGTCACAGATAATGGAAAAGTAAAATTAATGTATCCCTTACTATCAGCAGGAAAACATGCAAACATATTCAGACGCACTTTATGACATCTTGAAGGGGGGGGGGGGGGGGAGCACTTTTGATATATTACGAACATGGGTTAAGTGCAGCTGTGCGTGTCTGGACAAGCCTTTTCGGGACATTTTCTTTTTCCCCTTTGATCAATTACGGCTTAGAAATTTGAAATAGGATACAAACTCTGTCTAGCATGTTGTATTGATATTAATATGTTTCATCGTCGACTGAATGAGAATTTAAGACATATTATTATTTAAGCTGAATCCTTATGGTAATGCAGGAAATGTCTATTATGTCCGGACGATCTTTGTGATGTTATTATACATCCGTGATACATGCAATCTCTCTACACCCCCCCCCCCCCGGGAACTGCAGTAAGAATGTACCAGAATGACACCATTGTTAACACTTTGAATACCAAAGCCGCCGAAGCCGGATTTTCTGAAAGCTTTGTGGATATTTGCAACAATTTTTTTTTCGTTTACATTCACTAGAGCCAATGTGAATCTAAATTATGATATTCATCTGCAATTCAAGGTTATTAATTGAGAGCCAAAACCGGACCCAGTCATGGAGTAGTAAGGGATTCCCAGCAGTTCTTTGACGGTACTGAAAATGTTAACATTACGTTAGCCGTCGGAATTTCCAGCTTGTGGTAGATTGCTCGCCCTTTATGCTGTGAGTGAAAACTATAAGTGTAATTATAATATTCTTTCACAATGATGTTAAAAATTGCCTAGCGGCACTGCATTTTGTGTTTTGCATTGTTTTATGTCATCTCTGAGGGATCATATGGAAAGTCCGGGTAATCCCTGTAGGTGTCATTCTCTTTTCATAAAGAAGAATCGCGTCAATATTTGTCTTCACTGGTAAAATATGGTACAAATATGATATCTATTTTCTCATTTCCTCTCTCCCTTTCTTTGTGCTCCCCCCTTCTCTTTCTCCCCACCTTCTCTCTCTCCCTCTCTTTGTCTCTCTCTTTCTGTCTCTCACTCCCCCCCTCCCTCCTTTTCGTGCCAACTTTCAAAACTACACTGATATTTGCCTGTTTAAAATCACCCCCCCCCGCTCTCTTTCCCTCTCTTTGTCTCTCTCTCTCTCTGTGTCTCTCTCTTTCTGTCTCTCACCCCCCCCTCCTCTCCTTTTCTTGCCAACTTTCAAAACTACACTGATATTTGCCTGTTTAAAATCCCCCCCCCAACCCTCTCTCTCCCTCCCTCTCTTTGTCTCTCTCTCTCTGTCTGTCTCTCTCTTTCTGTCTCTCACTGCCCCCCACACTCCTTTTCTTGCCAACTTTCAAAACTACACTGATATTTGCCTGTTTAAAATCCCCCCCCCACCCTCTCTCTCCCTCCCTCTCTTTGTCTCTCTCTCTCTCTCTCTCTCTCTCTGTCTGTCTCTCTCTTTCTGTCTCTCACTGCCCCCCACACTCCTTTTCTTGCCAACTTTCAAAACTACACTGATATTTGCCTGTTTAAAATCCCCCCCCCCACCCTCTCTCTCCCTCCCTCTCTCTGTCTCTCTCTTTCTGTCTCTCACTGCCCCCCACACTCCTTTTCTTGCCAACTTTCAAAACTACACTGATATTTGCCTGTTTAAAATGCCCCCCCCCCCCTCTTCCTCCTGACCATGCCTGTATTACCCTTATGGCAGTAGTCCAAAACTTGAACAAGAAACAGAGGAAGGAGGTAAATTGGAAAAGAGGCAGTAAAAAATACTAGGTTTAGTTAACTAAAATCCTCATTTAGATTAGTAAGAAACAGTAGCGACACGAACATTTTGAGCTAGTCACAGCGCTACCTGAGTTCTTGTTTGTTCTGTCTCCATTTTCTGAAAAAACTTGAGATCTTTTAGTATGTGGAAGAGATATAACAAATACGCACTTTAACACTTGTTTGAAATGCGATGTGGCACTTATCAAGCTGTTTCGCAGTTCTTATATATTCTAATTCCTTAGCATAATACTAAAGCCGCAAAAGTTTAACGTGGAATTTCTCAGCTGTGCAAAAAGTGAAATTAGAACAAACAAAAACTAAGGTCGCGATATGCGCATTATTAATAAACACCCACTCTTTGTTCTTGGCTTTGTGAATATGACAGTTAAATTTCAGTGTGGTCGTGACAAGTTATTTTAATATATGTGACCATGAAAAGTGCGTCATGAAACTAGCGAAGCGAAACTTCAAACGTCTGACTCTCTTGTAAAAAACTGCGGCAGTTGAGTTTCATGAACAAGGGCGTAGATTGAGAGAGACGACGCAACAGATATATTTTATAACAGGTCAAGAGAATGTGGAACAGGTTTGGAAAGAGAGAGGAGAAGGAAATGGAGAGAGGGGGGGGGGGGCATTTATCATGATTTTTCTGCGTCGGCACTGGATGAGAGAGCTCAGTACTATACAGTCATGAAACGTTAAAGAAATATTTCATTACACTTTATGACCTGAAAGCTCGTCCCTGCGACAATTAAAGTGTATGCTGATGAGCTCCATAAAGTTTGATCAGGGGCCATAAACAAAACAAGACGTGCACTCCATTTAGGCCATTTACTCCCCCCCCCCCCCAACATGTACGTCTTTCATACGCTTGGCTAGACACCCCCCCCCCACCCCACCCCTCCCCCCAACCCAGTTCGAGATAAGGCCTTACTGGTCCAAAACTTAAAGTGGCATTTTTACATGGACTGTTTCATAAGAAACATGGCTCACATTCGATTTTTTTATGCCCTTTTTACAACCTTATAAAACGCCATTAAAAAGTGTTTGCTCATACTCCCATTGCCCCCCCCCCACACACACACACCGCACGCACTTTTAATTGCATTTGGCGCAATCCCCCCCCCCCTTTTCTCCTCGCAGAGCGTAACTTTGTATAATTATTCACGAATTGTCCCTCATAACGACAATTCAAGGACGATTTTGTCATGGCTGAAATATGTCTGCAATATTGCAGCACCTCTGAAGTACGCAGATCACCATCGAATAATAGGGGGGGGGGGGTTTGGGAATTTTGCCAACCCAGTTCTACAAGTGCACGGGCACACAAACAGAATCTTCGCATGACTGATTTGTCCACAGCCGTCATATTTACTGTCATGCATTGCCCTGTTACGACAAAACACCGTACATGCTAATCTAGGTCAAATTCACTTTGTAACATCATTTTCTAAAACAACATAGAGTATGCTCTGTGTTTCTTTCTGGGTAATAATTTTGTACGAATGATCGTTTCTTTTGGTCATCGCAAAATGGAAGTTGAACATAATGCTATGCTTTTTTTTTTTTTGTGTTTTTTTTTTTTTTTTGATGACTAGATGATGTCCCAGGCATTTTCTGGGATAAACCTGTGATCCCACCGTTTTATCTCTCTGTCTCTCCTTTTGGTCTAGAAAGCTTCCCATATTCTACAGTCTTGCTACAGATGCCATGCGCACCAGAGCACTCATTTCTGGTGGTAGGGAAATCGCGTGCACCGAATTGAACGCGTATGAGTGTTATTTCCGGTGCAGTCGGCTTACTGCAGGGAGCCAAAACAAAGATCATTGCATTTTACACGTTTACAACTTTTTATTTAAAAATACTGAAACTTGAATAAACACAATCGATCAAGGTGCTCGCCTCTCATGCCAAGGGTCCCGGGTTCTAAACCCGGGCAGTGCAGGCATGTTGGAAATTGGATTTTTCTCATATTTTCAAGTCCCTGGTCCTATTGGGGGGTAGGATCGAGTACCTAGTCTTCTCGGATAAGGACGAAAAAATTCGGAGGGCCCGTGTGCACGTTGCGCACGTTAAAGATACCTTGGCATTTGGAAATCGTAAAGAGCAGGCCGAAAGGCCGCTGCCCGGGCAAAATTGAAAATTGAAATTAATAGATTAAAAGTTATCCATATCACCCCCCCCCCCCCCGCCAGAATTTATTATTCATTATTAAATATATTTATATTGTTATTAATAAATATTCAAATATTATTTGAGTTGTGTGTTGTGTGAACTGATGTGAGTTGTGAACTGCTGTGAGTTGTGAACTGTTGTGAGTTGTGAACTGCGCCTAACAGGCTGCGTTACAATTTGCTCTGAGATAGAGAGAGAGAGAGTGAGCGAGACAGGGAGAGAGAAAGAAGCAGTGCAGTGTGTTGAGCGCTTCGTCGGCAGCTCCATTCTGCTCTGTGGTTGACATGTTGTTTCTGTAAAGCGCATAGAGCATTTTAAATGGATATGCGCTATATAAATGCTATACATTATTATTCTTATTATTAATACAAAAGCGGATGAGCTGGATTAATTGACACTTAAGAAAATTAACTTTATAATTTTTTAAAACTGTCATTTAGGCTGGATCGTCGAGAAAAAAAAAAGGGGGGGGGGCAAAATTGCACCACATTGAATTACTCCCGCCACATTTTTGTTTTTTTTATTATAATATAAGATTTTCCCTTAAGAGTTCATTTGTGGCTATACGGCTTTTTCCCATACCATGGCGTTACAGTCTAAAACATTTCATTCCTTGCGTCATAAAATATTGATATATAATACCTTTTCTATTATTCAATTCTCGAACGCCCGAAGTCAGCGTTAGACATGAATAATATGGAAAGAAAACGTCGAGGGGAAAAATGCCAAACCGTATTTTTTCTGGGTTGAATAGGATGTTGTCTGGCAGTTTTGATTACCTACCCTTGAATGGGCACATAAAATTTCAACCATTCAATAACTTTGATTCAAGATTATTGTAACAGGGCGACAGACAGGCAAGGTATAGCTAGCGTGGGAAGATAGCTAACGGCGGGGAGACAGAGTTATTGTAGGCCAGAGGGGGAAAGTAGCCGATGCAACTGAAGCGCTTTGACACCCGAAAAGGGTAGTGTTT